>CM053027.1:200872548-201241774 GCA_028564925.1 Lithobates sylvaticus | reverse complement strand
ATAATAAATGGCAAATATGGACCACCTGGTATAAAACACAAATGTGATACACTTCTTAAATGCGGACCGGGTCACCACCACCTCAACTCCATCTTCTCCCCTCCCCTCCCCCCCCCTCTTTTCTGTTATATTTCTTCTCTTCTTCCACCACGTGTATACATTTACATATGCTTTGGGAGCGCTATGCCCCAATGAGACATAAGTCTACACCCCCTATATCTGAAAACTCACAATTGAATGAAAAGTATTAATGTCATACCTCTCTTAACGAGAAAGCACATTAAGGTTATATACCTTTAATAACACAGCACAACAGTTTCAAGGGTACGCCCTAAAGGGAGGTCAGGATCTTTTTTTTTTTTTTTTAACAATAAAGTTTATTATTTTTTCAAAGAAAAATTAAAACATTACAACAACTTGTACAGTGGTCCATTTTCAGTAAAAAAGACAGACATTTTATACATTATCGTCAAGTGGCTCAGCTACCTTCCCTAGAATGAATTAACTATTGCAGTAGACTTTAACCTTTCGTGCACAATAGATCCGAGGTCATTAACCCACGTTCAGCATACCAGGGTGTCTGTCCCCGACTCAAGCAGTGAGGGGGGGGGGATGTCGAACACATGTGAAGGGATGATGGTAGAAGGGGAAGGGGAGATGATAGAGGCGCGGGGCGCAGGGCCTCTCGTCAGCATTATCACATTACAATAAAGACCCATATGTGGTACCTTCTACAGACTAGTCCAGGCTTAAGTTTCTCTTCGCTACCCAGGCCGCCCAAATCTTGTCAAATTTAGTTGGACAGTTACGTCCAGCGTACGTGAGTTTGTATAGGGGAAGAGCCGAGTTCACCAAGGACCTCCATTGTTGTACTGTTGGTGGGGAGGGGTCCTTCCACTTCAGAAGTATCGCCTTTCTGGCGTAGAAGGCTGAATAGAACACAAATAGTTTTTTAGATGATGTGGTTGCCAGGTTATCAACTATGCCCAGGAGCAGGGGGATGGGATCTCGCGGGACGTGTAGCTTACTGACCGAGTTGATGTCCCCGAGTACCTCTTCCCAAAAAGCCTGTACGAGGGGACAAGACCATATGACATGTATAAACGTACCTATCTCAGAGGTGCATCTAGGGCATATTGGATCACACGTGGGGTATATCTTGGCCAGTCGTTCTGGGGTGTAATACACCCTATGTATGAATTTGAGTTGTGTGAACCTATCCCTTGCCGAGACCATGAGGGGAAGGTATTGTTGGATCCCCTCCTCCCAATCGTCGTCAGCAAGGGATGGTATGTCTGCTTGCCACTTGTTAAACAGTTGGGTCACCCTAGAGGTATCCAGTACAGCCAACTCGGAGTATAAGGCCGATAGTGTTTTCCCGTCATCTCCTCTAGTCAGAACCTTTTCAATCCCAGTAGTCTCTAGAGTGATTGGATTCGTGAATTGGGCCCGGAAAGCGTGGCGAAGCTGCAGGTATCGGAAGAACATGTTATTGGGCACCTCCCTGTCTCTTTTCAAGTCGTCAAACGTACACACTCCCGCCGGTGTTGTAATGTCAGCCAGTATCGTGATGTTGTGTCTCTCCCACAGCCGTGGATCCGGTATGGATCGGAAGTGTGGTAGTCTGGGGTTGCCCCATAAGGGGGTATTGGGGGACCATCTGTTAGGTAGCTCCACCTTGGCTCTAACCGTTTCCCACACCCTAAGTGTAGTGCGCATTGAGGTAGTGACCCGGGGGTTAGACTTAGGGCCGCGGTGAACCAAGCCTCTGAGCTCTGGGTGAGAACCCAGCAGAGCCGCCTCAAGCGCGGCCGCAGGGTTTACGGGTTCCCGAGCCAGCCACCATTTAACCGTCACCAGTACCGCCGCCCAATAGTATTTCGTAAAACAAGGCATTGCCAATCCACCCAGGTGCAGTGGCAGCTGCAGTGTAGTCTTAGCCACACGCGGGGTGCCTCCGTTCCAGATAAAAGAGAGGAGTACGCTGTCCAGTTTAACGAAAAATGATTGAGGGATTGTGACTGGGGTTTGTCTAAATAGATAGACAAACTTAGGGAGCACTGCCATTTTTATCAGGTTGACCCTGCCTACCGGTGTGAGGGGAAGATTTTTCCACATTGCACATTTCCTAGACAGAAGAGACATTACCGGGACAAGATTCAGGGGGGCAAATTGCTGGATATCTGCATGAACAGTCACTCCAAGATATTTAAACTGAGAGACCCTCTGTAAAGGGGTGTTCAGGGGAAGGGTTTCATCCAAGGGGTTCAGTGCGAACAGGACCGATTTCCCCCAGTTAATGCGGACCCCCGAGTATGTGCCAAAAACATCAATGAGTTTCAGGGCTTCTGTGAGTGAGGTTGCGGAGTTTCTCAGGTATAAGAGGGTATCGTCAGCGTATAGTGAGATTTTTTCCACAATCGGACCAACAGAGATGCCCTTCACTAGTGTTGATGATCTTATTAAAATTGCCATTGGTTCAATCGCCAGGGCAAAAAGGGCCGGTGAGAGAGGACACCCCTGTCTAGTACCCCTATATAGTTTGAATGTTGATGACAGAACCAGCCCAGTTCGAATACGCGCACTTGGGGCCTCATACAGGGTCTGTACCCAGGAAATAAACCTGGGGCCAAATCCGAACCGACGCAGGACCTCCCAAAGATAGCCCCACTCCACTGAGTCAAATGCTTTTTCTGCATCCAGGGAGGCCACTGCATCGGACCGGGTCAGGGAGTCTCCAGACCCCAGAACTGTGTACAACCTCCTCAGATTAATGTCCGTGCCTTTACCTGGCATGAACCCTGTCTGGTCCTCGTGAACCACGCTCTGTATAACCAGGTTAAGTCGCTTGGCCAAGACCTTAGTAAGGATCTTGGCGTCAGCGTTAAGCAGGGAGATAGGTCTGTAGGAAGCACACAGCTCGGGGTCCTTGCCCGGCTTAGGTATCACCACAATGACTGCATCTGCCATCGACCTGGGCAAATTTTTCTCTTTTAGAGATTTGGTCAGTGTTTCATGTAGTTTGGGCGTCAGCTGTTCGCTGTATTGTTTGTAGAACTCTAGGGGAATACCGTCTACCCCGGGGGTCTTTCCCACCTGCATTTCACCCACCGCCCTCTGAACTTCTTCCAGCGTAATGACTTCGTCTAGTTGTTCTCTGGCGCTATCTGTGAGAGTTGGGAAGTCGAGTCTGTCTAGAAAGGAGGTTAGCTCCTCCAATGAGTAACGGGCTCTAGAGGAGTACAGTTCCCTATAATAGGATGCGAAGCGGGCGTTAATGGCCGTGGGGTCTGTGATGACCGTTCCGTCAGAGTCCTTAATCCGGGCAATAGAGGTGGTCGGGTGCTGCTCCTTGGCCAGCCAGGCCAGGAGCCTCCCGTTCTTTTCCCCCTGCTCAAAAATGCGCTGGGTTTGTGCCAACTGACATTTTTTAGCTGTTGTGACTCTTAAGAGCATTACCTCCCTATAGGCAGATTGCATGTCTAGGTAAGTGACCGGGTTACTAGTGCTAATATACTGAGATTCTAGGTCCAGTGCCCTAGACTCAGCCTCCTCTAGGGTAATAGCGTCATTCCGTCGCGTGCGAGAGATCGCCGTCTGATAGCATCCCCTTATGTACGCTTTAAACGCGTCCCAGGTGTTACCCAGGGAGGCCGTGCCCGCATTTGTCTGCCAGAATTCAGTCGTGTGTTTGGAGATCTCCGTTTCAATAGTGGGATCCGATATCCAGTATCGTGACACTCTCCATAGTCTATCTGAGGGGGGGGTCTGGGTTTTAAAACTACACATTACAGGCGCATGATCCGATATACCCCTAGGTAACACATCAATCGACTGAGTTCTCGAGAGCATGTGTCCACTAGCGTAAATCAGGTCTATACGTGACATGGCCCTATAAGACGTAGAGTGACACGTGTACACCTTCTCAGTTGGATGCCTCCATCGCCAGACGTCAGTCAGGCCATAGAGAGACGCCCACTGTGCCAGAGGAGAGTCCGCACCCAGCCCATGAGACAACCTGTCCATGGAGGGGTCCGGGACCATGTTAAAATCGCCCGCTATCAGCATATTATCTGTGGGGTACGTGGATAGGAGGGGAATTAGGTGTTTTAGGAGGGCCGTTGTGGCCGGTGGCGGTATGTAGAGTCCCACAATTACCATTTCAACTGTGTCAATGACAACATGTAGTATCACATATCTCCCCTCCGGGTCTATTTTAACCTCCAATAGTTCATATGCCAGAGATTTATGTATAAGAACACTCACCCCCCTAGCATAGCAGGAATACGTTGCGTGGTACAAGTGTCCCACCCATGGTTTTTTCAGACTCAGAACTCTGCTACCTAGCAAGTGGGTTTCTTGCAGTATGCAAATGTGGGGCGAGTGTTTTCTGATATATGCATGAACTAAGGATCGCTTAAACTTGTCGTTGAGTCCCCTGACGTTCCAGGACATTAATTTAACTTGCGCCATAGAATATAGCAGGGAGCAGGAGCGCCAGGGGAGTCATACACATGAGGTTGCCAGATCCCGGAGGTAGAACCATAGTAATCATAAAAAACTGAGTCAAAGTCTTGCGATAGGGAGTCACATTAAAATATCTAGTAATAGTAGGGTTGAGCCTTCCAAAAATACCACTGTACTTACTGCCAAAAGAAAAGATAAAGAAAATAACAAACCTGCAGCCCACAACCATTGGCTGCGTAACTTTTCCCTCCCCCCACCCCCCACCCCGCACAGCCGTTGGGGAACTCGGAGTGCCTGTTCCCTTAACCAGAAGAACAACTAGGATCATCTCCTATGGGGACTAGGAGAGAATGCTAGCGACCCAGGAGAGCTGCTACCGAGTATTATAGTCTATACTGACTCTGTGCAGCCGCTCCTGTCCTGAGCAAAGTATAAGAAAAACATATAAAGGTTTGTACCAGTTTCCTGTTACTAAAAGTAGTGAGGCCGAAGTGAGTTCACAGACAGGTCTCTTGGCATAACCAAGGGCACATGCTTGGAAGGTTTCGAACGTTGCAAACACTGCGATGAGGTAACTTAGGCAATCACCAACACAAGTGTCCTCCTCAGGGAAAGAAAAAAAAAAAAAAAAAGAAAAAAAAAGGGGAAAAAGGTTGTATGCACCTCCAGAGTCATTCCCCCTCACCAGTCAGGGAGAGGTAAAGCAGGGCAGGGATGAGTTGGGTGGAGAGGGGGGGTGCGTGCACTGACATTCCTAACCCCGTGATGGAGCAGCCGTTCCCCTGTGGGGGGACAAAAGTACCTTGAGAGTGGGTAAACATCAGTCTATTAGGCCCTCTTGTCGGCATCCTGCTGCATTCCGAAGCG
Organism: Lithobates sylvaticus; assembly: GCA_028564925.1. Lineage (NCBI taxonomy): Eukaryota > Metazoa > Chordata > Amphibia > Anura > Ranidae > Lithobates > Lithobates sylvaticus. Next base: position 201,236,440 of record CM053027.1, on the reverse strand, counting down.
GATCATCTCTTTCCTCCCCCCACTCTCCGCCAGGTCTGGGAGGGCGGGAAGCCAAGCTGGTCTCCCCTCTGGGGGGGGGATGCCATATTCTCGAGGCAACAGTAAATACTAATGAGCTGTGTAGTAGGGCGGGAGAAGAAGGGAGGTATCACCTAGTTATACATGTCAATACACATCCATCCGCCTCTCTGGGGAAGACAGTGCGCCGGTGGTACAAAGCAGGAAGTGAGATGTCCGGGTGCTTAAGAGATAGGGCATATGCAGGGCGCTCCATGACGGGTCAAAGAGAGAAGGTACAGCGTGTTGGTGAGGAAGGAAACGGAACGTAGTAAAAGTCAGAGTATATCAAAGCATCTGTACCTTACCGGTCCCTGGGCAGGGTGTCGAGCCAGTGTGAGGCATCCTCCGGGGAGGTAAAGTAGCGGGCAGTTTCTCCGTCGATCACCCGGAGGCGGGCTGGGAACAGCATGCTGTATTTCAGTCCTTTGGCGCGGAGCTGAGCCTTGACGCCGTCGAAGGTCCTCCGGAGCCTCTGGGTGTCAAGCGAGTAATCGGGAAACAACATAATTTTCGCATTTTCATACCTCAGTTCCGGTACTTTTCTTGCCTCGCGTAGTACCAGGTCCCTGTCCCTGAAATTCAGGAGGCGAAAAATAAAAGTGCGGGGAGGCGCCCCAGGCTGCCCGCGCACAGGAGGCATCCTGTGCGCCCGTTCTACTGCAAAGTGTGGGGAGAAGGGGGCCTCAGGGAGGAGATTGCGAAGCAGGGTCTCGGTGAACACCACGGTATCACGTCCTTCCGCTCCTTCGGGCAGTCCTACCAGTCTTAAATTATTTCTCCTGCTTCTATTTTCGCTGTCCTCCGCTCGCGATTCAAGGGCCTTCATGCGCACCTGCATCGTGTGTAGCGTAGCACTGTGATCCCGTATGGCGTCCTCCGAGTCTCCCACTCGGCGCTCCGCCACGCCGAGCCTGTCCCTGACCTTGTCCATGTCTCGTCGCAGCAGACCGAAGTCAGTTTGAAGCAGGTCTATCTTCTCCGTCAACGCCGTTTTGCAGCCCGCTATGGCCTGCATTAGTGCCTGAAAGCGATCCTCCTCCACCGCCGCCGGATCTGTTGGCGGGGTCTGGGTCGCCATGTGCGCGGCGGTATTGCGGCCTGGCTTTTGCGGTGCCGGGGATGTCTTCGTAGCGGCAGAGCTCTTCCGTCCAGGGCCGGATTTCCTTCTTTTCATGCCCAGCAGACCCCGAGGGTTAATAGTGGCCGATTTTGCCGAAGGGTTGTGGGTATTTCACCTTAATTGTCGGATAAAAGTTTCAGGTAGGAGCGGAGCTCCGAGCACGCACGTCCGCTCAGGCCGCCAGCTTGACCACGCCCGAGGTCAGGATCTTTTTGGTTGATGCTCAGGGTATGTCGATAAATACGTTTCCACTGTGCAATTGTCCATCCAGACTCAACTCCCCAAATTATATTCAAAGCACTGGACCACATCCCCCCACCTAATCGAGGGGGTGATTACAACAAAGCCTTGCTTCAAAGTGAGCTTAGATGGATATTCCACCTCAATGCCACATCTCCCCCAGGCCTCAACGAGGCATTCAACTTCAAGCCTTATCTTGAAGGTTTTGAATCAGGGGTATGTGAACTTGACCTCTAACCTCCCTGAAATTACGTCAGGCCCCCTTTAATACCTTTATCTCGGGACCTCACCCCTCTAGGTATTCTATTCCCAACAGTCCACCTACAGCTATTGTGTTTCATCACTTCTGTGCATCTAACTAACTGCATCCTTATATTGACTGAACAAATATGCCCACATAATATAATGGCTCTATTTTATTGCCTGTACTGTTTTACTTATTGTTATTCAAACTGACCTATGTAAACGTTCATCTTTCTCATTGTTAAAAAATATCTGTACATTATTATATCTGCTATGTTAATGTACTGCCTGCCTTTCTCCAATAGGGGGTGCTCTACCCGTTCATATGATGATCTGACTCACTTGCAAACCCATTGATACCTCCCTGCACAATCCAATTGCAGGGCAATACTACTTTGATACATTGCTACACCCTTCTATGTTTACATCCGGCCTATCTGCTTGCATTTGGTTTATCCAGGCTGCCCGGCGCGGGTAAGACAATGTGCGCATGCGCAGACTTCTTGTTGCGCGTGCGCATTTTATACCCCATGAGGCGCACGCTTCCTCCTTATGCGCCCTCCGCTTGCGTTCTAGCGAACGGGGAGGGGTTCGTCTACCCGCGTCGGTGACGCCCCGACGCCGCACGAGGCCCCGCCCCCTTTCTCATTGGGGAAATACTTATGGCCTCTGAGCCACCATCCCCTCACCTGGCCTCGATCATTACTCCACACCTGAGCGTACCTATTTTACATTACGGCCCGCCCAGCTGACATTACTTCCCATCCATATTTAAACCTGAGCAATGGCGGGACTAGACACAACACTTCCCTGCCGGCGCTCTGTTGTACCTCTTCACAGGACCTCCTTGTACCAGGTAAATTACTCCTTTTACCCCATGCTGTTTGCCCCTAACTATATACCCTTTAGACCTGCAATTGAGTCTAACACCACCCTATTTACTCTATTCTACCCTCCAGCCTTATACCACCTCCGGCCTAGGTACATATAGCCACAGCAACCTCACGGTGCATGGCTGGAGATCTTGCAGCCAACCAAGTGCCTAGCAGCCCTTTGCTTTTAACAGCACAGATCAATTATATCTCGTGAATACCCCGAGACCATACTCCTGTACCTCAAGACCACCGGGCTATTTGGGCCCTTTACCCTCAATGTTTTGCAAGTGAGTACCATTATCATTTAGCGGCCAAAATACAGGCTCTATACCCTTTAACAATATATGTTGTATACTAATGCCCTTCCTCTGTTTTATACAGTACTATTGAGCAAACACAGGAACTGTAATTGCCTTGAAAAAGGACGCTCGTCCGAAACATGTCGGCATTTTCCTGAAAGACCTTGATAATATCGCAAGTTGTTGTGCAATTTTTGCATTTTATGTACATGTCTATGGTCACATGCGTTTTCATGTATATTTTTGACTTTATGTAAAACTGTATCTCCATTTACCCACTCTACCCAATTTATTTCCGGGCTCACTGCCCTAATAAAATTTACTTTTTGTTTATTGCATACACCTTCTATGTCTATCTGTTTAAGCTTCTCTCAGGGGTATAGGCTGTGTTAATGCACACTAGGCCCTCACAAATATATATTTTTCATATTTGAGAAGCGATAGACCTATTTGCTACAAATTACCTGCCCATCAAATATTTTGTTTTGACATCCCATAAGTATTTCTCTCCTCAACTTATGTGAACTACTGAACAAATTCACCAAAATATCAGGTCTTCAGGTTAATCTAAGTCACAGGCATTAAATGTTTCCCTACAACACACGACAGTATCGCAACTGAAAAGCTCCTTTAAATTAAAATGGAGTACCTCGACCCTCCGATACCTAGGAATCAATCTCATCCCCAAGGTCGAACAACTATACCAGGCAAACTATCCCACCATGTACCAAAAACTAGAGTTCGATATTAGGACCTGGGCCACATATAAAATGGCTTGGATAGGTAGAATTAATAGAGTAAAGATGACCCTCCTTCCCAGGTTGTTATACCTATTCCGCTCCCTCCCAGTCCCTATTAGAAGAGATCACCTCAAGTCCTTTCAGGGTAAAATCATTATTTTCTTTTGGGACAAGAAGGAATACCGCTTTTCTCAACACATTCTTTTTAACCTAAAATCCCAGGGCGAGCTAGGACTTCCAAACTTAGTATGGTATTATCAAGCAGCCAGACTGGCACAACTGGCTACTATCTACTCTAGAGTGAAGAAACCTGACTGGGTGAGCATAGAGAGGCAGTCAGCACCAACATTTACATTTGACTTCCCCCTATGGTGACCCCTAAGAGTAGACCCCCCATTCTGTCCCCCACTCTTTCCCACTTACTTTTCCTGTGGGATTCTCTGTGAAAACTTCCCTATCTGGTCTCAGAAATCCAACCACTAGCCCACATTTTCCACAATCCCCAATTTAAAGCGGGCATGGATATCAAAATCTTCAAATAGTGGTTGGACAAGGGCTTGTACCGCATTGGACATGTTTTCTCCTGCACAGGACCACTATCTCTCAAACATAATGAAAACAAACTAGAATTCCCCATCTCGGATTTAGGTTCCACCAAATTTCTCATTACCTATACTCCCTTTGGAAAAACAAACCTAACCCCCCGATATTCATGGAATGTGAGAGATGGTGTGGCCAGATCATGGAGCAGAAGGGAGGTATATCTATAATCTATGCGTCACTTGTGAGGCACACTGTCAAACTGTCATATATGTCGGTATGGGAAAAAGATCTACAAGAAACATGGGATTTGGACGATTGACATAAATGATTCTCCAGATCATTTAAAGGTATTTTCAATACCTCTCTCATAGAAGCCAACCTCAAGATCTTCACAAGATGGTACCTAGTCCCCACTAGCCTAGCTTAAATCTATCCCTCCTCATCCCCATTATGTTTCAGGGGCTGTCATAGTCTTGGCACAATGCTACATGTTTGGTGGGAGTGCTCGAAAATCTGAGGGTTCTGGAACAAAATATTCCACCTCATCCGCAAAGTCACTGGCTGCTCGATCCCAAAGCCCTGTCCATAGCTTTGCTTAACTGTTCCACCTCGAAGATCCCCAAACATAACCAAAAATTGATCCTCTTTATCCTAACAGGGGCTAAAATTTCCATTGCCAAGGCCTGGAAACAAACTGAGGTTTCAATATTATACACTAAAAGGAAAATCTCTTGGATAATGGCTCAGGAAAAGATAGTAAGCACTATTCTAGACACATCCCAAAATTTTTAAGCGATTTGGGAACCCTGGGCCCAACACATAGGCATCTCCATACTACCTGGATCCAATAGATCCTGAATAACTGGGAGAGCATCACTGAGGCTGGCGACCCTTTCTTCTCTCCTCTACCTTTTCCCTTTCCATTTCATTTAGTCTTCTCTCTATACCACACTATCTGTTTACAGATCACACAACAAGGTCAGTATGATTCAATGTCTACCCTGCTTGACCAGGATCAGAGTCTCCCTAAATGTTAATTTTTCCATCCAGAATGGTCCCCCAGGTGAGCTATATTACATTTTCACCTGTTATCCCGATTGTTACTATTGCTCAGTTATTCTAGAAAGTTTGGGATATATCCCTTCCAAAGACCACAAGGTGCATGTTACAGAGTGGAGTGGGATGAGGTGCCTCCGGCTCGCCCCTGAAACAGTTTGCTCCCATAGGGGGTGTCTGGGTGGGGGCTCTCGCCATCTCCCTAATATTTTATTAGTATTTACCTAGTCTGCATGGCTGTCATCCCAGAAGGAAGCCTCTTCTAAATATGATGCACAAGAAAGCCTGCAAACAGTTTGCTGAAGACAAGCAGACTAAGGACATGGATTACTGGAACCATGTCCTGTGGTCTGATGAGACCAAGATAAACTAATTTGGTTCAGATGGTGTCAAGCGTGTGTGGCGGCAACCAGGTGAGGAGTACAAAGACAAGTGTGTCTTGCCTACAGTCAAGCATGGTGGTGGGAGTGTCATGGTCTGGGGCTGCATGAGTACTGCCGGCACTGGGGAGCTACAGTTCATAGAGGGAACCACGAATGCCAACATGTACTGTGACATACTGAAGCAGAGCATGATCCCCTCCCTCCTGAGTCTGGGTCGCAGGGCAGTTTTCCAACATGATAACGACCCAAAACACACCTCTAAGAGGACCACTGCCTTGCTAGGGAAGCTGAGGGTAAAGGTGATGGACTGGCCGAGCATGTCTTTAGACCTAAACCCTATTGAGCATCTGTGGGGTATCCGCAAATGGAAGGTGGAGGAGTGCAAGGTCTCTAACATCCTCCAGCCCTGTGATGTCATCATGGAGGAGTGGAAGAGGACTCCAGTGGCAACCTGTGAAGCTCTGGTGAACACCATTCCCAAGAGGGTTAAGGCAGAGCTGGAAAATAATGGTGGCCACACAAAATATTGACACTTTGGGCCCCAATTTGGACATTTCCACTTAGGGGTGTACTCACTTTTGTTGCCAGTGGTTTAGACATTAATGGCTGTGTGTTGAGTTATTTTGAGGGGACAGCAAATTTGCACTGTTATACAAGCTGTACACTCACTACTTTACATTGTAGAAAAGTGTAATTTCTTCAGTGTTGCCACATGAAAAGATATAATAAAATATTTAAAAAAATGTGAGGGGTGTACTCACTTTTGTGAGATAATGTATGTGAATAAGTACATAGTTCTCCTATTCATTCGCCAAAAAATTTAAACAGCTAATAAACTCATACACATAGAGAGGAATAAGTGAAGGGGATATTATGCAGATCACTTACAAGGGGAGGGAGGAGACTAGAGGGTTAAAGGTCAGATGTGCAGAGGTGAAGGGGTTAATATACAGGACACATGTACAAAGACAGAATGGATCTGCCATGTACAGAGAGGAGGGTGATAAAAAGGGTTAAAATCGATCTTACAGTCATAGTAATGCCTAATCTGCTGTGACATGTGATCTGTAATGAATAAATGACTCATTCATTACTTCCTCCCTAATTCCTTCCTCCATTGTGTCAGAAAAGGAAGGACTTTCAGATGTAACCAGTAATGCATTGTTTCATTGTTTACACTTTTGTTCACTGCAATAGGCAATCATAGTGATCACAAGGCACAGAGCTAGTCTGGTTGGCTCCGTGCCTTTAGCCTCTGCTCTCAGCTGTCTAATAACAGCAGGAACAGTGGCTTGTGCGCATCCTGAGCGCATACACAAAGGTAAACACGTCAGGACATTTAAAGGTGGCAATTCAGAACAGTGAGTGAGCTGAGCCATCCAGCTATTGTATTAAAATGGCCAGTCCTGTAGTTGTTAATGTTTTTTTAAGTTTTCAAAAAAATTCTGGAAAAAAAATAAAAAAGGTAGTATAATAAATTAGATAGAATACTCATGGGACAGCTTCAGTGATGACAGAATGTGGTGATTTTCTCAGTTCAATTTGCTTTCATAAACATTGAAAGTAATTGAAGTTTTTTTTCATAGCTGACAACTTTTAATTAACACTAGCAGGATGTACATATATTGCTATATGCCTGTGAGCATAATAGAAATGCCCTTGCTATGCAATATATCTTTGACCAACTAAGTTGAATCTAGTCTTCTTAGTAGAACCTTGTAATTATTGAATTATACAGTGAAAATAGTGAAACCATACATTTCAAGCAAGTAAAAATGTATTATAGGTGTTGTTTTTGAATGGCAACATCTTCTTCATCATACATCTGTTGTTAACATTTTTTATTATCTGTGAGTAAGCAGGCTGGATTTCCATAAATTAGTCATATTTAATGTTTAATGCAGGCTTATATACATTGTAGCAAAAAACGTATTTAAATCATATTTTTAATAGAAAAGTTATCCATATGCTTCAATGACTCCAGGAAATGCTTCATCCAGATAATCGACCCTGAAATTGGATATATATGGTATCAAGAGGGAAATTTGTTTTTACATTAAAAAATCTGATCTTTGTTCTTCAACTGAGCTTGTAAATTGTGGCATGCTGATTATTGGTTACAAAATATGGCTGATCCTCCAAAACAAAAACTATACATTGACTTTCAAATTTATTTAGAAGTTAGGTTTGTTATGTTTGGTGCAAGAAAAAATGACTGACAGAGTGTTATATTTGGAATAGGGAAATGTTCCAAATGGATTACCATCTCTGAGTTCTGCTTAATTCATTCTTTGAATGAAAATCACTTGAACATTTTTAGCCTGCTAATGATGTAGCTAATATGTGGAGGTCACTTGAAAAGGGTTGGGCAGAGGTTTGCCTGAGGTGACTATGGGAACATTTCGTTGACAAGTGCATTTTTACATTGAGCTTTGACAGCTTCAATTTCATACCAATTTGTAGATTGCCATTACAATTGCAAATCAGCTCAACTAATGTTGTTTTTTATCATTAAAGAAAAATGATTGCAGCTCATGTGAGCTTCCATTTCCATTTTGTTACAAGTTACCTCAATTTCTGAGATAAAACTTTGAAACATATGATATATAATATGAGGGCAGAAGATAGTAAAATTCATTTGAACCATTGTCTAAAATGTTTACAGTTTCATTTAAAACCATATATGTTAAATTTTAATTTGATAATACTAATATACTGGTAAATATATTGCATTGTCTGCCACAATTAAATTGATTGGATTCTATAGTATGTGTAGAGAACTTTTTGTTAACTATTGTTCTGAAATATGACCGTCATTGTCTCAATTTATCTTTTTATTTTTTTTATTTATGGAAGTGCATTGGAGATGTGGTGCTGGTTTCTTTTTTAGACAACAAAGGTGTTATTCCCCCTAAAGTGTATTCCATCAACAGAGTGCTGCTTACAAAATAATGTCATCTACTGCTTTTACCATAGAGCCATATCAATTTGGAACATTCTGTGCCACTTTTGTCAATTTCAACAACACGACTGAGAATTTTCAGCTGCATATTTTGTGTGTGAGCCATAGTTCTTTCACAAGAACTAATTGGACACTTTTACAGACCATATGACAGGGCCAAAGACTTTACTATTAACATAAACAATATTTTTCACCAAGAATTGATCACTGCTCTCTTTTTTCTAAATATGTAAACATAAAGCTGGTCAATACAACAACATTCAGAAGTTGTGAACAACAACAAAAATGTGATAAATGAAAAAAATAATATCTGCATATTTAAACAAGAAACATATATAGTGTACATGCAAATTAATCTATAGTAATAAAAAAATGGTTAAAATAATTTGTTTTAAAAACTAGTCAAAAGTTGAATATTACTATTTAGTATTCATATAAATGTACCACAGGACTTAATTTAGGTCTCAAATATGTATACAGTAATGCGCAAAACTTTGCATACCCTGACAGAAATCGTGACATTTTGGCATTGATATTTAAAATGTGATTGATCATGGCAAAAATCTGTCTTTTATTTAAGGATGGTGATTAGACTGTATGTAGCCATTTATTATCAAATAGCTGTTTGGCTCCTCTTTAAATCATAATCATAGCAGAAATCACCCAAATGGCCCTGATCAAAAGTTTACATATCCTGGACTGTTTGGCCTTGGTACAGACACACAAGGTGACACACACAGGTTAAAATGGCAATTAAATGTTTATTTCCCACATCTGAGGATTTTTGAATTGCAATTAGTGTCTGTGCATAAATAGTCAATGAGTTTGTTAGTTCTCATGTGCATGCACTGAGCAGGCTAGATACTGAACCATGGGGAGCAGAGAAAAACTGTCACAAGATCTCCGTAACAAGTTAAAATTTAGAAAGATAAAAAAGTATATAAAAAGATATCCAAAGCCTTGAAAATGCCAGTCGGCCCTGTTCAATCACTTATTAAAGGGGTTGTAAACCCTCATGTTTTTTCCCCTTTAATGCATCCTATGTATTAAGATGAAAAAACTTCTGTCACTATTTTACTCACCTGAGCCCCATATTTCCCTCGCCGGAGACGCTCTCTTCCCCTCTGTCCGTTGTCTCAGCTTTTAATTGGATAGATTGATAGCAGCACAGCCATTGGCTCCCACTGCTGTCAATCAAATCCAATGACATGGGCACCGGGGGCAAGGCGAGTCTGACGCAATTGCTGGATTCAGGAGCTCGCCCGCAAGGTAACCCCCCAGGAGAGCGCTTCTCCCAGGGTGTTATACGATGCGGGGAGGAGCTGCCAGCACCGCCGGGGGACCCCAGAAGTCGAGAATTGGGGCCACTCTGTGCAAAACAAACTGCACAGTGGAGGTAACTATGACATGTTTGGTATTTAAAGAAAAAAAAAACTTAGCTTTACTATCACTTTAAGAAGTGAAAAATTCAGGGATCTCTTGATACCATGCCAAGGTCAGGTAGACCAAGAAAGTTTGCAGCCACAACTGCCAGAGGAATTGTTTAGGATACAAAGAAAAACCCACAGGTAACCTCAGGAGAAATACAAGCTGCTTTGGAAAAAGACGATGTGGTTGTTTTTTAGGAGCACAATATGACAATACTTGAACAAAAATGAGCTGCATGTTCAAGATGACACAAAGAAACCTTTACTGTGCCAATGGCTCATTTTTGTTCAAGTATCGTTGTATTCTTCTCCCTAAAAACAATCACACCGTCTTTTTTCCAGAGCAGCTTGTATCCTTCAATAAAAGAGAGGTTTTTTTTGGCATGATCAGTCCTATTTTCTATCAGTCCTATTTTCAATATCAATTCAAACATTTCACGATTACTGCCAGGGTATGAAAACTTTTGAGCACAACTGTAAGTTAGGAGCACAAACAATGGAGTAGTGATCTTCTAAAGTGCCCATATGTTTGTGTGCCATTTATAATAGTAAATTTCCATACTAATTTGTAACTTTGTAAAAATTGTTAAATAGTTTAACTGCAGCAACTTTGTGCAGATCACAGAGTTGTTTCATTAAATTTTTTCCATATACAGTTACAAAAAAAATATGTGAACCCTTTTGGAATAATATGGATTTCTGCACAAATTGGTCAGAAAATGTGATCTGATCTAATTGATCTAAGTCACAACAATAGACAATTACAGTCTGCTTAAACTAATAACACACAAAGAATTAAATGTTACCATGTTTTTATTGAACAAACCATGTAAACATTCACAGTGCAGGTGGAAAAAGTATGTGAACCATTGGATTTAATAACTGGTTGAACCTCCTTTGAGAGCAATAACTTCAACCAAGCGTTTCCTGTAGTTGCAGATCAGACATGCAAAACGGTCAGGAGTAATTCTTGACCATTTCTCTTTACATAACTGTTTCAGTTCAGCAATATTCTTGGGATGTCTCGTGTGAATCGCTTTCTCGAGGTCATGCCACAACATCTCAATCAGGTTGAGGTTAGGACTCTGACTGGGCCACTCCAGAAGGCGTTTTTTCTTCTGTTTAAGCCATTCTGTTGTTGATTTACTTCTATGCTTTGGGTCGTTGTCCTGTTGCAACACCCATCTTCTGTTGAGCTTCAGCTGGTGGACAGATGGCCTTAAGTTCTCCTGCAAAATGTCTTGATAAACTTGGGAAGTAATTTTTCCTTCGATGATAGCAGTCCGTCCAGGCCCTGACGCAGCAAAGCAGCCCCAAACCATGATGCCCCTACCACCATACTTCACAGTTGGGATGAGGTTTTGATGTTGGTGTGCTGTGCCTCTTTTTCTCCACACATGGCGTTGTTTGTTTCTTTCATCTTTGGTTTCATCTGTCCACAGAATATTTTGCCAGTACTGCTGTGGAAATCCAGGTGCTCTTGTGCAAACTGTAAACATGCAGTAATGTTTATTTTGGACAGCAGTGGCTTGCTCTGTGGTATCCTCCCATGAAATCCATTCTTGTTTAGTGTTTTACGTATCGTAGGTTCACTAACAGTGATGTTAGCATATGCCATAGACTTTTGTAAGTCTTTAGCTGACACTCTAGGATTCTTCTTCACCTCATTGAGCAGTCTGCGCTGTGCTTTTGCAGTCATCTTTACAGGACACCCACTCATATGGAGAGTAGCAGCAGTGCTGAACTTTCTCCATTTATAGACAATTTGTCTTACCGTGGACTGATGAACAGCAAGGCTTTTGGAGATACTTTTATAACCCTTTCCAGCTTTATGCAAGTCAACAATTCTTAATCGTAGGTCTTCTGAGAGCTCTTTTGTGCTAGGCATCATTCACATCAGGCAATGCTTCTTGTGAAAAGCAAACCCAGAAGTGGTGTGTGTTTTTTTTTAGGGCAGGGCAGATGTAACCAACACCTCTAATATAATCTCATTGATTGGACTCCAGTTGTCTGACACCTCACTCGTCTAGGGATTCACATACTTTTTCCACCTGCACTGTGAATGTTTACATGGTGTGTTCAATAAAAACATGATAACATTTAATTCTTTGTGTGTTATTAGTTTAAGCAGACTATGATTGTCTATTGTTGTGACTTAGATGAAGATCAGATCACATTTTATGACCAATTTGTGCAGAAATCCATATCATTCCAAAAGGGTTTTTCGCAACTGTATGACTTCTAATTAACCCAAATATATCCCTCTGTATAGTAATGGTATAAAGGATAAAACTTCAGAAAAACTAGCTAACAACAAACATCTTAAACATGTACATATGTTGTACTTCGAAATTTGCATTAAAATTTATATTTAAAAAATAAAGAAAGTTCCAAATTTCCATATTTGTTTGTAAATAATAACAAAACAAACAGCAAAAAATAAATTGAAGCTACAAAAATTGTGGTTGCTTCAAAACTGACAATAGTAAAATCTAGATTTTTTTTTGTTTCATGTTTTCTTTAATCTCTTGCTGACCATAAAATAGATACAGTATATGTGGCAGCAAGAAAGGTGGGATGTAATGCCCTGCCACTGCATATATGTGTCCATAGCAGCAAGAGGTTGTGTGCTATGAATGCGCTTGCTGCAGGCTTCCAGCACAGATACTGACCAACATTCATCGACAGCTCTCAATCAAGGCTTCTGATGAGGATACAGAAAGATGGGGAAATCATGGGATGCCTGTGTGAGCCAATCACAGATGCCACATAATGCAGAAGCTATGCCAGCTCCTGGGTATTAACCACTTGCCGACCGCTGCACGCCAATATACGTCGGCCCAATGGTAGCGGTGGGCAAATGGGCATACCTGTACGTCCCCTTTAAGAGCCAGGGATAGCAGGTGCATGCGCTGCCAGAGGCGCGTGCCTGCCGCGTACAGCGTGACCGTGCCCGCGGGACCGGCGGACACGATGTCTTCAGGCCTCTCAGTGATCGTGTCAGAATGGGGAAGAGCCTATGGAAACAAAGCACTTCCCTGTTCTGGCTAGTGTCATGACAGAGATCACACTCCCTGTCATTAGCAGCGGTGATCGCTGTCATGAGACTTGAAGCCCATACCCCCACAGTTAGAATCACTCCCTATGACACACTTAACACCTTCACCCCCCTAGTGGTTAACCCCTTCACTGCCAGTGTCATTTACACAGTAATCAATGCATTTTTTATAGCACTGTATAAATGGCAATGGTCCCAAAATAGTGTCAAGATTGTCCGATGTGTCCGCCATAATGTCGCAGTCCCGATAAAAATCGCAGATCGCCAACATTACTAATAAAAAAAATTAAAATAAAAATGCCATAAAATTATCCCCTATTTTGTAGACGCTATAACTTTTGCGCAAAGCAATCAATATACACTTATTGCGATTTTGTTTACCAAAAATATGTAGAAGAATACATATCAGCCTAAACTGTGGAAAAAATAGTTTTTTTATATATTTTTGGGGGATATTCATTATAGCAAAAAGTAAAGAAATAATGCGTTTTTTTTTTAATTGTCGCTCTTTTTTTGTTTATAGAGCAAAAAAATTAAAAACGCAGAAGTGATCAAATACAACCAAAAGAAAGCTCTATTTGTGGGAAAAAAGGTTGTCAATTTTGTTTGGGTGCGACCACGCAATTGTCAGTTAAAGCGACGCAGAGCCGATTCGCAAAAAGTGCTTTGTTCATGAAGGGGGGGAAATCTTCCGGGGCTGAAGCGGTAAAGCCCACCTAAAGTGTGGCTTGGAGGCAGCGTTAGGGGTTTAAATTAAAATATCTCCAAAATTGAAGCAGTGAACCCTGGTGTTGAATCTGACCACAGGTACAAAAGACTAATGCCTTGTACACATGGTCGGACACTCCGACAACAAAATCCATTGGATTTTTTTCCGACGTATTTTGTCCGAAACTGGTGTTGCATACACATGGTTGGACAAAGTTGTCGGAAAATCCGATCGTTCGGAACGTGGTGACATTCATTGCATACGACGGAACTACGTAGAGGCTAAAAGCCAATAGCTTTGGTCTCATAATTTGATATGAACATGTGTGGCACTTTGTCCGTCGGAATTCTCTACAAACGATTGGAAAAAGTCAGATCGGATTTTTTGGACGGAAAAATTTAGATCCTGCTCTCAATTTTTTTCCGTTGGAATTCCGGCATTTTGATGGAAAAAGTGCGATAGAGTCCACACACGATCGGATTTTCCGACAACATAATCCGATCGGACCTTGTCAGTGGATGCAGGGTGTCACTTACCATGTCACTTGTCAGTGGATGCAGGGTGTCACTTGCTATGTCACTTGTCAGCGGATGCAGGGTGTCACTTCACACGTCACTTGTCAGCGGATGCAGGGTGTCACTTGCCACGTCACTTGTCAGTGGATGCAGGGTGTCACTTGCCACGTCACTTGTCAGTGGATAAAGGGTGTCACTTGCCACGTCACTTGTCAGCGGATGCAGGGTGTCACTTGCAACGTCACTTGTCAGTGGATAAAGGGTGTCACTTGCCACGTCACGTGTCAGTGGATGCAGGGTGTCTCTTGCAACGTCACTTGGCAGCAGATGCAGGGTGCCACTTGCCACGTCACTTGTCAGCGGATGCAGGGTGTCACTTGCCACGTCACTTGTCAGCGGACGCAGGGTGTCACTTGCCACGTCACTTGTCAGCGGATGCAGGGTGTCACTTGCCACATCACTTGTCAGCGGATGCAGAGTGTCACTTGCCACGTCACTTGTCAGCGGATGCAGGGTTTCACTTGCCACGCCACTTGTCAGCGGATGCAGGGTGTCACTTTCCACGTCACTTGTCAGCAGATGCAGGGTGTCACTTGCCAGTCATTTGTCAGCAGGTGTCACTTGCCACGTCGCCTGCCACCGGGTCGAAGGTTGCCCCATCAGGTAGGATGTACGGGGCCCCATGATTTCTAACAGCAGCCCCGATGCCCACTTTAGTGGCTGTCGGGTCTGGACCAAGAAGGGACTCTGTAGACAGGGGACATTCAGGGGCACATTCAGGGGGGTGGCAAACTCCCGCCCGCTAGCAAGCCTGTTTCGCTGGCACCGCAGCTTATTTCACAGTGACTGATTGGGCTTGTGTACTCCAACTTCCTGGTAGCATTGGAACGCATGATAGGGCGGGCGTGATGTCATCAGCCGGAAATGATGCAAGACATGGGAGGCAACGCGGCCATCATTGCCGGCTGATGACATCACGTACACACTATCGTGCGTTTCAGTCACCAGGAAGTGGGAGTACACAAGCCCAATCGGTCCCTGTGAAATAAGCAGTGGTGCAGACAAAGCGGGCTGGCTAGCGGGCGGGAGTTTCCTGCAAAAGCCGAGCAGTAGCCGCAGAAGCAGAGCCACCCCTGCACCACTGCCGCCCTGAGGCCTGGCCTCAGGGGCCTTGTGGGGAATCCGGCCCTGTTGACCAGTGAACTTTGATCTATGTTATTAAGTTTTAGGATAGAATATTTGTGGCATAGAGGTCCTACCTGATAGTATCTGTTCAGCAGAAGTGAGGCAAATAGTATAGGATCCATGATGTGGATAGATTCACATTCTCTTATTTAAAATATAAGGAAAATGCAGAGAAAGTTTTAGTGTTTACTTATTTGTATTTTTTGCCATTAACAGGTAAAAAATGTTTACCTATGCACGAACACACACACTATATATATATATATATATATATATATATTGTCCTGCTGTATGATTCTAATGGTAGATTTTAGTATATTTGAATTATTTGTAGGACAAATGTCCTAGCTGTGTCATATGTACCTATAAAAGTTCTATTTTTATGCCGCGTACACAATGTTGGATGTGAGCTTGTTGTCGGAAAGTCCGACTGTGTGTATGCTCCATTGAACATTTGCTGTCGGACTTTCCGCCAACAAATTTTTGCTAGCAGGTTCTCAAATTTTCCGACAACAAAACTTTGTTGTCGGATAGTCTTGTGCGTGGACTTGTGTACACACAATCAAAGTTTGTGCATGCTCGGAATCAAGTACGAGCCGGAAGCGCTTGGTCTTGTAAAACTAGCATTCGTAATGGAGATATCACATTCGTCACACGGCAAATTATGAAATCTCTCAATGCAGCACATTCTCTTCTTCTTTATAATGCTATAATAATGAAGTTGCTTTGCTGCTGATATTCAAAGAGTTCTGAATAGAGTTGCGTGGACACCTGGATGTTTGGGTTCGGCGGGTTCGGCCAAACTTCGGAAAAAAGTCCGGGTTCGGGACCAAACTTGACCCGAACTTGACCCCAAACTCCGAACCCCATTGAAGTCAATGGGGACCCGGACTTTTGAACACTAAAATGGCTGTAAAAAGGTAATGGAAAGGGCTAGAGGGCTGCAAATGGCAACAAAATGTTGTTAAGAGCATGGTAAGTGATCTGCAAACAAATGTGGATAGGGAAATAACTTAAAATAACATAAAAAAAAAAGAAAAAGAAAAAATGCTGGAGGCCCCCTTCTCAGCAGAAGAGGTACAGGAAGTCATTAAGAACCTCAGAAACTCAACGGCACGATGCCGCACATATGGTGGGAATACCCCAGAATACGCACTTTCTGGAAAAAAATTATTCAATTTAATGGATAAGATAGTGTGAAAATAAAATACTTGGAAATTAAAAAAAATGAAAAAATTATAATCTGGACCTAGGAGGACGAAATTCAAATGGAGTAGGAGGTTGAGGTGGCGGTGGATGTGGCGGTGTAGGTGGAAGCAGGGGTGGAGGAGGACGAGGTAGCCAACACTGGTTCAAAAATACAACAATGGCTGGGTAAGGCTAGTGGTGAATGATGTGTCGAATTCTGTCCCCCGTCGCATAGTGTCCGCCCTGTACTGCGCTTGCTCAGTACGTAGGACAAGGGGATTTTGAAACTCTCCGAAGACGATGCGCAGTGACTCCAGGTTCCAGCCACATCATCCGAGGTTGAAGCCTAGCCAAGCGAGCCCGTGAGGGGCCCTGTTACTATGTGCTACCGTATGTCCACTTGGATGGTCGGGCTTGAACCTGCACTCACTGCGCAGGCGACGTTCATCTTTGGAGATTTTGTGAATCTCCTTGTCCTCCGTACTGTGCAAGCACTGCACCTGCGCAGTAAGTGGCCGGACACTATCCGATAGCAAGACAGTTTTCGTCAGAACACCGGTATATGTGTCTATTCTGCACAAGGTACGGACAAGTCCTGTGGGATCCATGCCTGGTTCATTTTAATGAACGTGAGCTTGTCCACATTGGCTCTGGACAGGCGGCTGCGCTTGTCTGTGATAACGCCCCCTGCCGTGCTAAATACACGTTCAGATAATACACTGGCGGCAGGGCAGGCCAGCACCTCCAAGGCGTAAAGGGCAAGCTCAGGCCATGTGCCCAATTTGGAGACCCAGAAGTTGAAGGGGGCAGACCTGTCATGCAGTACGTGTACGCGTGTGCACACATACTGCTCCACCATGTTGGTGAAATGCTGCCTCCTGCTAAGACGTTCCCTCTCAGCTGGTGGTGCTGGTTGTTGTGACGTGCCGACAAAGCTTTTCCACATTCCGGCTATGCTAACCCTGCCTTGCGAGGTGCTGGCGGTGCCCCGGCTGCGTTGGTGACCTCTTCCTCCTCCTCTGCCTTCGCCTTGTGCTTCCACCATACCCCCGCTTCCAAGTGGGAATGCCACCAGCAGCCCTTCTACCAGCGTGCGCTTGTACTCGCGCATCTTACGATCACGCTCCAGTGAGGTAATTAAGGACGGCACGTTGTCCTTGTAACGGAGATCCAGCAGGGTGGCCACCCAATAATCAGCACCAGTTAAAATGTGGGCAACTCGGCGGTCGTTGCGGAGACACTGCAGCATGTAATCGCTCATGTGTGCCAGGGGGCCCAGAGGCAAGGAAAAGATGTCCTCTGTGGGAGGTGTATCGTCTGTATCCCCCCAGCCACGCACCAGTGATGGACATGAGCTGGTCTGGGTGCCACCCTGCTGTGAACATGGTTCTTCCTCCTCCTCTATCTCCTCCTCATCCTCCACCTCGTCATCCTCCAGAACTGTGCCCTTGCTGCCAGACAATTGTGTACCCACCCTCGTAGCCACTTGTAAATGACTGCCCTGAAAGCCTTGGAAATGAACCCTCTTCCTCCTCCTCCTCCTCCTCCTCCTCCTCATCCTGTGCCACATCCTCTTCCATCATCGCCTTAAGAGTTTTTTCAAGGAGGCATAGAACTGGGATAGTAACGCTGAGAACGGCGTCATCGGCACTGGCCATGTTGGTGGAGTACTCGAAACAGCGCAACAAGGCACACAGGTTTGCATGGAGGCCCAGTTATTGGCGGTGAAGTGGTGCTGTTTCGCAGAGCGACTCACGCGTGCGTGCTGCAGCTGAAACTCCACTATTGCCTGCTGCTGCTCGCACAGTCTGGCAAGCATGTGCAAGGTGGAGTTCCACCTTGTGGGCACGTCACATATGAGACGGTGAGCGGGAAGGCCGAAGTTACGCTGCAGCGCTGACAGGCGAGCAGCAGCAGGGTGAGAACGCCGAAAGTGCGCACAGACGGCCCGCACTTTCTGCAGCAGCTCTGGCATATCGGGGTAATTCTTCAGGAACCTCTGGACCACCAAGTTCAGCACATGCGCCAGGCAAGGGATGTGCAAGGCCCAGAGCTGCTACGAGATTTCGGCCATTATCGCACACCACCAGGCCGGGCTTGAGGCTCACTGCCACCAACCACTCATTGGTCTGTTGTTCCATGTCCTTCCACAACTCCTGCGCGGTATGGGGTTTTTCCCCCAAACAGGAAAGTTTTAAAACTGCCTGCTGTCGTTTAGCCCTGGCTGTGCTGAAGTTGGTGGTGAAGGTGTTACGCTGACCGGATGAGGAGGCGGAGTAGGAGGAGTTAGCAACAGGAGGCAAACTGAAGTGCCCTGCAATCCTCGGTGGTGGAAGGACATGCGCCAAACTGCTATCCGCCTCAGGCCCAGCCGCCACTACATTTACCCAGTGTGCTGTTAGGGAGATATAACGTCCCTGACCGTGCTTACTGGTCCACGCATCCATAGTTAGGTGGACCTTGCCACAGATGGCGTTGCGCAGTGCACACCTGATTTTGTCCACCACTTGGTTGTGCAGGGAAGGGATAGCTCGTCTGGAAAAGTAGTGGCGGCTGGGCACGACGTACTGTGGGACAGCCAATGACATCAGCCTTTGAAAACTCTGCGTCTCCACCAGACGGAATGACAGCATTTCAAAGGCGAGCAATTTTGAAATGCTGGCATTCAGGGCCAGGGATCGAGGGTGGCTAGGGGGGTACTTCCTCTTCCGCTCCAGTGTTTGGGAAATAGAGAGCTGAAAGCTTCCATGGGACATTGTGGAGATGGTTGGTGACCCAGGTGGTAGTGTTGCTGGCAGATCCTCTGTTTGCGGGTTGGCAGGTGTCACTGTCACTACAGAGGTGGATGAAGAGGCCGAGACTGCAGCAGAAGAGGAAGCAGGAGGAGCCAGAGACCTTTCTTGGTTTTTGCGGTGTCTACTCCACTGCATCTTGTGCTTTGCACTTAGATGCCTGGTCATGCAGGTTGTGCTCAGGTTGAGAACGTTTGTGCCTCGCTTCAAGCTCTGATTGCACAGCGTGCAAACCACTCGTGTCTTGTCATCAGGACATTGTCTGAAGAACTGCCACGCTAGGGAACTCCTTGCACCTGGCTTTGGTGTGCTCGGTCCCTTGCTGCGTTGGGCAGTAGCAGACGTACTGTCTAGGGGACGGACGCTCCGCTTTTGCACCCTGCTCCCTCTTCTGCTGTGCTGGTGGCTCTGTGCGACCACCACCTCTTCCTCTGAACTACACTGGTCACCTGCATGACGTTGATTCCATGTGGGGTCAAGGACCTCATCATCCTCCACATCATCTTCCACCCAAAATTCACCCCTGCCCTCCTTGTCGGTCTGCACAATGGCGAAAGCAGCAGCAGTTGGCACCTGTGTTTCGTCATCATCCGAGAAGTGCTGCGATGGTCCTCCCATGTACTCATCATGAAACATAAGTGGTTGGACATCGGTGCACACAATCTCTTCCACTTCTGGGGCAGGGCTAGGTGGATGGCCCTGGGAAACCCTGCTAACAGAATCATCAAAAAGCAGAAGAGACTGCTGCATGATTTGGGGCTCAGACTAATTGGCTGATTTGCAAGGGGGTGAGGTGAAAGACTGATGGACATCGGCTGCAGGAGACTGGGTGGGAGACAATGTGAAGGAACCGGAGGCACTGTCAGCAGCAACCCAATCTACAATCGCCTGTACTTGTCCTGGCCTCGACATTCGTACAGCCTCATTAGGCGCGCCAAAATACTGCTGCAGGCTCTGTCGCCTACTTGCACCTGAGGAAGGTGTTTCACTAGTGCGTGTAGCTGGCACAGATCGACCACGTCCTCTCCCTGCAACAGGAGCGCCACCATCAGCACCACGACCTGGGCCACGTCCCCTTTTTGATGATCTCCTCATATTTTCAAAATTTATGATCTCGCCCTAAATGGGTGTTTTTGTCAATAGCAGAATACACGTACAGTGTCTAAAGCGTTTATGAAAACGCAGAAAATGCTATTGGGAAGAAAAAAAACACTGCAAAATTAAATGTTTTTGCAATGTTTTTACAATATCAGAATAAACGGATAGTGTCTAAAGCGTTTATGAAAACGCAGAAAATGCTATTGGGAAAAAAAACACTGCAAAATTAATTTTTTTTGCAATGTTTTTGCAATATCAGAATACGCGGACAGTATGTAAAGCGTTTATGAAAACGCAGAAAATGCTATTGGGAAGAAAAAAAACACCGCAAAATTATTTTTTTTTGCAATGTGTTTCCAATATCAGAATACACGGACAGTATGTAAGGCATTTATGAAAACGCAGAAAATGCTATTGGGAAGAAAAAAACACTGCAAAATTAATTTTTTTTGCAATGTTTTTGCAATATCAGAATACACGGACAGTATGTAAAGCGTTTATGAAAACGCAGAAAATGCTATTGGGAAGAAAAAAAACACTGCAAAATTTATTTTTTTTGCAATGTTTTTGCAATATCAGAATACACGGTTAGTGTCTACAGCGTGTATGTATGAACACGCAGAAAATGCTATTGGGAAAAAAAAAAAAAAAAAGCAAAATTACATTTTTATGCAATGTTTTTCCAATAGCAGAATACACACAGACTATGGTGTACCTCTTAGTATATGCAGTGTTGGTCCTAATGTTGCATTGAGCTTGCAGGTAAAACGTTTATATTTTGTCTGGCACTGGCCTCATGGCACTGTTAAAAGACTGCACTGCACCCCAGCCAGGGTACAATTGATTTAGGAATCTCTTCTATAATTATCTCTGCCTCTTTCTTTTGCTTAATAAAGAAACTCCCTCCCTACTCTAGCTGTCTAGATCGCTCACTGATCTAACTAATTAGAATAAAATTCAAGGAATGTGGACTGACTTTAGCACACTAACTCCTAAAATCCTCTATCTATCTGCAGCACAGGAACCTGTCTAACAGTGTCTGTCTATAGCAGAATGACGCTGTGTGCTGTGTGTGTACTATATATAGAGACTGGGTCACATGCTGCACTGGCCAATCACAGCCATGCCATTAGTAGGCATGGCTGTTATGGCTTCTAAGGGCACACTAGTGAAACGATCGTCGATTGGCCTGCCCTAAAGCTGTTAAAAAGGCGCCAATACAGCGCCGAACACCGGACCCGAACCCCGGACCCGAACTTACAGCCAATAGTTTGGGTTCGGTCCGGGTCCCGGACACCCAAAAGTCCGGTACGGACCCGAACTTTACAGTTCGGGTTCGCTCAACCCTAGTTCTGACAAACGGATCTTTTATTATTTCTCATGATCTCCTGAATAATATTTTTTTTTATAGTGATCTCCATATTTTTTTTTTTGCTTTTTATAGTGATCTCCATTTTTTTTCTCGTGATCTCCAGAATAATCTTTTTTTTTATAGTGATCTCCATAATTTTTTTGGGGGTTTTGTGTGTCAAGTTACCATAACACCATTATTGTCTTGTATTTTTTAACATCAAAGATTAAACTATGTTGGTGTCCCTTGTTAATTTGACATTGTATTTTTTAAATGTACCTGCCTACTCACAAACAAACTGTACTTTTTGAAGTCATACACAAGTATTTTTCCCCCAAACTATTTGAAATTTAATAGGGGTCATAACAAAATAAAGAGGAAGGCAACGCTGGAGAAATAGTTGGAATTGGTGAAGCCTTTGTACCCCAGGGCAGACATCAAGAATATGACTGTCAAAATTGGTAACCTGAGGAGTCCATTTAATAGGGAGAACAATATGGTCCAGGACTCTGAGAGATCGGGAGCAGCAGCAGATGACATATATGTCCCGAGGCTGTGGTCTTACAACAGCCTGCGTTTTTTGCCAGACCACACCAAACCCAGGCCATCACTCTCAACACTTCCTTCCATGCTACCTTCCATGCTGCAGTGGTGGGTTGGGTGGCTGTGGTGTTGGTGGTGTTGCTGGAGGTGGTGGAGGAGTATGGTCCAACTCACACAGGTGGGTTTGAGTTGTTAGTTCTTCCCTCGTCCCCTTGTTTAGAGCCTGCAGAATGATTTCCTCACAGATCGTGCGTTGGCCCTCCTCCATGTGTTCGAGCCTGCTTGCTGTGACACAGCCAAATGCCTCGTGGCCACTAGGGGTTGTGTTAAGTGCTGCAGTAGCTTGGCGAAGGAACACAGTCGCTGACTCCTCCAGGTTCCTTGCCTTCCTGGTCCTTTTGGTTGGAGGGTGGAGGGGAGTAACCTGGGATTCTGCCAGGCTTCTTGCCATGGCCTCCTCCTGGCTGAGACTTTCCTGTGTATGAAAATGGTACATAGTTTTAATTTTTTGTCATCAATCACACACAATTTTGAGCTCATGACTGTTGCAAATTGAATGTTACCAAAGCAGCATTTTTCATTCTTATCCCAATAATTTTTGGCTACTACTGTCTATTGATATGTAAACCACTTTGTTAAATCAGAAATTAGTGATCAATGACATCTAGTTAACATCATTCAATTTTTGACAAGAAATATGTTCAACAATGCTATACCTGGCTCAAGCTGGGCTCCTCCACATATTCCTGGGTGGAAGGCCCAGGTTGGACTTCAGGAGCCTCAGCTGATGTGGAAGGAAGTGTTGAAGGAAGTGTAGATAATGATGGCCTGGGTTTCGTCTGGTCTGACAAAAAAACGCAGTCTGTCGTAGTACCACAGCCTGGGGACATATACGTCATCTGCTGCTACTCTGGATCTCTGGGAATTCTGGACCTTCTTGCACTCCCTATTATATGTGCCCCTCAGGCTACCAATTTTGGCCTTCAAATCGTTGATGTCTGCCGTGGGATACACCGGCTTCACCAATTCCAACAGTTTATGCAGCGCTGCCTTCCTCTTTTGCTTGTCCAAGTAGTGCCTGTTTTGGACTTGCCAGAGACATGGCTGCTCCCTGTACATGTCTAGGAATTTGGGCAGGAAGTCAGGGTCAGTGAATTTATCCACCATTTTAGTTGCAAGACACAACTCAAGACAAACCCTAATGTCAGGCTAAACTCTCCTAATCTTGTCCCAATATACCTCAATCTATAAGCAGTATAGGCCACTAACCACTGATGCCCCAAGTTACAATTGTACCTTTGTTTGCACGATAGGAGCTTACGATCCTCTGTCCTCCACTCATAGATCGTACTTATGACGCCCGCATGTTATGCTTTATATAGGAATCAAAAAGTAAAGTTATGCTTTATATACACAGCGCATACATCAAATTCCACCCCTGTCCTTCTCTCTAGTGTGTTTCCCGCCTCTTCTCTTTCGGGCAGTGGGAGGGCACATGGCGGAGACACAGCAGGTGTGTACTGTTATCAGCAACGACGAGGAAAGCCGATGAGCAAGGCAGTTCTACATCCAGGGGGAGATATAAGGCCTCAAATATGGCCTTTGTAGAGATGGTGGACATCTTGAAGAGGGCAGACTATGATGGGAAGCATGGACCTTACCCAAAATTAAATGTGAGAAAGGCCAAGATCATGACTAAAGTTGTGAGAAGTCTGCACAGGACTTTTGGTGTATGACGATCCAAGGAGCAATTGAGCAAATTCTGGTCAGACCTGAAATTGCGGGAGCAGGATCAGTATAGAAACATCAGGAAAGTGCTGCTAAAAAGTCAGTATTTGTTGTGTGTTCCTATTATTATTACTTTTGTGCTGGTCCATGTGCTTTTATTTACTGTTGTACAGTTGAAAATGCCAAGTTTGAGGTTCGTGGGCACAGTAATCGTTCGTGTTAAACATCGTTCGTTTGACCACTAATATGACCTTTTTAGCAGATGCAGGTTAACTACATTTGTTCATGCCTATTTGGATTAAAATAAGTTTATTACATTGTTGTCTAGATGTGTTTGAAACTAGAATGAAATTCCAACTTGATTCAGTGTAAGGAGAGGACACTCAGCAGCTGTTTACACATCTGGATGCAGGAGCACTAGTCTGTGACACCATAAAAAACTTTTTATGGTGTCCCACGCAGGTGCTCCAGTGCATACTAGGGGTCCCTCCATGTGTGAAACTTGCACAAAACAGGTAAGTATTCTATCTTTTGAAAGGGAAACAATCATGTCTTCAGCTTGGAACGCTGCCATTCTTGACCCGTGATCTTGACCCCTAGGGGGACCTTTTCCCTTCCCACAGTGTGGGGAGATTGGGGAGCAATAGCACAGCAGCAGGGGCTCGTGAACATTCTTGGTGAATGATTTTGTGGATTTTAGCGCAAAAAAATCTCTGGTTATGAACATTATTTCGGAGGAAGGGTAAATATAACATGAAAACAAAAATAATATAATATAAATAATTAAAAGCATTGAATGTTTCTAAAAGTTTTTTACCTTTTGCAGAAATGTAAAAAGTCACCCCCTCTTTCTCTCCACACCCTTGAAGAAGACCTCTACGCTCATAATGGTCGAAATGCATTGGGGTAGTGGGGTGTTTCTTATGAATAAATAATTGTTGTAAACTTACTGTATTACTGTTTTGAAATTTCCTTCCAAATCAATTTTAGGTGAATATTGTATGTACTCCGATTTTGAAAGTTGTTCACTATTTATAAACCAGAGCTCGAATTTTAAATAACTATTTGTACTCATTATCTCTTTTTTGATAAAAAATAAAAACTATTTGGTTTTTCACCAACTAATTGTGTTTTCTGTTGCCTAAAAACCCAATGGGGAATTTTCTTCCTTTTTTCTATAACTACATTTGTTCATGCCTATTTGGATTAAAATAAGTTTATTACATTGTTGTCTAGATGTGTTTGAAACTAGAATGAAATTCCAACTTGATTCAGTGTAAGGAATCTTAACCTTTTTATGGTGTCCCACGCAGGTGCTCCAGTGCATACTAGGGGCCCCTCCATGTGTGAAACTTGCACAAAACAGGTAAGTATTCTATCTTTTGAAAGGGAAACAATCATGTCTTCAGCTTGGAACGCTGCCAAAACAGACAATTGGACGACACTTCCAAGCAATGTTTTATATTACTATTTTTCGCCTCAAATTTCTGTCTGCTAAGTATACCTTTTTTGTATTCACATAGGGGAGAAAAGAATTGGGACACCAGGAACCCCACACCTCCTGAAAAAGGGGAACTCAAAACACAACACAAGGATGTGGATTCAGAAAAACGGGTCAGTATCTGAGACCACAGCTTCAGGTAATAGATGGATGCCTGTATATTTATAATACTCTTTTTAGGTGATGTGAATGTTGTGGAAGAAGAAACTCACTTCAGCAGTGCAAGTGCACAAGTCCTCATCAGTGATATCATGGTGTGCAATTGGGATTTAGAAAAGCTGAAGCAAAACATCAATGATGTTCAAAAAAACCTGAGCAACATCATTGATGTTTTATGAAAAATCTAAACACACATTTTTTTTTTAATTTTGTTGTTATTGTTGTACGTTATTTAAAAGTTTTTAATTACTTGCAAAACCAAATTTTGAAGATGCACAGTGTGTCAACATGTGCTATCTGCCATCATGGGATATAAATGTACATGTGTTGTGGGTGCAACCCCTTCCTCGAAACATGTCCATTGATCCCCCATGATGGGAGCTAGCACATGTTGACACACTGTGGCTTATTTAAAAAAAGCAAAACCACTTTGCCCTACAAGTGCACTTGCATTGCACTTGTAGTGCAAAGCGGATTTTCCTTTCTTAAATAACGCGTGTGTCAACATGTTCTAGCTCCCATCATGGGTGATCAATGGACGTGTTTCAGGGGTGCAACCCCTTCCTCTCACCTACTTTAGTTTTGAGTAAGGGGTTGCACCCACAAAATGCATACATTGATATCCCATGATGGCAGATAGCACACGTTGACACACTGTGTGTTTTGTGGCTTTAGAAAAATAGATGTAGTGAAAAGACACACATTTTAGGCATGGGATCATGAGGGGAAATCCATATTTTGAGTCCCAATTTGTGTGCATCTTCAAAATTTGGCTTTTACAGGGGTGAGATCACCCCATCTGATGAAGGCAAAATCAACACAGTTTTGACATACTAATGTCTCATATGGCCTTCACTTTATCCAAGTTGAACTTTGTAAGTTCCTGAGTTGGGGATGTGTATGTTATGGTTTTAAACATGCCTGTTTAACCACAAAAAAGGCTATATACTGTCAAACATATATACACCAAAGATGTTGTTTTTTTAAAACCCTTTTATAATGCACATGTGAATGTGCTTGGAGTAAACTGTTTTCTTCTCAAAAATGTGTGGCTTCTTCTTTCAATGCTCAATACCAGTTTTTTTGGTAAGTTGGTGTAGTTACAGTGACAATGGGGGTTATTTACTGAAGGCAAATCCACTTTGCACTGCAAGTGCAATGCAAATGCACTTGAAAGTGCACTTGTAGTGCAAAGTGGATTTGCCTTTAGTAAATAACCCCCACTGTGCTGTGAAATTTGCAAACATCAGGCCATTTTAGGGACTACAAGCAATTAATTCATGAAATATATATTTTTATCATTAATGCATTACATATGCATTACATATATTAACAACAAAAACAGTTTTTTGAGTGAGTGTGTAGCAGACCCACAGCACAACATAATAGTTAGCTGAAGAAGAGATTGTCACCTCATGTATCAAATAATTTAGGTTTGCACTATTGAAGAAAAGGGGCAAAAATAAAAGGCCATTGGAGAACCTAGGAGACACATAAGAAACACAAGCAATAAATCAAATTAAATATGAGTTTAGTTTTTCAAATCAAATTAATTTTACTGAGCTTCCAGATTCTCTGGTATATCAATCGCCCCCCTACCCATGAAGTACGGCATATAGCTTTTCCGTACTTCGCAGGCGTTTTGGGGGGGCAAGTCAGGATGGCCTGGTTCAAGCGCCATCATTGTTTCTGTCGGTGAAAGATCGGCCTCAGTCGCAGCTGAGGCCAGATAGTTGGCTGCATTCTTATGCAGAAAATTATGTAGAATGCAGCAGCTTAAAATGATGTGGTTTAGTTTGTATTCGGCCATGTTTATGGCCGTTTGGAAAAGATGGAACCGACTGGCCATTATGCCAAAGGCATTCTCGATCACTCTTCTGGCTCTGGCCAGCCGGTAGTTAAAAACCCTATGCTTCGGGGTCAGGGTCCTCATGGGGAATGGCCACATCAAATGCTCCCCAGCACAAAGGTCTCATCCGCAACAAAAACAAACAGGAGCCATGCCACGTTATCCGCTGGAGGAGGCAATTCCAAGCTGCCATTCTGGAGATGCCTGTTAAATTCTGTCTGGGCGATGACTCCACCATCTGACATACGGCCATACTTCCCCACGTCCAGATAGAGGAAATCGTAAGTCGCTGACACCACCGCCAACATCACAATACTACTGTACCCCTTGTAGTTGTAGTAGTATACGAGTTGGGGGGGTGGGACAATCCGGACATTCTTCCTATCTATCGCACCACCACAGTTGGGAAAGTCCCACTGCTGGTCGAATTGGGAGGCCACAGTCTGCCTTTCTGTGGGTTAGAAGGAAACTGTGGAGTCAAAAAAGAAAAAAAATAGTACATTTGCACATAACTTTGCAAGCAGATTAGACACAAACATTCTTGGCCAACATAAGTAGAACATTTATTGAAATGAGTATTTAAAGACAAAAGTATAAGGCCCACTTATCAGATTCCTCACCCCCTCTGATGGCCCATTGTAAAAATTTGAGAGTGGGGGAGATGTTTTGGACAGGTAACCGTCTCCACTTCATTGAGAGCTGGATGCATAAATAATGTGTGTTACTTTGGCCAGCCCCTCCTTACTTACACTGTTGGCAGCCCACTGGATAGGTAAGAAGTGTCATAATACAAAAATATTAATACACACTGTCCAAATTGAAGCACATTTTTACATTCTGCAATTACCTATCAAGATAATAGGAGAACAAAACTTTAAACAGTACCATTTGAAAGTATTCAGGCAGGCACTTGCACTACATGCTTTGGTGAGTTTACCCATAAATATGAACACAAAAGAGGTACGTATGGGTTTGGCAAAGTCAGCAGATAGAGTATTGTTATTGGTTGACATATCGGTTTGGGGGAGGGAGGGTTCCAAATTAGTTTTGGCCCCAAAAAAAAGCCTCTTGCACTCTGCCCGAATTTAAGGACAACAATAACATTTGGACATATTTTAGGGGGTGTTTAGGGTAAGCACTACAATGGAGATGACAAAATACATTGTTAAGTGACTAGGCTAGGTGTGTATGGGCCCAGGATAGCAGGGGGGTTAGTGAAGGCAAATATGCATGAAGGACAAAAAAGGAGCATTAAAAGCTTACAGCATGCATGAGGACAAAGAGGACATTCACAGCATTTTACAATCATGGTAATTATGGAATGATGAAATGAATACAATACATTAGCAAACATAAAATACATAGAATGTGATGTTAAAGGATAAAACTTACCTTAATATAGTCCTTTTGCCTGACCTGAATGATGGCAGAACAGGTCTCTGGAATAATGATTCCCAGAGCCTGGGAGAGATCCCAGTCATGAACTTGATACCCTGGAGACTTCTCCCCATCGCCAAGTACCACAAGGTGGCGACGACCCTTTGCTTGGGAGTGATTGCTTGTTGCATGCAGGTGTCCTGCTTGGTAATATAGGGGGACAGCAAAGCCAACAGACGGTGATAGACGGGGTCCGTCATCCAGAGATAAATCCTGAAATCATCAGGATTATTCTCTTGGAGCTCCCGCAACAAAGGCATATAAGAGAATTGGTCATGATTAAGTAACCAATTCTTGGTCCATGAACTCCTCCTCCCCCTGTTCATGGACTGGACTTGGTGTTTGAGTTCTTGCTTTGACCTAAGCCCAACAACAGCACGAACTCTATGACAAGTACGTAACCGCAACATGGCTAGAAAACGGTCGGCTACTCAGAAAGAACTGACAGAACACACTGAAAATCACAAAGGACCTGACAAGAACAAGCTGAAAATCAGAAATGAGCGGACAAGAATGCACTGAAAAACAGAAGCGAACTATAAATGGAACACACTGATAAACAGAAGCGAACTATAAATGGAACGCACTGAAAGACAGGAACAAACTGACAACATGCACTAAATAACAGATACGAACCGACAAGCACAAACTGAAAAGCAGAAACGAACTGAAAAGCATGAGGCTGAAAAGCGTGAATCGTCTCCCACCAAACTTCTACTAACACGAGATAAACACGAGATTAGCAGAAGGAGCCCAAATGGTGGCGCACTGGCTATTGAACTTCCTTTTTTTTCGGCTCGTCGTACGTGTTGTACGTCACCGCGTTCCCACGTTCGTAATTGTTGGCCAACATTTGTGTGACCGTGTGTATGCAAGACAAGTTTGCGCAAACAACCTTTGAACAAAAATCCATGGTTTTGTTGGCGGAAAGTCCGATCCTGTGTACGCGGCATTAGGCAATAGATAGAGCTTAATAAAAAAAGGGTATGATTTTGCTTTAATAGAGGTAAGGTCAGCCAAAGCTTTCCATTGTTTGGATTATCTAGACCAAGGTTTAAAGATATCCTCATCTGAGATTTAAAAATATTTAGATGTTGATTGATCTATTTAGTATCAATTGATAGCAGTGTTACATTAACCATGCAGACTTATATAACATAAACATTTTTTTATACATATTTTATACATAAAATGCTTCAATACCTTTAGAGAATGTTTCACCTAAATAATCGTCCCTGAAATTTGTTATACATGGTAAAAAGAGGGAAATATAGCAACCTGTTTATTTTTACATGCAAATATCTTTAATCTTCATTCATCAACTGAGCTTTTAAATTGTGGCATTCTGATTATTGGTTACGAAATATGGTTGATCCTTGCAAACAAAACTTGAAAATGGTGATTTAGCCATCACAAAATATATACAATTGTACAGTGCTGAAGAGGGCAAAGTTCAGAGACTGATAAGCAGATTAATGAAAAGAGTCTAATGTTATATGTATATGAAACTAAAGTCCCAGTTGGATTTGTTTATAATAGAACTGGAACACCTAAGAGCAGATATGATTACTTTATATAAATCTATATTCCAGATCAATACTTATACTCTGGTGATATTTATTAACCAAGGCAATTCACGGGGTATAAAAATCAGCTCTTGAGACTATAGCAAAGGTCACCTTCAAATGTAGTAATTAACCTATTTTAAAGAACCCAATGTTTATATCAATGTTGCACTTATTTCAGGAGGTATTTTTATTTTATTATTATCAGTTTTAAATGATGTCTTAAATCGTAAAAAGTATGTGATGCACATCCAGAACAACACCACAATGCAGGAGATTGAATCAGAAAGTAGAACCTATAGCCTTTCTATAGACAAAAAGCATTTTTAACATAAGTGCCCCACAAAAAAAGTAATTTAAACAAAACACATAAATATATAGTTCAAAACGTTTATTTATATTTTATATCTTAAATGGCAAAGCATACATAAGGTACCACATCACAAAAAAAATGTCTTTCTTTGTATATAGAATGTTATGTATCGTTTTTGTTCATTCATATAGCCCTGAAAGAACTTACATTCTAAAGTCCATAACTTAGTCAGAGACAAATGCGCTCTAGGGCCAGTAGGGATGGAAGTCAATTTACATACCAGAATCTGGATCGAATAAAAGTTTAGTGTACCTAGTGGAATCCACACAATTAGAGGAAGACCATACAAACTTCAAGGAGATAGTGTTCTAGCACAACAGGGCAAAAGTACAGACCATTAAACACCTTAGCTGTGGTAATTAATTTTATACAGCAGTGATCTATTTTCTATCTGTGGTCCCTGTATCTAGAGGTAGTTACCTCCTGTGCAGTGGCCATTGCTATCTGGCTGCTTCATCCCATGCAGTACTTCTCCAACTCTTTTTCTTAGCACTGCATATTGGGACACATAACTAAAGTTCCTCACTTTCAAAAAGTGACAGGCCCCTCAAAATAACTCAACGCACACCCATTAATGTCTAAACCGCTGTCAACAAAAGTGAGTACACGCATAAGTGAAAATGTCCAAATTAGGCCCAAAGAGTCATTTTTTGTGTGGTCACCATTATTTTCCAGCACTGCCCTAACCCACTTGGGCATGGAGTTCACCAAAGCTTCACAGGTTGCTACTGGAGTCCTCTTCCACTCCTCCATGATGACATCATTGAGCTGGTATATGTTCGAAACCTTGCGCTCCTCCACCTTCAGTTTGAGGATGCTTCATAGATGCTCAATAGGGTTTAGGTCTGGAGACGTGCTTGGCCAGTCCATTACATTTACCCTCAGCTTCTTTAGCAAGACAGAGGTCATCTTGGAGGTGTGTTTGGGGTCATTATCATGTTGGAATACTGCAATGCAGCCCAGTCTCTGAAGGGAGAGGATCATGCTCTTCTTCAGTATGTTACAGTACATGTTGACATTCATGGTTCACTCAATGAACTGTAGCTCCCCAGTGCCGGCAGCACTCATGCAGCCCCAGACCATGACATTCCCACCACTATGCTTGACTGTAGGCAAGACACACTTGTCTTTGTACTCCTCACCTGGTTGTCGCCACACAAGCTTGACACCATCTGAACCAAATAAGTTTATCTTGGTCTCATCAGACCACATGACATATTTCCAGTAATCCATGTCCTTAGTCTGCTTGTCTTCAACAAATTGTTTGCAGGCTTCCTTGAGCATCATCTTTAGAAGAGGCTTCCTTCTGGGATGACAGCCATGCCGACCAATTTGATGCAGTGTGCGGCGTATGGTCTGAGCACCCACCCCTTCAACCTCTGCAGCAATGCTGGCAGCACTCATACCTCTATTTTCCAAAGACAACCTCTATATATGATGCTGAGCATGTGCACTCAACCTCTTTGGTCGACCATGACGAGGCCTGTTCTGAGTGGAACCTGTCCTTTTAAACCGATGTATTGTCTTGGCCACCGTGCTGCAGCTCAGTTTCAGGGTCTTGGTAATCTTCTTATACCCTAGGCCATCTTTATGTAGCACAACTATTGTTTTTTTTTTCAGATCCTCAGAGAGTTCTTTGCCATGAGGTGCCATGTTGAACTTCCAGTGACCAGTATGAGAGATTGAGATTGATAACACCAAATTTAACAAACCTGCTCCCCATTCACACATGAGACCTTGTAACACTAGTGAGTCACATGACACCAGGGAGGGAAAATGGCTAATTGGGCCCAATTTAGACATTTTCACTTATGGGGTGTACTCACTTTTGTTGCCGGCAGTTTAGACATTAATGGCTGTGTGTGTTGAGTTAGTTTGAGGAGACAGCAAATTTACACTGTTATACAAGCTGTACACTCACTACTTTACAGTGTATCAAAGTGTAATTTTCTTTAGTGTTGTCACATGAGAAGATATAATAAAATATTTATAAAAATGTAAGGGGTGTACTCACTTTTGTTAGATACTGTATATGTTGAGAATGAAGAAAACAATTGTATTTGACAAGCTGATAAATCAGTATCTTAATAAATTATCACAATAATAAACTTCTGTACATATGCAGGGTGAAATCCCATTCATGTAAGTAAATACCTGTATATCACTTCTACAAAGCATTGGGGTTCACATAGAAGACTTTAGGAATACAGGGTTAATTTCAGAGTGTCTTGACTGTATTAGAAGCTTTGAGGGCAATGAATTAGCACTGGTAAGACAGCAAAACAAATCCTACTAACTATGCATGTAAAGAAAGGTGGTTTGTAACTAGCAACAATCCTGATTACTTTTAGCCTGCAGATTTTTTCTCGATAACCTCCTTAATGAGGTCCCCTCCCACTTCCAGGCCCCATAGCAACTGCGTGAATTGGGTATTCAAACTGAACATGGGTTCACCATATTTACTATTATTAATTTTAAGCACACATTTTTTTAGAGAGAACATTTATTTTGCTAAGTGAACAGCCTTGGGTACATCAATCCTGCAACAATAGTTAATGTAATATTGGAATACTCTTCCAAAAATAGAAAATTTGAGGAGAACATACAGTGAAACGAATGGTCAATCTTTAGACGTTACACCATTGGCAAAAAAAAAGGAATAAAATGCTATTTTATTACTTTAATTTCAAGTAGCAATGACAAGAATGCACTCACCTCAAACATGCTATGGAACAGTAGAGTGTAATGTATAAAACAATGGTTTGGGTTAAAAAAAAAGCACATTATTCATTTTACTCATATACATAAAGCTAACAAATACCTAAGCTTTTTGCACTGAATCAAATACACTTGTCTCGACCCCAGGGTAGCTTGCACTACAAGTACTATATCCTTGTGTTTAACTCTTTGGATGATCAGGGAAAACAAATGCATAAAGGTGTGAAAATACAAACCAAATGAAGATAGAATAGGCATCTGTTGCCACAAGTATACTATCATCATGATGCCATTTCTCACTAGGAACTTGCTTGGGATTCTTGTTGTATTTTTAAAGCTAAACAACTCCTCCTCCATCCATCCCTTGACCCACCCCAAAAATTGAATTGCTGTGTTAGTTTTAAATAAAACCTAATCTAAATGTCTCAAATAATCACCCAATTCTGCAGTCAAGTGTCACTTTGGGTTCTGAGTTTTCCCTCATCTTCCTTGTAGGGTCCTTCCTTGTAGGGTTCTTTTTCTGATGTCTGTGACACTTCCTATTGGCCATACAGGGCAGAGTTCTCTCAGGATGCAGTTGAAAGATGACATCACGAACAAGTGACTCTTATGCCCCGTACACACGGTCGGAAATTCCGACCACAAAATCCGTCTAATTTTTTCCGACGGATTTTGTCCGACACTGGTGTTGCATACACACGGTCAGACAAAGTTGTCGGAAAATCCGATCATTCTGAATGTGGTGACGTTCGTTGCGTACAACGGGACTACGTAGAGGCTAGTAGCCAATAGCTTTGGTCTTGTAATGTGATCTGAGCATGCGTGGCACTTTGTCCGTCGGAATTCAGTACACACGATCGGAAAAAGTCCGATAGGACTTTGTTGTCGGAAAATTTGAGAGCAGGATCTCAAACTTTTTCCATCGGAAATTCCGACGGAAAAAGTCAGATGGAGCCCACACACGGTTGGAATTTCCGACAACATGGTCTGATAGGACATTTTCCGTCGGAAAATCAGACCGTGTGTACGGGGCATTAGATGTTATAGACTGAAGGGCTGGATCCCTTGTTGCGACTTTCAGAAGCATCTCCAGTATGTGAAACTTGGTTGAGTCTAATGCCCCGTACATACGGTCGGATATTCCAATGGAAAAAGTCTGATCGGATTATGTTGTCCGAAAATCGGATCGTGTGTGGGCTCTAGCGGACTTTTTCCATCGGAACAGGATCTAAAATTTTCCGACAACAAAATCCAATCTGACTTTTTCCGGTCATGTGTAGAGAATTCCGACGCACGGAATGTGCCACGTATGCTCAGAAAAAAATTGGAGATGAAAGCTATTGGCTACTGGCCTCTACGTAGTCCCGTCATATGTTTTCTACATCACCTCATTCTGAACGATCAAATTTTCTAAC
The DNA here is from genome assembly GCA_028564925.1 of Lithobates sylvaticus. Classification (NCBI taxonomy): domain Eukaryota; kingdom Metazoa; phylum Chordata; class Amphibia; order Anura; family Ranidae; genus Lithobates; species Lithobates sylvaticus. The sequence continues at coordinate 201,201,308 of CM053027.1, read as the reverse complement.
AACTTTGTGTGTGTGCAACACAAGTTTCGGACAAAATCCGTCGGAAAAAATCTGACGGATTTTGTGGTCGGAATGTCTGACCATGTGTACAAGGCATTATAGGACAAACAGAAGGTATTTTCTATTTTATTTTATTTAAAGCCAGAGAATAGGTGAGAGGTGGGTGGGAGCGAGGAGAGATGGGAGAGGGGATTGTCTTGCCTGGGGATGGGCTTTAAGCACATTCTAGGCATTACCTTTTTGCGGTTCCATTTAATTTATCTAACTGACTCTCTTATAGCTGTGCTGCATGTGAGGCCTGTGGTATCACTTATGAGTTCCTTAGCTTTGGTGGACTTGTCAATGTTCTCCCTTAAAGCTAAATCTTCATTGGAGTTTGGGATTTTAATAGAGAGGCTTGGTGTTGTGTTCTTTTCACTGTTGACAGCTTACATAATAGGTTCTCCTGTGCTCTGTGGTCCTGAGCAACAGCAAAGGCTGTAGTGGAAGCTTCGAACGTCCGAGAAGAAGCTACGGTACTAGAACCAGCTAAACGTGTTGACGTCACACCACTGCTCAGTCCGTACACGTTGTTCAGAGTGGAGCGAGCAGCGAATTGGATGTAGAGAGGTTACGAGCGATTTGAGACATGGCAGCGGCAGCAGTGTAGCTGTTACAATCCGTATGTTATGGCCTGGATTTAAGCACCTACCAGCAGCTCTCCAGTGGATCACAGGTGGACCCCATGGACATACCGGAGTATTTAGGACATTGAGTGGAGCAGTAATGTATTGATTGACATCTTAATACCTACTGAATACCACCTGAATTACCTTGCTCCTGTAAGTGACAGCCCTAAATCATGATCATCTCTCTATATATCTTTGAGTGACTTCTTTTGCTTGGTCCGTCTAAACTGACAACCCGGAAATTAGTTGTGATCTACTGATATACAATGAGCCAGCTGGCTGTATTGAAAGGTGCTGTGGGCATATGGAATAACCTTCTTTGGGAATGACTTATTAAACGTCTGCTAGATTATTAGGTGCAGCCTAGATGGGACTTTTCTGTGCTGGCACTTTACCAAACAATATTATAACCACTTTTTTCCAGTGCCAAAGGATGAATATATATTTTTTCTTATGCTGACCTTTTACTGTCACTTCTTTAGTCAACGAAAAATGGAATTAGTGTATACTAATATAATACCTATTATCTACCTCATCCCCGTTCCTTTACCCACTCCTCTCTTGACTTAGTCCATTGATTAACCACCTAGCGATTGGCTGGATTAGGGAATATATTTGATCCCATAATATTGAATTAATTTGATATCATAGTTGTTTAAATGGACTAAAGCAACCTGTCCGGACTTGAATGGTGTTTTGTGTATTGTTTTATGTATGTCCTGTCCGTCCAACTTGTTTGTAGCAATCAAATTAAATGTCTGATTATATATGATCAGTTTTATGAACTGCACTTTTGTAAAATTTTGATATCTAATAAAATTGATTAGTTAATCTAACTTGAATCAATTAATTTGAACTATTAATTGTTGTTAGTAGTAACCCCTTATTGGGCTGGTTCTATCGGGCAAACCCCCCCCCCCCCCCTTTTTTTTCTTTTTCATATGCTTTATGGTTATGGCAACAACACCCTAAAGGGTGAATGATCTATCATTGGTCATCTTATGTATATGACCGTGTACTAGTGGGCAACTTGCTTCCACATTTCCTTTTTCCCTAACATTTTTTATGTAGTGGAAGCTTACTCTTTTTTTTACATATATGTTTATTTAAAACCCTAAAATACCCTGTTGTATTTGTGACACAGCTTTTCATTGTGAACAGTTTTTCTTTTTGTTATCAGCACTTACCTGCATAACAAGGCAGACAAGTATCCTCAGTCATACATCACTGTTGAGTAGTAGTAATATGATGGATTATTTATTTGGGCATAGTGATATAGCAGTACATCTCATTGAACAGGTTTTAAAACTTTGCTAAGAAAATGCAGATTCAGCTGGTGACAGTATGCTTAAAATGAAATAAATGACATTGTTGTGCAGAGGCGAATATCATATTTTAATAGGCATGTCAGCTTAATCCATCAAAATGCACCCACAGCTCCAAAATGTTGTTGATTGACAGTATAACATTGATTAACTGATTTGTTTTCTTTTGTCACGCAAATGCCACAAAAATTAGTGTTTAGAGATGCAGACATCTATCTTTATGGTTATACAATAACCACCTGCTGCTCTTTAATTTAAATTGAAGGAAACTTATGTGGTATGTGGAGCAAGCAAGTATCAACATTTACTGTACCAGCGTGCATCTTATATCACATTGCTTAGCTCTTTGCAAAAACAAGGAACTGCAAATCCAATAAAATTGCAAATTTCACTGTATTTCACAATATCCTAAATAAACATGTACAGCATGCATTTTTCTTTCTGGCATCAAATATTAATCTGTCCGTGGTCGGAAATGTGCTTTCCATCTTCTGTGTGCTCACATAGAGTAAACACTTGGGAGATTGCTATTGCAGACCTTTCATTCTCTACCAGAGTCAAGAGCATGACAAATTCTTCTTCTAATTACTCCTGTCACTGTTTGCCTTCTAATACTGTAAATCCTCCATCACATAGTTTTTTTTTTCAGTTTCAGGATTAGCTTCCTTTGCTACCATACAAATTATTGTAGGTGCGGGAAACAGCAACATAAAATATGCATATTCAGTTATGGAGCTGTGTTTTCAAATGAATCTAAACAAGTGTTTTCTTTGTTAGCACAAACAGTATGTTTCATTCCCTTTAATGACACTCTATCAAACTGTCAACATGCTAAAATTATTTTATGCTATAATTATCTAGCCAAATATAATGAATATATCTCCGACAACACCATCAAGTAAGAGCACATAGAAAATAAAATTCAGTCCTATTTGTGTGTGTGTTTTGTAAAGCCATCTTTCATTGCTTAATAAATGCCTTTGCTCACATTTATAAAAATGACTAGCAAAAGTGTATCTTCATTGAACGGTAAATGCAAAAAGAAAGATGAAAGAAAAAAAGAATACATACGTGTTAAAAAAATAAAATAAAATATATGTGTGTTGATCTATTCAATATAATTTTTACAAATATATTTCTTGAATGATATGCCATTTTTATAAAAATGTGTTAAATACAGGGGGTGCAGGATGTCACCATGGGGTTGATTTACTAAAGCCAAATAGACTGTTCACTTTCAAAGTGCAGTTGCACTCTGCAAGGGGATTATTCTCAGAGCTTGGTGAATGAAGTGAAGCTCTGCTGACTTCCATCATCCAATCATGTGCAAGAAAACACATTGTATTCTGCCAGTGGGGAAGGCCCAATCGGCAAAACACAATACTGTAGCTCTGTGGGAGGAAATAAAGCAATTTTCTTTCCTTCAACCTGTGGTTAAAGGAAAGAAAATTGGATAATGTATTGCTTGCCTAAGAAAGGCTTCTAGATACCATTATTGGAAGGCTGGTGGTGTCAGTCCACAAAACCTATGCACTGAATTCTGTTTATCACCACAAGTAGGTGTGCCATAAATGCTGGTTTTATGTAGCATTATTTTTAAAGTGCTGCATTACAATGCATGTTTTAATGTGCATTTCTTCATTTTATTGTATGTTTTCCTAAGCATTAAAATACCATGCAACACACAGTAAAGTACTGAAAGAAACACAGCATTTTAAAAACTATATGCCAATCAAACCAAAGAGATTTGGTATACATAAATCAACTAACATCATAACATGTCACCTCTATTTTCCCTACCCGCAATATAAATCTTCTCCTCTAAAATCACCTACCTTCCATATATTCCCATAATAAGCAATATATGCCTCCCATACAGAAATTTATAGCCACCAGAACAGACCCCCCTCCAGCCTCTGACAACAGCACCTATCCTATCTCTACTGTTATAATCCTCAGCAAGCCCCCTGCCCTTTAACTAGTGAGAAAATCCTGTGTATTTATTAAAAGCAATGTAAGCACATGTGGGATCAAAATCCTTTTTTGTCTACTATGAAAGGGATTGATTTACAAATAAATTGTGCACTTTGCACTAATTTTCCCCAGAGCTTAGTGAATGTAGTGAAGCTTCACTTTGTAAGAATACCCAAATTAGGTGCAAGGATAAATAAAAAACAAACTGAAAAACAGCATTTTTGATTGCACATGATTGGATAATGTAAATCAGCAGAGCATCACCCTGTTCACTATGCTCTGGGGAAAATAAGTGCAACTGCATTTGCAAAGTGCACAGTCTATTTGCCTTAATAAATTAACCCCAACAATGTCACCATTTTATCAGCAGACTAGAGAAGGGGTGTCCAACTCCAGTCCTTGATTTGGAGTTTTTTTAATTCTTTGTAAGCCATACCTTACTAAATGTACTGCTGTCTGTTATAGAAGTACAGATACTCTTAGTTTAACGACTTACCTGTTTAACGACCACTCAGACTTACAACCAGCTCTCCCCACTCGAACAACACGCTATGCATCATTGTATTGTACAGTACAGAATTTTTGTTTGTGTTCTGTACTTATGCAAATTAAAACAACGTTATTGAGCTGGAGTTTTGCGTTTAGACCTTTTTTTCACAATACAGTACAGTATAGTAGTTAGGAATGCTTAAAATATTGATTACATGTGGCTCCTCGTTTGGAAGGGCACCTGGTCGTTAAGTGAGGAGTACCTGTACTAAAAATGTGTTTGGGTCCTGGCTCTCAAAGACTGGAGTTGGAAACCCCTGGGACTAGAAGATTTAAATTTTTTCATAAACTTCTTTAATAAGAAAAGCTTTCTTTTCTAATGGTATTTGTTTTTTTTGTTTATATCCCCTTCCCTATGTACACACCATTTATTTTTATTTGCCATATTGATACCTGGTGATACGTAAAACAACCTGTAGAATTGCTGTTGATATATAAACTACCAACGTGGTAAAAAAGATTTTTCATCCTTCCTGATTATTCAAATTTTTCCTTGAAGTACTTGGGGTAAGCATACTCTTCTTACTTGATCATCATTCCAACACCATTAACAGAACTGAAAGTGAGCTTTGTGAAATCAGATCTTGTACCTTTCTGGTCAGAGCCTAATCACAGTCTGGATGATTTAGAGTGATTGGCTGTGGTTGCGAACGTGACCTCATGTTGACCTTCTTTCATATCAAGCAACAATTTGGTACATGATACAAATAAAAGGTTAAACACTCTATTTCTATGTGAGGATGGTCTCAAGCTACGTTAAATTGCCAGTTTCTTGTTTGGCATAATTTTTTTTTCTGCCTTTGTTCCTTATCTTGATGTGCTTAAGTCTGTACATTTTATTGGTTTTCTTAAATTTAACTGTGAATTGTTTTTGAATGGCAAAAGAGTAAAATTATATTTATTAGTGCACCTGGATATTTGCACATGTATTTATTTCCTTTGCACAACTTATTACTATAAGGTTTTCAGTCATTAGTATTAACTACAATAGCATTTTATAAAAACACATTAGCTTGCAAATATAAATTCAAGTGAATGCATGAACACTATTATGCAATTACTGACAACTATTGTAAATGTTTACTAAATCTATTGTAATACCAGCAACCCTGACTTTGAAATCACTTGAGATAGGTGGCCTAAATTGGCATTTTGACACACATATGTAAAGTCCACACAACAATTCAAATTTTAGACTGATCACAGACAGAATTTTTATATTTCTAGATTTAGAAAAGCATTAACAGTATTTCCAGTATATATGAACAAAGACAGCTTGTCCACAATAATAAAAGCACCCAGTAATAAATCATAGTCTGTCCTACTGTAGCTACACTTAAAGCCCCTTTCTACAAGGGAAAGAGACAATGGGTTTGATTTACTAAGGCAAATAGGCTGTTCCTTAGCATGGAAATTTTCACTTAGCAATGGCATTTTTCTTAGTGCATGTAATGAAAAATCATGTTTCAAAGAATACCCAATCATGTTAAGAAAAAAACAGTATTTCCCTTGCACATGAGTGGAGGATGAAACTCATTAGTTAGTTAGCTTCCACTCATTTGTTAAGCTGAAAGAAAATGAATTTGCAAAATGAACAACCTATGTGTCTTTTGTAAATACATTTCTGTGTGCTTGTGGTTCTGTTAACAACATATCTATCCACAGATCCAGATGCTTAGGCTTCACCAAGGATTATGTGTGTCTGGGAGATCCCCGTGAATGCAGCTGCCACTTTAAAAAAATAAAATAAAAATCACGACACCCATGGTACACTGTTGCCAACATTGTCAAAAAATGTAAAGAGACACTTTTTTGTCTGTAGGCGGAATCCTTTTATAATTAGGGGGCTGTCATTCATCTGTAGGCATGGCATAGTGCAGGGGAAAATGTGTCGTGTGAAGCGTGGACGTGGTTTAAACTAAATAGTGGGCATGCCTTAAAGGGGGTGTGGTTAGAGTCTGAGATGTAAGAGGGATGGAGGGAGAATGAAGAGAGGGATGGAGTCCCTCATGAAATACCAGGACAAAGCCAATTTCCCTTGAATTTTCCCAGAACATGATAAGACCGGGATTTAGGTGAATACTGTGAATGTCCCGGGAAAATCAGGACTGTTGACAAGTATGATGGTATAATAGGCTATGGTTAGGTTACCTTTCCAGGATTAAACTTTATACCTTCCTTGTCAACTGACTCTCACAATATCAAAAAGAGGATGAAACTTATAAAATGTTGTAACTATGGGTCCACAGTTAATAAAAACATATACTTATTTACTAACCTGCTTGTTCCAAGTCAAATTCATTTACTAAAGGAGTTGAGATTCTTCAAGGAATAGACTAAGTGAAGATGCACTTCAATTATCCAGTTAGGTGAAAAGCAAATTCCTGTTTATAAATATATTTTGTCATCTGTACGTGATTGCATATTTCAAGTGAACATAGCAAACTTTATTGAATTAAGATTTCATGACTTCTTTAGGAAAATCTCCCTATATTAAAGTCAGAGACTGCCAGGCAACTAACATTTTTAAAAGAAAGTCAGACTTTTGTGGATGTAACCATCATTCATTTTTTTAATGAAAGTATAGCTCAAATAGCAAAGCATATAACATTCAGTATTCATATGTTCAATTCGTTAATAAAATACCATAAGCTAAACAGAGCTGACAATAAACGAAGACACATAAAAAGAAATACAAGTCCTATATGAAGCAGGCATTTAAAGTAATAACGTATTTACGCATCAGTTTAGCAAATACATTTTGGTCAATATCTGTTTACCCTAGACATCAGATTTTGATAATGTTTTTTAGTTTGTCTTTCCTTAGTGGAGGTGACTTTGTGCTGATTAATACAGAATAAAATTGAATTGAGCTGTCCTAAAAAACAACAAAATTAAAAACAGGGATGTGATGCAAAGACTTGGGTTTTCATGCAAAAACCTGTTTTAATTATCAGCTGTGCCCCTTGCATACTAGGAACATATTCTTCAGCTGGCCTTGACATTTCTCTAAGTTAAAATTAAGCTTGTCGCTCTTGGCACTAAGCCCCAACCCTGTCATTCAAATGGTTAAGTGCAGGGCTCATACTGCCCACTAAGTATATATTCATAGATACTTCAATAAAAGGGAGCATGGCCTAGGCTTGCACTTCAGCAATGACACCGCTATATTATATACTTTTTGGGCCAGATCAAAATTCACTTTGCCATGAGAGAAATATGTAAGCTGCCAGGCCACCATGCTGATTTAACCCTTTCACTGCCATGCCCTGCCTTTGTCCTCAGGTGGAAAGTCCATTTTGCTATTTTTCACTTTTTATCATGTTTTACACATTTTTACTTGCAGCTTTGAAAGTTTCTAAAAAAACACAACAGTTGTGTAAATGTCAAGACAATAATTTCTATAAAATACACTAAAATCAATATTAGTTCTCCCTTGTCAATTTTACATTGTATTTTTTAAAATGTAACTACCAAACTGTCATTTGAAGTAAAACACATAGCCAAGTATTATTCTCCACAATTTTTTATTGTGCATTAAAAAAATAAAACAAATTAGACATGCTATCTGCCAATATAGAACTTAAAGCGTAGTTCCACCAATTTTTTTTTTTTTTTAAAGTCAGCAGCTACAAATTTACTTTTAAAATAAGGACACTTACTTGTCCAGGGTGCCCGCAATGTTGGCACCCGAAGCCGACCCATCCCTTGGCTCTCGGGTGGAGGTGCTGCCATCTTCGGTAAGGGAATCAGGAAGTGAAGCCAACATTCGTGATTGTTGGCCAACAATTGTGTGCTGTGTGTACGCAAGACAAGTTTGGGCCAATGCCCTTCGGACAAAAGTCCACGGTTTTGTTGGCCAACAATCTGATCGTGTGTATGACGCTTTAGCGTGCTGGTCCAAAGCAAAGCAAAAGCACATGTATTACCACAGTGGGGGAGATTTACTAAAACTGATGCACACAGAATCTGGTCCAGCTCCTAGGTTTTACTGGCACTTAAACATATTTGAACAAGCTGAATTTAGAAGCTGATTGGTCAATATGCAAAGCTGCACCCAATTCTGTGTGTGCACCAGCTTTAGTAAATCCCCCTCCCCAAATGCGTGTAGTGCACACATTTATGTGTGTGTTTGTATGTGTTATGTGTATTGGGAGGGGGTATTTCTGTTTATTTATCCATTATTTTTACTTTATACATGTTCAACCATATTTTTATCCACATGTAAATAGTGCTAAACAAAAAAAAAGTTAATTAATCATTTTATAAAGGTTAAACATTCTTAAATATTTATAATGCAGCATAGTCCAACATTCTAAAGGCAGTATTTTGCTTCACTCAAAAAGTAAAAGTTCTTAGAGGTGACTCTACCACATATTCTTTGGTTAACAATTCCAAAAAATGTGCCACCAACATCAAAAAGGCACACTCACCAAATGAGATGGAGCTGGATCCCTGTGCATTGAGTATTTCATACCATATTGTGTCACAAGTATTAGATGACATACCCTTTATATCTGCTTATGTAATCTTAGGTGACTTTTTCTTTTGTGCAGTTTATGTGTGGATATATTTTGCTTTTTGAGTCCTCAATCTCATTCCACTCCACCACCCAGCACTTACGACTGAAGACAGAAGTGAACAGCACTGAACACTTCTGTGTTCATTTAGGAAAAGTGAAGGGATCGGTAAGCATAAGGCATGTTCACCAATTCCTAACTCCCCTTTCTAGACGTGTCTCCCAATGTGTGTCCACACTCCACAACCTGCTGTCTCTGCCAGTACAGGCAGGTTGAGAACAGTAGGAATCAAAGTGCACTCAGGGAACAGCAGGATGTGCAGGGTAGGAGAAAAGTCTATGGACAAAGAGCAGGCAGAAGAAGTGAAGGCATTGTCCAGTAAAGGGTGGTGGTGGAAGTGGGGACAATTATATTTTTTATGACTGACTGATATAAACAGCCTGTCAGCTCAACTATTCATTAATCAGCAGAGAAATGGGGACCCTTTTGAAGTAAGTATGATATTATACAACATATCAAACATGGCTTACTGAGCTAACCAGTCGGAAGCAGTTCTGTTTCACCACTAGCCACCAGCCTGCCTGTTTTCTGTGTAAAGGTAGGAGCATTTTTCTTATAAGCTTGTGGTGAAAAATTGGGTACTTTGGAAGCAACAAAAACAATTGTTGACAAGATGTATTTATCCACCAGTTTGTGTATAATTTCTTGGAATACTATAGTAGACCATGTATTTCTCTAAATTACATCAGGTTTTGTAAATAGGAAATATAAGCATACATTTTAAAAGATAATTGCATTTATGAATTGATTGTAGAATGTCAAAAATGTTCTTTAATCACTTAACCACTTGCCGACCGGCGCACGACGATATAAATCGACAGAATGGCACGTACAGGCAGGAGGGCGTATATATAAGTCCCTCCTTTAGCCTGTCCGTGCCATCGGGAGCGCGCCGGGAGCGGCGCGGTCCCGCGCCGGTCGGGACCCCCGTGAGTCCGATCGCGGTCCCCACGGACTCGATCGCCGCGGGGACATCCGCGATCGTCTCACGGGGCGGCTGAACGAGGAGATGCCGAGATAAACAGCATCTCCCCGTTCTGCCTAGCAACTAGTGACGCCGATCTCTGCTCCCTGTGATTGGAGCAGAGATCAGCATTCACTAGCTGACAGCCACGCCCCCCACAGTAAAAAAACACACCCCTAGGCATACTTAACTCTTACACTGCCCCCTTGTGGTTAACCCCTTCACTGCCAGTGTCATTTATACAGAAATCAATGCATTTAAATGCATTAATTGCTGTAAAAAATGACAATGGTCCCAAAAATGTGTCAAAAATGTCCGATGTGTCCGCCATAATGTCGCAGTCACAAACAAAATCGCAGATCTCCGCCATTACTAATAAAAAAAAATGATTACTAAAAATGCTATAAAACTATCCCCTATCTTGTAAACGCTATAACTTCTGCGCAAACCGATCAATAATCGCATATTGCGATTTTTTTACCAAAAATATGTAGAAGAATACGTATCGGCCTAAACTGAGGAAAAAAAACGTTTTTTTATATATTTTTTGGGGATATTTATTATAGAAAAAAATAAAAAATAATGCATTTTTTTCAAAATTGTCGCTCTATTTTTGTTTATAGCGCAAAAAATAAAAACCGCAGGGGCGATCAAATACCACCAAAAGAAAGCTCTATTTGTGGGAAAAAAAGGACGTCAATTTTGTTTGGGAGCCATGTCGCACGACCGCGCAATTGTCAGTTAAAGCGACGCAGTGCCGAATCGCAAAAAGGGGCCTGGTCCTTTGGCTGCAAATTGGTCCGGTCTGAAAGTGGTTAAAGAAACCGCCAACCGTACATTTACTGCAGTAGGGCGGCCGTTCTTCACCAGATCATGCACTTAGTACGTGAACTGACACTTCTGCCAGCAACCCGCTCCTGCTGTGATCACACACAGCAGGAGCAAATCGGTGGGTACCGCAGACTCAATGTCTGCCGATTACAGAGGACAGGCAGAACAACAATTTGCTTATGTAAACGAGGCAGATTGTTGTTCTGTCAGAAGGGAAGGTCTTGATCCTGTGTTTCTACAAAGCAGGAACATGGATGTTTGCTCTCCCCTAGTCAAAGCACCTCCCCCACAGTGAGTAAGCACAGACTAGGCACACAGTTAAACCCTTGATCGCCCCTGATGTTAACCCCTTCCCAGCCAGTGTCATTAGTACAGTGACAGTGCATTAATCACTGTATTAGTATCACTGGTCCCAAAAAAGTGTCAAAAGTGTCAGTAAGGTGAGTGAATTGTCGCAAGTGGCTGATCGCCGCCATTACTAATAAATAAATAAAATAAAAATATTCCATAGTTTGTAGGCACTATAACATTTGCGCAAACCAATCAATATACGCGTATTGGGATTTTTTTTACCAAAAATATGTAGCAAAAAACATATTGGCCTAAATTTATAAAGAAATTCGATTTTTTACATTTTTTTATTATTTTTTTATAATATATATTTTTTTTACAAAATTGTCTGCTTTTTTTGTTTATAGCGCAAAATAAAAGTGATCAAATACCTGGAAAGAAAGCTCTATTTGCAGGGAAAAAAAAATTGTAGTTGGGTACAGTGTCGCACGATCGCACAATTGTCAGTTAAAATAATGCAGTGCCGTATCACAAAAAAATGGTCTGGTTATAAGGGGGTAAATCTTCCGGCGGTCAAGTGGTTAATAAAACTTTTCTCCTGTTCTTATGCCCATTTAAGTCTTTAAGGATAACATTTTATTGCTACAACAGCAGTATAACAATACAGTTTAGTTACCTTCAGCTTATGAACATTTATTTAAAAGCAACTGTCTAGCTTAAGAACAGGCACCAAATAAGCCTGTTTTTATTTTTAAAGCCTAAAAAAAACACTTCTCTGTCACTCTTTGGTTTAGTTTTGATACTGGGAACTTACTGTGCCTGACCCCAGTCCATTTTATCCAATTAACTTCCTTATGGGCCCTAACTTAAAGAGGCTGATTTGCTAAAGGAGTTGATGATGTTCACTTAGTTGCAGTGAATATTCACACTATTTATTATCTAATCATGTGAAAAGAAAATTCCAGTTTACTTATTTCCTCTTTAAATTATTGAATAATTGAAGTGAATATTCACACAATTTATTGAGTAAACATTCTTAAGTACTTTAGTAAATCATATTCAACTACTATAGTGCCCTACAAAATAGTAATATTGGTATATGGGTTGGTATACTGTTAACAGGAGGGCAAAACGCACGTATTCAAGCTCTTCTATTTTTCAACATTGGGATAATGTTTCAAGAAGAGGCAGTTAAAAAAGACTGTGGGTCTTACTCTCAAAAAGTCAGCGTATTGGTTTTATCACAAAAAACAATTATGCAAATATAGACTAGGTGCAACCTGTCATTTTTTGGCTTCCTTGTTCTATACCCTATCCTCCTCTTCTGGAAAAATACATCCAAGTATAATACATCCAAGTATGCTACCCCATGTTTGTAATCTGCAGCTCTCAGTCACAGGATAAATGGATCTCATATAGAGTTGAGCGGACACCTGGATGTTCAGGTTCGAGGGGTTCGGCCGAACTTTGCAAAAAAGTTCGAGTTCGGGACCGAACTTGACCCTGAACCCGAACCCCATTGAAGTCAATGGGGACCCGAATGGCTATAATGAATTGTCGGCTCCCGTCCCCGTAATACAGAGAACAGTCATTGAAAGTCATTGATTTTTAAAAAGTTATTGTCATAAAAAGTGTTTGGGGACCTGGGTCCTGCCCCAGGGGACATGTATCAATGCAAAAAAAAGTTTAAAAAAAAAAAAAGTTTTAAAAACGGCAGTTTTTTCGGGAGCAGTGATTTTAATAATGCTTAAAGTGAAACAATAAAAGTGTAATATTCCTTTAAATTTCGTACCTGGGGGTGTGTATAGTATGCCTGTAAAGGTGCGCATGTTTCCAGTGCTTAGAACTGTCCCTGCACAAAGTGTAATTTCTGCAGGAAAAAAAGTCTTTTAAAAGCACTCGCGGCTATAATGAACTGTCGGCTCCTATAATACAGAGAACAGTCATTGAAAGTCATTGATAAAAAAAAAAGCGTGGGGGTTCCCCCAAATTCAATTGCCAGGCCCTTCAGGTCTGGTATGGATATTAGGGGAACCCCGCGTCAAATTTTAAAAAAAAATGACGTGGGGTTGCCACCCAAAAAAGTGACAAAAGTGTTAAAAATGACAGGAGATGCTCTTTGACAATTTGTGTGGCGCTTCTCTTCTTCTGACAGGTCTTATATAATGAAGGCCAGGGCCACCTGGTGACCCCGCCCCCCTCTGATGCACAGGGACTTGACCGGGACTTTCGTATGGCTTTCCCCATGACGTCAGAGGGGACGGGGGCCTTTTAAAATACTTTTTTTCCTGCAGAAATGAAACTTTGTGACAAACTGACAATAACTTTTTAAAATGCGCCATTACAATGCCGAACACCGAACTCTAACCCGAACATACAGTAAATTGTTCGGGTTCGGGTCCGGGACCCAAAAACCCAAAGGTCCGGTACGAACCCGCTCAACCCTAATCTCATGCAAAGTCACAAGTGCACTAACATTCAGGTTTCTGGTCAACTCTTTTTCCCAGACCCCATCACAATTGCATTGTACCCATAGACTCGCAATAGCTGTCTGATCTGGTAAAAATCATACCGATTGTGTAAACAATATTTTTTTTCTATGGATGCTGTAAAGTAAACCCATACTTCACACATGTCCAATACAGTACATTTCACCCATGGGCAAAAATTACATATATTATGCAAAAATATTTTTTGGGGGGAGTAGGGATAGGGGATGAGGAGAGGGGGGAGATCTGAAGTATTGCGATGGCACATCACATAGACAGTATGCAAATGGTGACGTATGTTGGGACGGTTAGAATCTTAGCAGAGCTTTCCCCTTATCAGAGAAGACAAACATATTCCACAGTCTCCATCTCTTGGAGTATGTTTCGTGTTTATGTTGTGCCGTTAATATTAACTCTTCCATTTTGTTAATTTCTTCCACTTTTTATAGCCAGCATCTGATAGTAGGAGAATGCGGGTTTTTACAATTCAAAGGTATACAAGATTTGGCGGCATTTAGCAGGTGACGTATTATGGACTTTTTATAGATTTTCTCAGGAATTGACAAAATGCAATAAGAAAAAAGCTGGATCGGCAGGGATCTCAAAATCAGTGAACTCCTGAGTAATCCTCCGTACCTCTTTCCAGAAGTATTCAATTTTAGAGCAAGACCAAAAAATGTGGAGTAGCATTCCCCTTTCCTCCTGGCATCTCCAGCAGCAATCTGGGGAGTTAGGGTAGAATTTATGTGGTATGGTGTAGGGTACCACCTCGTTAGAAGTATAAAATTGGTTTCCTGGGTTTTCATGCAAATGGATGATTTAAGAGAACCTAATAATGTTTTTTTTTTTTTTTTTTTATCGTAAAAGTGCGTTATAGATCTGTTTCCCAGTGTTTCAGACAGGGCAGATCTGGTTGTTCAATAGGAGAGTTAAAAAAGTTGTAGGTCTTGGAGAGGACCCTCGGTAGGGTTCCTTCCTCAGAGCAGTATTCCTCCAAGGTGGTCGAATTGTGTCTGAAGCCTCCTGTAACATTTTTAATACTGCCAGAAGGTCTTTTGTTTTTCTATCTTTAACAGGATGACAACACTGCATTAAAATAGATTACGCTGTCCCACAAAGAGCCCAACACTGCTGTACTAAGATGAACATATAGTTTTAAAAAGACTTTAAATAAGAGGCCCACAACTAGTTAAAGCCCAACTTCAATTAACACTTGTTTAAATGACCACAGAAAAAATGTTTTTTTCTTTTTAAGATTTAAAGCCAACATTTAATCAACATGAACTTTAAAAATCAGTGCAAGGGACAGGGCTAACATTCAATGCAGCGCAAGGGACAGTGCTAACATTCAATGCAAAGTGTCCCATGTGCTGCTGGCTGGTTTATTAGTTGAAATATGAAGTCCTCTGCCCCAACCATACCCCCACAGCTTTAATCATATTGTGCTAATGGGGTTAATATGAGCGCTGGACCCCATCACGAGTGCCCAATATGCCTGCCCTTTCTACCTCCCTCCTCCATTCATATAAGCTGTACTATAGCTTCCATCAGTGAAAACTGTATTATGAATGGAGAACACATTTCATTCATCTGCCCGTCCTCCCTTCATAGGTTGCATTTAATTGATGGAAGCATCTGTGAATGATGGAGGGGGGCAGAAAGGGCAGGCATAGTTGGCACTCTTAATGAGTGCTTGTCACAGGTCCAGCACTCTGTTTAACCCCCACAGAACCAAAATATTATGGCTTGTGGGGGTATGGGATGAAAGAGATCTTTGTATTTCAACTAATATACCAGCCAGAAGTACAAGGGTTACTTTGCATTGGATGTAAGTATTATCATTTAAGCTGATTTTCTTTTTTTTCTTTTGACTAAACTTCAAACTATATGAATAAAAGCTTTCCATTTTCAGTACCATGCCAATGTAAAAGAGGTAAGCCACTGCACATGGCAATGGCAGCCCCTAATCCAGGACCACCCTCTGACACATTTCACCCAATCAGGTATTACTCACATAGATATCAAGGGGTGGGACTGCCATTGCCATGTTTGTGGATGTTTTAAACAATAAATGAGGACTTTTGTGATACATCTGGTGTGCAGCAGCTTTCTTCTTCAGTTTGCAGTTTCTAGTCAGTGAGTGTAGATGGTTCAGTTTGCATATGGCATCCAGGGTTCATATGGCAATGGGACGAAAGTCCTTTCTGTTTGATGTTATCCAACCATACTTGTGTTTGTCTCAAACACTCCAACTGCCACATTTGCTTGACACCTTGGCCCATTAAAGGAATTTGAAAACCAATGGATTTAATGGCAGGATCAATGGGTCAAAATCTTTTACAAGGGGGATTGAAAAAAAAAAAAACCCTACTGTCCTAATGCTTTTGACAGGCTTTATCATCATATGTTTTTTTTTTTTGCCTATAGTTTCTTCCTAAATATTTATGAATTTACTACTTATTTTTATTTAATATTAAGCAGGTAATATAAATGCTTTTTTGTTTACTGGCCTAGACTTTCATTACATTATTCAGAACAGATTGATTAACAAAGAAGCGCAATGCAATGCATTTTGTTTGTCTAATCGCAGAACCCCTCTGAGGTGCCCCACAGAGCAGCACATTGCTAGTCCCGGTGAAGAGCACCAGCCAGTCATACACTATAGTGTCTGTACTCACACTGGGTTCTGAATTAAGCAGGGGGTGATACAATAGGCACATATGCTCTAGTGTCCAGTCTTGTCTATTCATATGTGTGTTACTTAGACTAATAAGGATTAGACTTAATGAACTGGAAGGAGTTAACAATATAAAGAGCAAGAAAAAAGGCCTAAGTAGTGGTAATTCCATTTCATGTAACGTTGGTGTTGCTTTGCTTTCAGCAAGTAGGTGTAATCCTCTTTGAAATCAAAGGTGGTACTAAGTATGAATTTAAATGTGACATTTACAGCTAGTGTAAGATTAAGTCTTACAGAAAAAAAGGTTTGAAAAGCCATCTGCTCTCCAGGACTATCCTTCAACACAGCATCTTGCAAAATGTTTTATAAAAGTTAATTTGCATTATAGTAAAAAAGGATTTTTAAGTTGCACTTATTACCTTGTTTTTTTTTTTTTTTTTTTTTTGCATAGTACAACACCTAAATGCATTAATACTTTTAAAAATGTGTTTTGTCTTCATAGTGTTATGTGTTTCATAATTACTCAGACGTAATAAATCCTAGAGAATTTTTGATATCTTTACAAAATAAAGTTACTTTTGTATGCTATGTGAATGGTGCAAGGCAAAACACCAAAGCCTAACATTAATTCTAAATAATAGAAATGTTCACAGCCTACCTAATTATATCAGAATATGTTATCTATTAATACCTGTCTTAGAGAAAATCATAGGGTGTATGCACAATCATGCTATTCTGACATAGAGAATCCACTGAAAGGTGTCATTACAGCAACAAATGGAAATGAAAACAGAAAATTTCATGGGTGGCTTTGAAAATCTGGGATATGTTTACACAAAGTCTATTTTCTGAGAATAGTAAGTGAGTAAATAATATAAATACATTTACATATGCATAGATGGTGGAGATTAAGCATTTTATATTTATATGTTATAATTCAATTCAAACCCAGTTCAAGTTATTTTAATACAGATGCATATAATTATATTTTTTAATTAATACAATTTATGTTTCACAAAGAAAAGGATTAGTCTTTCTTTTGCATTTTACAAATGTTAAATTAAGCTCTCTTTGTTGTGGAACCCAACAGGATTCATCATAAACACAAGCCTTATTTACTAAAGCTTTACTATTGGGTTGATTTATTATAACTGGTGCAGCTGTGCAGAGTAACCAATCAGCTTCTAACATGAGCTTGTTCAATTAAGCTTTGACAATAAAACCTAGAAACTGATTGGTTACTTTGCACAACTGCACCAGATTCTGTGTGCACCAGTTTTAGTAAATCTCCCCCTATGTGTCCACGATGCCTGTAGATAGTTACATGTTCATCTCACATAGGAACAATATAACAATACATAGGTGACTGTAACAAAGAAACATAAATTAAGAGTTCATAGTGCCGAGAGGGCAGGGGTTACAGTGCACTTACAGAGATATGCAAACTGTCTTCACAACAAATGTGTGTTTCATTTTATATGCTGCTGCCTCTGAACAGGTTTCCAGTGATACATACTTGAACAAACACTCCAATAGCATGGTGTTTGGGTCTTATAGACCTGCTTCTTTGATTGTCATATGCACGTTTCTTTGCTTGGCAGGCAATTTCGATGCTTGTGACGTTATAGTTATTTTTGTTGGCGCTTCATTATTTTTTTTCAACAATACAGTTTTATTGAAAGTTTTCATAACAAACAATAAGGTAATAACAATTATTCCAAGACAATAGTGGCAAAGAAAAATTGCAGCGCTAAATAACAATATCAAAAGAAACTCAGAACACATAAAGTGTTATACTTGTCCATGAAGTTAGAATATGTTCAAATAATCAACGTAAGAAAAAGTTCATGAAGAAATATCAGGTGATGTATTACAAGTGTTCTTTCTCCTTCGGTGTGACAAACACCCAGTGCAACTTCCACCAATACCAGAAAAAACTGTCTAGAATTAGAACAGCAAAAATCGCATGTGATGATATCCATGACCTCAGAGGTAGGTAGTCAACATCAGCTCCCACTTTTCACTCTTATACGAATGTAGGGGACCATCTTTCAGAATGTATCAGGGTATATTGATCAGGGTATTTCTCACACTAAAGGACAGAGATCACTTGTAATATATCACCTGATATTTCTTCATGAGAGTTTATTTGAACTTTTTCCTCCGTTGATCATTTGAATATATTCTCTCTTCATGGACACACAAGTATAACACTTTATGCGTTCTGGGTTTCTTTTGATATTGTTATTTAGTGCTGCAATTCTTCTCTGTCATTGTTTACCCAATTTTTTTGTATATCTGCACTTATTGCTAGCAGCTTTATTTGCCATTAAGTGCTGATATTCATTTTTCGATATTCCAACACAATAATAGTCATAAGTGTCATGATAGTTTCAATAAAGAACGATAATGTAATGTAATGTGAATACCCGTTACCCCAAAAGGGCTCAAACTGTAACAGGTATATTCATGTTAAGAAATATACATTAAAATAACAAGTAATCTCACACTTATTAAGGAAAGTATCGTAATTGGTAGAAGATTCCTCAACAAAAATAAAACAAAGATAAAAAAGGGAAATTGTATTATTTTTTGCCAAGCTCTCTAAGTTGTTCAGAAGCTTTGGGAAGAGAGATCCTTACTTGCCATATTAATTAAGTTTATATTTCTTATATGCAAGCATGAGTTCAAAGTTACCCTGAGCATTCAATCTATCTTTAACCTTAGATAGATTGGGTGTAATGTTAGATTTCCACAGACTCGGGATTGTAAGTCTAGCAGCAATACGTACTTGTATAACAATAGCTCTAATGCCGCGTACACACGGTCGGAATTCTCGTCGGAAAAAGCTCTGATGGTTTTCCCGTCGGAGTTCCGACGGAATTTCACTCAAACTGTCTTGCCTACACACGGTCACACCAAATTCCGATGGTCAATAACACCACGCCTTAAAAAACGTTTGACCCGTGAATCCTTCTAAATGTGTAGCAATGCCCATCAACTTACCAGACCCACTAATTGAGTCTTTGCAGAATAGTTTTACGTTCTCCTGGTCCTCCTCATCCCTGCAGTACTTGGGGGTGAAACTGGCCCCCTCACTTAAACAGATTTACGCATGTAACTACCCACCGGTCTTTGCCATGGTTAAAAACCTACTGACGCAATGGGCCCCCTACCATATCTCCTTTCTCGGTCGCATACAGGCGGTCAAGATGTCGATCCTCCCCAAGTTGCTGTTTTATTTTAGAGCCCTCCCTCTGTATGTGTCCTGCTCAACTATTAGGGCCATACAGTCGGAGCTGTTGAGATTTATCTGGAAAGACAGGAGGCCCAGGCTAAATAGACTCCTGATGTGTAGGAATAGAAATAGTGGGGGATTGAGCTGCCCAGATCTGTGGAAATATTTCCTAGCCGCCAGATTAGTCCAACTAGCTCAGTGGCATATCCCTTCCCCCCGGACCCCCTGGCTGCGCTTTGAGAGAAAATCCATTGAGCCCTATTACCTTCCAGGCATCCTGTGGTCTGGCTCGGTTGGCCAGAAAGATATCTCGGCACTAAATGAGGTGGTGGGGCAGTCCCTCCGTCTCTGGACCCTGTACAGAGAGAAGTTTGGTCTGTCCTCCAGCCCTGCTCCTCTATCCTCATTCCTGGGAGTCCCGGACTTCCCGGGGGCTTTCGGGGCGGACCAGGAGTTTATACACTGGTCCTCCCGGAACCTGGTAACTCTGCGCTCATTGACTAAGGGAACAGTTTTCCGATCCTTTGAGGACATACGTCAGAATTGGGATATTCCCCGGTCTGAATTTTATAAATACTTACAAATTCGCCATTTTTTTCAGAAAGCCACTACACTGTTGAGGGCAGGCCCAAAAACTACCTTTGAGTCCCTGTGTCTAGGGGGATCCAGAGATGGAGGAACAATATCTATGATCTATGGCCACCTAAACTGCTATGGCACGGAACCCAAGTCTCAGGCTATGTTGGCATGGGAGGCGGAACTGGGGGAACAGATCACAGTGGAGGACTGGCACGACATGATTGATAATATGCATAAATGCTCCCGCTCAATGGCTATCAAGGAGACTGTGGTAAAACTACATACAAGATGGTACAATACCCCTGTTAAGATCCACAGAATGTTCCCCCTGACCCCGGACTCCTGCTTCAGGGGCTGTGGGGAGAGAGGTACTCTCCTCCATACCTTCTGGAGCTGTAGGGCCCTCGGTCCTCTGTGGCAACAGGTTTCAGATAGGGTGCGTCGGGTCACGGGGAACGCAGTCACCCTCTCAGTAAAAATGTGCCTTCTTTTTGCAGATATCCCTGGGACCACACCTACTGAACAAAAACTGTTTCATACCTTATGTAGTGCTGTACACTGGGCGATAGCCCTGAACTGGCGTAAAACATCTGTCCCCTGGCCACAAGTCCTCCACCGCATGGAGTCCATCAAACTGATGGAACGTATATTCCACACACTCATGGACTCTATGCAGGTCTTTGAGAAAAAATGGGACCCCTGGCCCTCAACTGGATAGGTCCGCAACCTCTCACCTACGGTGGTCCACTCCACTGATCCCTAAGCGGATAGACCGAGATGTACCTTAGCCCGCAATATGACTTAGTGATAGGCTTTAAGGCTGTGCACTCTAGCAGTACGACTCAAAAGCTGGTTTTGTTCTCTACATTTTTTATTTTCAGTTTAGTTGTGTTAAATTTTTGTTTCTGTAGTTAAACTAAGGATTGGATCCTCAATTCTCTAGAGGCATTAGGACTGCTGATGCTAGCAATAGACTCACTCCGTAGCTTGTCACTGATGAACCACAGACTCTTATAGATATGGTTGCATTTTATCCTCTGCCTAGTTGGATTGAGAGTCTGTGACTTTTTTGTTGACATGAATATTTGTAACTCTGTAATACCATTATTGCACTGTCTCGTTTGTATACTTCTGTACGATTCCTTAATAAAAGTTTGTAAACATAAAAAACGTTTGACTGCACTATAAAAGGGAAGTTTAATGCTTCTGAGCATGCGTCGAATTGTTTCCGAGCATGCGTCGGAATTTTGCGTGTCGGAATTGCATACACACGATCGGAAAATCCGATAGAAAGGTTTTCCGTCGGAAAAATTAAGAACAGGTTCTCAATCCAAAGTCCGTCGGAAATTCCGACAGAAAAAGGCAGATGGGCATACACACGGTCAAAAAATCAGATGAAAAGCTCCCATCGGACTGTTTTGAAATTCCGACCGTGTGTACGCGGCATAAGTCTAGATTTAAGCTTAAGAGTGCCATTGGGGTTATAATATCCGTAAGGGACGCTATAAATGATGATACAGAATTTCAGAAACTCTGAATATTTTTACAACTCCAAAAAATATGATGTAGGGCTCCTATTTGGCATTCACATCTCCAACATGTGTAATTACAAGTAAGGAACATCTTAGATAATCTATAGCGTGTTAAATACCACCTATTAAATTTTTTTTTTAAATACGAACATTGACATACATATTCCTTAGCACATCTTATCAGAACAGAGGACAGGAATGTAACATTATTTATATGTTCACTGGAAACTTGTATTCCACTGTATACATTGATCGCCTCGAGGTGATTCAGTTCGCAGTTGCAGCGCTATACAAATCATTCATTCATTCATTCATTCATTCATTCATTCAAATAATTCAACAAATGTTCAAAGTCCTTATGCAAGTGCTTACATGTGTTTTCATGTTATTCCACAATGCAAGTGTACCATAATGATTAATTCCTGCTCTTGTTTATTTCTCTTTACTTAATCAAGTAAATTTAGAGCTCGTTCACACCTAACGTTTTCCTGCATTTTACTAAACAGGGAAAATGCATGTGCATGGGAAAATCCATTGGAGTTGATTTACAATAGCAGTGGCATTTTACTGCTATTTTTGAAAATAAAAAACTTGCTGGCATTGCAAGAATCCACAGGTGCTCAGAACTGCTAATGGCAAGACAAAAGGTAATTGGAAATCTGGAATCTTAAATTTTTTTACCAGATCAGTGTTTTTTGTTTGTGAGTAGAGGGGTATCTTACAGTGCCTTCATTTGTGTATGTTTACCAAAAGGACTGGTTTAGACATTTGCAATTCTATGACTTATTTTCCTCTTTGCCAGAATATAGCATACTTCATGATTGGTGGACAGTTCATCAAATGAATTTAACAGGTCATATAACCAGGCTTTCCTTTAACCAGGGAGAATAACAAAAGGTTCCAGCAGAGATTGGAGCAGTGGCTTTCCTAGCATACTGACGGCAGATAATTCCGAGTGCCAGTGGGAGGCACTAGCCCATGTGAGTGTACATTTTTTAATGGTTTTGGAAACAAGCCTAAATAAACAGTGTTACGCTATGAAATTTTTTTGGTTCTTCCTTATGTGGTGTAGATGGTGAAACATTACAAGAGACTGATCAGAGGCATTAAGCGCAATTTGACCCACCTCAGTGTATGCTCAGGGGGTCAACTACTTGCGGTGAGTGCGGTCCTGGGAGGGCACATGAGTGGTGATTGACTGTGTTCTGTGATGAAGATAATGTGATATCCCTCCACTTTTTTTTATAACAGCACTTTATGTCAAATTAACTTGCACCTTATTTTGGACTTTTAGCACCTTATGGAATATATTGCACTGATATGATGTATGTATGATGGTTTGAATAATATACTGGTTAGCGCAGCTCTCTTAATTAATTGAGATCAGCAAATCTATCTGGTACATTCATTTTGAATTACCCAAATATGAACATTTTGAAGTATGGTCAATGAGCTCACCGTGGATTACCTGCACAGTGTTGAGGGAATTTGTCATTTTGTTGCTGTGGTGCAGCGGTTAAAGATCCTCAGTCACCATAACTGGTGAAGATTATATAACAGTATGATGTGATTGACCCTGGATTACAATGCTGGACAATAATAAAACGTTTTTGGATATGTTTTATTACAATAAAAGGAATTTATCAGAGGCTGTTTGGTTACATTTATTATATATGAATAAGTAATAAGTGGTACTAATGTACACTATACTTGTTTCTCTTGGAAGAGGGAGGTGGACATCTAGGAGTACCCTTTATTATAAAGGGATTCTAAATTTTGATAAGTTCCCATGGAAAACCCCCATATCCCTTTTAGGGGACATGATGTGTGAATGAGGCCCTTGTCTCCTCAACAAGGGGGCAAGGTGCCTCGCAAGAGGGAGGAGGCTTAGGTGCTCTCTTCCTTGCAAGGTACCAGTGTTGCCAACCGTCATTATTTTTATGGGCAGACAGTAAAAAATGGGAACTTTTCTCCTGCCAGTAAATGCCAGTGACAAGAAAAGGCTGCCAATTAAAAGATATGACTGTGACGCTTGGCTTGGGAAATGCACATGTGCAGTACCAGTCCAAAGCCGACCGAGACCATCCGAGTGCCTGCTAAAGTGTATTCAGGCGGCTCCAGTGGGGGATGGGTTTAGCGGAGGTGGTGCCTGAGCTTATCGTGTGATGCCACTCCTCATGTGATGTCATGGGGAAAGGAGCCAAGTGGAGCTGCTGGAGCCTCATATGCAGGTCTTCAGGACAGAAGCAAACCAAGCCAGGAGCAGGACTGTCACTGCTGTTTGAACTGGAGTAGACTGAGGGGACCAGCTGGCATGGAGAGAGACTGTCACTGTGACTCAGGTGTCATTATCATCTGTCCTGCTGCACATTGCTGTCAGTGTTACTGTTAGAGTTAATTTCATGTGTGTGTGTGCCTGCCCATCCTAATTATTGGCCTCCTGAGTCGTGTTCCTGATCTTACTTACTATATTGAGAATAATATACATGTTATTTGCCATCATATCTACCTTAAACCACATTGCTAATTGCATATTGTACTTGTTTGTACCATAAATACTGTTAAATACCATAATTTTATCCTTGAAAATGTCCAAAACTTAATTATGACATTCCTCTAACATAGACATTGATGGGGTCCTTGTCAAGCCTGAACTCAGCAAACTGCAGATTATGTGTGATGCTCAGGTTCAGCCAACCTCAAAGTGCACGAAGCTGGGTTTGCAGAGGTTAAACTTGGGGTTCGGCCATATTCACTTTCCCCATTCATTGGCAAATAAGAATGGCAAGGGATCATAACACAAGAAGTTAGAAATACATATCATGACATAACATATCAAGCATTCAAACTAAAGTACAGTTTATTATTGTAAGCCAAAAAAAGGCCTAAAAGCCATTGATACTGGCCAGCCATGGTTTTGCTCACATGCACATTTGGGTGAAAGGAAAAATTTTCATATCCATAGTAGACTCTGGTCAAGCAGAGAGACTGTTATGCATCTCCCACATAGAGGAAAGAAATGGTGAGGGGACAAGGGGATACTTTGTTTTTCACAGATTGCCCATCCTCAGGAGACTTGAAGGTAATGATAACAGTGGAGTATATACCATTAAAAGCAACATGCAGCCATGATATATAAAGCAATTGATCATATAATGTCCACCAATGTAGAAGTTACTCACAAAGACTATATGTAACCATATAACAAAGATAGGTGGTGCTGCATTATCACAAGACAGAGGAGGAGTAAAAACCAAGGCCGTATCAACCCGGGGGGGGGGGGGGGCAGGAGGCAGGCGTCAAGGGGCTCAGACCAAAAAAATATCACAGCTTGCCATTCTATGGTCGAAATACATTAAATAATGGGTTTAAATAAACCTAATCACATATATTGTACTAAAATGTGCTCCAATGTAAAACCACGTAAGACCACGTGATTTATCTGGCTCACATAGGTGGCGTCTTCCCGGGACTCATCGCAGTGGGTGGTTTGAGTGGAATCACGATCAGCAGTGATCTTGATGCCATACATGTGACATGCTGGATTGTTTACAATTTTCTAGTAAGCATAATTTTAAGGGGGGAATGTTTTTATTTCAATAAACAGTTTAACACTATGAGAGATATCCCCTTGTATCCTTACATGGTGTATTCCCTGCATTATTATTATTCCCTGCTAAAGAGAGCTCAAGTTCCCAGTAAGAGATGCTGCAGCCTTATGTTGTGGATGATTTTGCAGTCTCTGTTTACACTTACCTTTGGTAAACGTATACACAAAGGGGTGAGCACGCGGTGGATTGGTGAAGGTGAAGCAGCCAATGATACAAGCATACAGATTTTGCTTTCATCAGAAGCCTATTATAAAGTCTGCTGGTGTCTTTGGCAATTTGTTGCATTTGAACTTTTTATAGGTGGAGAGGGCTGACTATACCACTCTATATTTATATCTTTGTATAGTGCATTGCTTTACATTTCAGTGGACGTTTATTTTTGAAATCATGATTATATGAGAGTTCATCATACATTCATTTTTTTATCGGATTTCTATATTGCACCACATGAGATATCATCATTTGTTTTGAATGTTTTATTCATATTAAGCGCTGTTAATGCTTTGGTTTTACATTGGAGCACATTTTAGTATTGAGTGAGCCTGGGTTCACACTATTGCAAATTCGCAGCGGTGGAAAATACTGCGAATTCGCAGGACATTTGAAAACCCATTGTATTCAATGGGGCACGTTCACATATGTCCGGTGCATGCGCACTGCGCACTGCGCATTGCAGAAAAACCGCCACCGACTTTGGTGCGGTGCGGGGCGGATCAGGTGCGAATTCAGGCCCATTATCTTCTATGGGCACGCATCTGATTCGCATCTGGCTTGCGTCCTGAACAGAAATTCGCGCCACTCCAACACCTCCCCTTCTTCCTGTTCCTCCCCATTCTGACAAATGTAAGTTTTTTTATTACCTTTTACTACCTGTATATGCTGTCCTGTATTTTTTAGATGGTGTACATTAATTTAATTTATTAGAATTTAACAAACAGCATGTGGTCATCCCCAAATCTGTACCAGGCCACATGCTGTAAACATTGTGCACATAACAGCTTTATCTAGGGATGGATGAGTCCCTTAAAAAAATGCATATTCTTAGAATTTCTAAGGTTAGTAATATGACATACACCACAAATGTGAGATAAAAAAGTTTTATTTCTCATTGCCAAAATTACATACAACATTTTTCATACAGCACACTTAGCATTATATTATCATGCATTTACATCAAGAAAACAAATACATATTTGTTTTTAGTCAATAGAATTCATCTGCCAAGGCACCTCCCCAGCTGGTGACAAAAAAAATTCTTAAATTCTTCTCTAATAAGTGTACCAGTAGTGCTGCCCCTAGGAATATTGAAATGTGCTGCCTCCATGTTATGGGTCAGGGAATCTTCAAAAAGAAACCCATCTCGTTCACGCACATAGTTGTGCAGTGCACAGGCAGCTTTAATCGCACTGATCGCATGATCAATACTGAGGTTAATAGAAGTATGCATGAATCTCCACTTATTGCAAAGAATTCCAAATGTACATTCTACTACTCGTCATGCCCTAGTCAGCCTATAATTGAACACTCTTTTTTCAGTTGTCAGAGAGCGACTTGAATAAGGCCTGAGCATGTTCTGGGAAAGTGCGAAAGCTTCATCTCCGACAAATACATGTGGGAGGAGAGGCTCCGTAGTCCCTGGCTGGGGAGAATTATTGGGCAAGTCTAGTGTTTTGTCACGTAGCATGCGGCCAAATGAGGAATGTGAAAATACACTAGAATCTGAGCTGCTGCCATAAGAACCTACATCAACATAAATAAATTTATAATTTACGTCTGCCACTGCCATTAATACCAACGAAAAATATTTTTTTATAATTAAAAAATTGGCTCCCACTAGCTGGAGGCTTGAGGATGCGTACATGTTTGCCATCAATGGCTCCAAGACAGTTGGGGAAGTTGCATCGCTCCCAGAATAGGTCCGCTACCATCAGCCATTCTTCTTGTTTGGGCTCCTTCATAACAATGTCCTTCAGTTCTTCCCATATGACTAGGCAGGTAGCATGAACAATGCCACTAAACGTTGATTTTCCAACCTTGAATTCATAGTGCAAACTTCCAAAGGAATTTCCTGTTGCTAAGTACCTAAAAAAAAAAAAAAAATATGTCATTATTTTGTTATATATTTTTCAGTGCACTACTTACAGACAAGATGGCGTAGCATGCGTGATGCTTACAGAAAATATATGCGGCACCTCAAAGAAACAAGGAGTGGCTTGGGGGCAGCGCATAGGGCATCCTATATGTTTGCCAGGGACTTGGATTTTCTACAACCCATTGTGGAGATGAGGGAGTAAGTTTTCACGTACATCATCTATGTAACGCACAATCTGGTAATAATTAATATGCCTAGTTAATTTTTTACATTTTTACAATATAAAACAGGACAGAATCTAGTTGGGAGGAGCATGATGTTTTGGAGGAAGAACCAGAACAACAAACAGAGGAGGAAGCACCCATTGATATTCCAGAAGACACAGAGGATTTAGCACTAATCCAAACATCTTCCAGTCTCTGGGAAACTAATCCAGATGAACAATGTTCAGGGGCAGAGGAGGCTGTCCATGGGCCATCCTCTGCTCCTGCACACATTGGTCAGCCTGGCAAAGTGCCACGGAGACGCCCAGCACTATCCCAACCTGACCTAAGTGAGCGCTTATTAGACATTTTAAAAAACATGACTGCAAAGGTGGATGCATTTTTATGTCCCGATACAATCCTGGCGCTCAGTTTTGTACCACTAATTAAAAAGGTACCCCCAGAGCGTTACTATGAAATGCCCAAAAATATAGAAAAAATGATGCACTCCTTCTCCCAGCCACAGCAGGAACCAGCATTTAACTACCCAAATGTGCCCCAACCAAGACCTCCCCATAACTACCCAAGATACACGCACTACCCTGAGCAGCAACACCATCCTTACCCCTATAATCCACCATCATATCCCTCAAGTTATGACAAGCCAATCTCCAGATATGAAGGGCCACACAGTAACCTTCCCTATCCCATCCCATCCCCACTTCCTTCAATTATGCCCCCCCCCCCCAAACTCAGGGTATGTATATGCAAAGTCAACATGGGGAGGCTAGGCCTGCTCCCCACACTGCCAGTGATGACCCAGCTTCAGCTACTCAATACTCCTATGAGGCCCCTTTCCCCAAAACAAATCAGAATCTGTGATGAGGTCTGTTCAAGGTTAAGGACCAACATGACACATTTTGATAAAACAGGGAAGAGGCCTACTTGACAGGCAAGTTTTTTGTTTTTAAGTTATTTCAGAGTTAATTTATGTTTTATACATGGGTAAAGTTTATATTTTTATCATATTTTATGATACGTGAATAAATAATTATTCAACATTTTTTGTGCCGTCATATTTTAAAAAATACCCAGGTAAAAAAAACATAAAAAAAACAAAAAACATGGTCAATATAACGCATGACAAATGACATGAAATGACATGAAATGAGTGATGATAATTACCTTAATGTGATCAATAATCTTTCAGCAGGCTGGATACTTTTTCTGAAGCTCGTGTTCTGACGCTCCAAGCGAGGGGAGATTAAGCCCAGCAATTCGTCAAAACTGAGTAAAAAAAAATTACATTCATAAATACATGTGGGAAAAACATTTGGGCATACTGTATAAAAAAGAGTAAGGTAAGTGGTTAAGGACATTATTTATGGTAAAAAGGCAGGCATCCTTTTATGGCTAAATAAGTGGCAGTAAAAAAAAATGGCATATGGGTCCTCATTTCAACAAAGAAGAAGCCACTGGCCTTTTAATTTAACAGTAACAATTGTCTGAGCCAAAAATGCTAAACAAAGCAGCGTGGCATCACCACCACCCACAAAGCAACTTGTCACTAGCAATTTTGGGCCAAGGTATTTGGGGGGTAAAATATCCACACAAAAAAGGGCATATGACCTGGCTTACACCAGGAGGGGGGTGCTAGCTGACGCTCATTTTGTGCCCTTGAGGCTGCATGCTGCAATAATGTACAGTTTGTATTTTGGGGGGGGGGGACAACGCTTATTAGTTACAATAATCTTAGAATGACATAATCACACATAGGTTAGACTGGATGGACTTGTGTCTTGCAAATATAAAACACACTATACATCAATGGCTACAAATTAAGTATGGTTTGGCAGAAACAGTACTAACCTAATAATTGACATGCGTGTGATTGAGGTGCCCATACAAGATCATGAACTGGCCTCTCTCTTCACGATTTGCAATGATGGGATGAACCCAGTATCTTCTTCTTCTCCTCATCCTTCTCCTATTCTCTTCTTCAAGCAAGATTGCTGCTGTTGCAGCAACAACTGTTAGCATTATCATTGGCAGAGCAGCACACATCTTGCAAAGAAACACACAGAGCACAGGTACAGACTGCTGGACAACCAGGAAGTGTACACAGACCTACCAGGTTTTATAAGCAGCCAGACAATCAGCAACAAAGCTTGTTCAGCACAAAATTAGCAACTCAAATTAGGCAGGAAGGGTTACTAATGAATTTGCAGCTGATTCGCACCTAAAACGTGTACAACCCGCAGAACAGCCGACGTTTCACTGCGCAGTCACGCAGGGCCTTCAATTCGCACCGCACTAGTCTGAACCCAGACAGAGAGTTTTTTATAATAGCGGCTGTTAGTGCAAACACATTTTATTTCCATTTTTCGAGCACTAGGTTCAGGAGTACGTAGTATTTCTGATATTTATTTTTTACATATATTGTACCGCACAAATCCTATTGGAACATGGTCACGGATGGGAAAGACATGCTGCTGGAAAGGAAATCCCATGCTTTGGTAAGTTCCAACGCAAAAGGATAAATTCAACTTCTATAGAGAAGAAAAAAAGAAAGGAAGAGTCAATGCAGATCATCCTAAAATCTTTAGCTTAGTCCTGCTTAACAGATATCCCACAGAGATACAAGTTATAGTTACCTCTATCCTTAACAGCAGTAATGGTACAACTTCCCACCTAAAATGTAGCAGACAACTCTATTGCCATGATGGTTCCTTATATAGTATATGTGGAGTGATTGCTAGAGGCCTGCCTCCAACTTGTGTCCGTCACCATATACATTGCAGTATAAGAAGCTTGGGCAAGTGTGCAATTGAGCTCCTTGGTGGTGGGGGAACATGGAGGAGAGCATGCCACAATTCTCTATGCTTCCAGAGGCTTCCCGCTCTCGGATATGGTGAGTGAGGTGGGAATTTGGCAGGGTGTCTTCCATGTTCCCCCACCAACACGGAACATGCATGGTTTCTTTGACCGTGCATGCTGGGTGGCACATCTGACTGGCCCGGATATACCACCATGATTATGATGGCGGATGCGGGTTGGGGATGTACCTCTAGCAATTACTCCCTATATATAAGGAACCAATAAATGACTTATCCAATTAGAGGCTTAATGGATAAATCGGAAGCCACTAAGACAATGGGCCAGAATGTGGCAATCAATTTCAAACCATTCCTCCAGGCGGCTTCTGGCTCTTGGATGAGGTGGAAGTTCGGCAGGTTCTGTTCAGTGTTCCCCCACCACCACTGAGAATGTCCAATTTTTTTGGCCATGCCTGCTTGGTGGCATATCCAACTGTGTTGGATATACCGCCATGATTATGGTGGAGGATGCAGGTTGGGGGTGGACGTCTAACAATCACTCCCCATACCATTTTCTATGCTAATAGACAAGGGATTTTCAAACAAATGACATGGTGGCTGGGCACTGGGCACTAGATTGGAAAAGAGACTAAGCCCTTTCTTTGGAGCTGTTTGTCCTTTGCTCCCTATATGCTGTATTGAGGAAATAGTGTTTGTGCACTGGAAATACTTAGCAATAGGAACACTGGTCTTTCTATCTCAATATAAATGGTGTATACACACACTTATGCCGCGTACACACGGTCGGAAAATCTGATAGAAAGGTTTTCCGTCGGAAAAATTAAGAACAGGTTCTCAATCCAAAGTCCGTCGGAAATTCTGACAGAAAAAGACCAATGGGCATACACACGGTCGGAAAATCCGATGAAAAGCTCCCATCGGACTGTTTCCATCGGAAATTCCGACCGTGTGTACGCGGCATTAGAGCACAGAGGTTGGTGGCTTCTTGTGGAGGATTCCTTTCAGAGGGTAAAAACACCATCTAATACAGCTATGTAAGGTCTTGTCTATGTGTGGAGAGATAGTTTCTTTTCAGTACTGCTCAATTTGATGTACAGTCAATACAAGACCACATACGACTTGATATTCCATCAGTAGCACACCCTAAGTAATATATGGTGCTATACTTTTTTTTCTTTGGATTCAATGGACACTGCATGCTTTTTTGGCCTGCAGGCACGCTCTGCAGTTTTATTTATCAATGTCGCAGCATTGTTTTTGATTTTGGTTTAGTATAGAGAGACAGACTGTGTTATTTAGATACAGTGTTTATCTTACATATATTTGGATTTTTTTGTATATGTAAACCCCCCTCCCCCACCCTCAATAAAGCATTTTCTTTGCATTTATGTACCATAAGCTATTGTTGACCATTCCCTTTTTTGCTTTTTGGGGACTCCCTTGCCCCCTTTTTCTGTTCTTGATATAGTGCTATTGCTCATTGGGCAGGTATCCCATCACACACTGACGAATCGGCTGGTACTCTATTTGCTGACAGTAATCTTGGTGAGCGTGGATTCTAGGACTTTTTACTCCCCATTTTTTACCAAAGCAAATCAAACATTAAACAATTTTTAAAACATCAATATTGATGGGGGTGGGAGCAGTGATTTAAGACAAACATTAAAAATAAATAAAAGGAAAATTGCGCTGGACTCAAATACCTAAAACCTTAAGCAGCAACAACAAGTGCGATATAACACAAACATAAAGGAAAATACAAAAAGTTGCGCTAATAGTAAAAAAATATTATAGTAATATGATAAAATATGATAGTGACATCAAACAGCGTACCAGTGAGAATATGCTATAAATGCGTTAAAAAATTGACACAAATGAATATAATCAAACAATCACCACGTAAGTGAAAGGTGCAATATATAAGTGAGATGGCAACTAATAGTTGTCCGAAGAATCTGTGGATAAAATGAACAACATTCAGCAAAAAAAAAAAAAAAATGTTTATAAAATTATTCCTGTGAAAAAGGAAAAGTTCAACTCGGAGTGAATGGCAGGTTTGTTCAATCAAACTCCAAAGGAGAAAATAGTGCAGTCCATATAACTGGTGAACAGATGAATACAGTGACTGTGTGGTTTCCAAGGAAACTCTTTATCCACCACCACTAAGATTGCTCTCTTACCAGCTCCCAGGGTGGTGAAAGCAGATGGCTAGTACCCAGCCAGGGCCTTTTCCTCTCGGATCCTCTGTTGTATCGGTGAAACCATCACCATCTGCTGCTATGCTGGGATCTCCGACCGTGGAACGTCAGTGAGAAAAACCCCTTTACTTCCGGTGTCTCAGTGTACACAGTGGGGACCAGGACGAGTAGCTCCGGCTCTCTCTCTGGTTGGGTCCCCGGCTGTAGTGGGCGCTCTATCCGCTCTCCGCTCTCTACTATCCCGGGCTCCTCTGTGTCTGTCTGCGGAGCGCTGTCCGGGATCTTCTACTACTGCAAAGCTGGGGCGCTCACGTGTGGAGCGGTGATCTAAGAGACATATACTTCTTTTTTCATCTTCACTCATTCTTAACTCTCATACCATTCCCTCACATCCATACTATGGTTACCCTTTTCTTTCACCTATTATTCACACTATACAGTATTTTCATATACTCCTATATCCATAGTTAAATATGATCTACTCCACTTTGCCCATATATTTTCATATTTTTGCACATTCCCCCTTTGCTCATACATTATTCTCTCATGTGTTAGGACCCGATTTACTGCTCTTACTCAATGGCTACGTGTCGGTTGTATTGGCTCGATCCATTTTTCCACTATCTGTTTTCGTGCCAAAAAAAAAAACCTCTTGCAAAAATATCTTGGTATATCTGGACCATCTCTCCTCTTGTAATAGTCCCAGTAAACATACTTAAATAGTATCCATAATGGGTCTATTTATAACTTTTTCCAGTTTACTGACAACTTGTTGCCAGTATCCCCTTATACTCCCACAGTACCACATTAGGTGGAGAAAATCTGCAGTCTCCTGCCCACATCGTGTACAGTTTGGTGCAGACATTCTCTTCATTTTATACAACCTATTTGGACCAAGGTAAGTCTGATGTATTATATTTAGCTGAATTATCCTATTATTCATTGCTGGGCATACTTTCAAATGAGAGGAGCAGATTTCATCCCACTCCTGATCGGTCATATCTGGAATGGCTACCTGCCATTTATCCCTTGCCCCCACAGGTTCACCGCTTATTTTACTTTGTAATAGGTGTAAATATAGTTTAGATATTAATTGCTTTGGTTCCTGTGTTTTCAGGATCCCTATAAGGGGATATTTAGATATTTTTAATTCCTCCCCTCCAAACTGTGTCTGTAATACATGTTGGAGCTGCAAATACTTATAGAACTGTCTACACGAGAGGTTATATTGTTTACACAAGTTCTCGTATGGTCGTATTGTATTTTTATCATATATCTGTCCAACTGTTGTTATCTTTTTCCCAAATGTACTATCTTCAAATGCCTCTAACTGTTCAAATGTTGGGTTATTCCACAAAGCAGTTTCTGGCGGGATATCAATAAATTCTGTCAGTTTTTTTGCCTCCTTCCATACTTACCTAGCCAGTATAAAAAGAGGAATTTTTGCTCCAACCCTCCTCAAGTCAGTTGCTTCCAGACCCACCAAGATATCATTTACTTGCATCTTACTTAATAAGTATTGTCCACCCCCGTTTCTTGTTCCTGCGTTACCCACGCTCTTAAGTCTTTTGATTGGCCTGCCAGATAATATAAATATAA
Organism: Lithobates sylvaticus; assembly: GCA_028564925.1. Lineage (NCBI taxonomy): Eukaryota > Metazoa > Chordata > Amphibia > Anura > Ranidae > Lithobates > Lithobates sylvaticus. The sequence goes on along the minus strand of CM053027.1, from coordinate 201,167,071 downwards.
ATCTGGCAGTGCCAACTCTGCTGCTGTTTTGGGCCATTGTAATGTTGTGAGTTTTAATTTACATCTACCCTGTGCCCATATGAACTTAGTGATCTGGGTATTACATTTTTTAAATAGCTGTTTAGGTATCCTTACTGGAGAGTGCGAGAACACTTTTATCCATATCCCCAGTTTACTCTTAACATAATCCAACATGAGGTATACATTGGATTCCAAGGCTTCAGCTGGGTCCAAGGTAATAGATATTTAAATACTTCTACTATTTTTAATGAGGTCTGGTGCCCATTCCCAGTGCTTCTCCCGAGCAACATCAACGCAGATGTTTGCCAATTAATATTGAGCACTGAGAATGTCCCATATATTTCTATTATTTTCATTGCTTCCATTAAAGATGTCTGGACGTCTCCCATATATATTATAATTTCATCAGCATATAAGCCTATATGCTCAGTCCTTCCACCCAGCTTAATCCCTTTGTAGTTTTTAGATTGTCTAAATCTATTTCCCAGTGTTTCAATTGCAATGGCAAATAATTGGGGGGACAGTGGACATCCTTGCCTTATTCCCCTATATAGCCTTATTGTGGGGGATAATAATCCATTTATCAATACATTTGAGCATGGTTGTTTGCATACTATTCTTATCCATTTTCTGAATCTCTCCCCGAATCCACTTCTTTTCAATGATACCTGCAAGAACTCCCACTCTATAGAGTCAAATGCCTTGGCAGTCCAAAGATACCAAGGTAATCATCTCCGGGATAAACTCCCTCAGTTGTGCCATTAATTGCATTCTTCTTATATCGTTTGATGTAGATTTCCCTGGCATAAACCCTGTTTGGTCGCCACTTACAATAGACAAAATCACCCCATTAAGCCTCCTAGCCAATATTTTTGCCAGCACTTTATAATCTATATTTAATAGTGAGATTGGTCTATACGACGCACAATCACTTCTGTCTTTATCTGGTTTTGGTATTAATACCACTGTTGTCTCTCCCGCAGAAAAATCTCTCTAAACATTCTAGTCAAGACTGATGCCATGATCTCTACATAACGCTGATACACCTCCAATGATATACTATCCAGTCATGGGCGTCCGCAGAACTTTTTTCAGGGGGGGCATAATTTTAGGGTCACCCATGCACCGCACCTTTTCGACAATGTCATTATCACATTATTATGGTCAGAGTCTGCAGACGTATTACAGTCCCTAGGATAAGTAATGGGTAATGGCCAACAGGCTCTCTTACCAGACCCAGCAAAACTACAGCAGTGATCACTCCGGCTGGACGATCGTTCACTCTGGGTTCCCCGGGGACGACACTGGTCAGTAGTGTAGCAGGTCTGTACCCTGGTAGTGGCTCAGTCTTTCTCTCTCTGGTGGTGCTGGCCAGTGTGGCTCTCTCTCTGGTGGTGCTGGACAGCATGACTCTCTTTTGTGGCCCTGGCAGGCTCTCTCTCTGGCTTCCTCCCAGCACACTCCTCGTCCTGTAGCACTCTCTCCCTCAGCTTCTTTTCAGGCTGCAGTCTCTCAATCTCTCTCTTGATCGAGCTGTAGCCTCCTCCCTGTGGAAAATGGAGCCGCCAATCTTTTGGGACTACCTGTCCCATGAAGCTTGCCTCTCCTAGTCGCCTTTGATTGGCCCTCAGTTATGGCCAATAGGGAAGGAACGGAGCAGGGCAGGAAGCTGGGTGGGGAACCTGGTGAGAGCCTCTGTCTCTTCTCCCTGACAGAAGAATGGGTGGGGCAAGGGGGGGAAACCTCTGATAGCCCGCAGCTCGCCATTCTTCCGTCACAGCACCGCCAAGTTCTCTGCTAGACTGAGCAGGGAAAAGAGCCCAAAGTCACACTACACTTGACAGCACCTTAATGGTGTCACCCCACTGGTGGGTGGCACCTGGGTGCGGCACCTCTATAGAGACACAACTGTGCTGAATTTAAGATCCGATCCCTGATTCCAGGGGGGGGCACTTGACCCCCCTTGCCCCTACCTGCGGACGCCCATGTATCCAGTCCTGGGGACCTAATCTTTCCCAAGGAAAGGATAGCCTCTCATACTTCCTCCTCCTCTATCTCTTTCTCCATCATCTCCTTTTGTCCCTCCATTCATTTAATAAACTCTAAATCCTCCAGGTATTTCTCTATCTCTTCTACTGTGCATATCAGTGTTGATGTGTACATATTAACGTAATATTTATGAAAACTCGTGAGTATTTCACTAACAACCTCCCCTTTCTCGTTTCTCACCTTTGATATCGCTAGTGATGATGATTGTTGTTTTATCAAGAAATTCAGCCTGGTGTCCTTGCTAAAAAATGTATTGTTTTAAAAAGAACCTCTTACGCTTAGCATTAACTATTGATTGATTCTTATACTGACACATTAATCCTCATCTTATTTGTTTTTTATTTGAGGGATCTTTTATAAAATCTGCTTCTGCCTGCCCACATAGTTCTACTAATTCCTCTTCTTCCTGTCTATTGGTACGTTTTATATATGATATTGTGGATGTCAATGCCCCCTTAAATAAACCTTAAAGGTATCCCAAAATATACCATCCATTTTTCTATCCCCATGGGCTTCCAGAAAAATTTCCATCTGTTCCGGTATACGATCATTTAAACCAATCTGAGTTAACCAATAGGGCTGAATCCTACATCCCAGACACCTTCCCCTTGGACATATTATTAAATTAAATTTCAACCCAGAGTGGTCAGACTTCTCATTCCCCAGAGCCAGATCTATTTGAGACATGCATCCTCTTCCTGGTGCACACCATGAGTAGGATCTAACATCTGGGTTTTTAATTCTCCATAAGTCGATCCATCCTGCCTCTTTTATAAAGGGATATCTAGCTGGACTTTAACTCTCTTTTTAAGCTCGCACCCCTGGCGGAACATCCAGCGCATGCCTGCACCTAATAATCGCTGCATAAAATTAGCCCGGAGATCCCTGACAATCTATCTGTCCCGGGTAAGGGAGCAAAGCAAGATGTCCCAAGATGGCGCCCAGCTCAAACAGGCACAGACATGTTTCCAGGCTGTGGAAACCCTCGCCAGCACACTCCATGGGGGACAGTGAGTATTCATTACAGCTCACTAAGCATATCTGGATGATAGTCTATCTGCCATGTATGAAAAACGTGCTCAGAAATTCCAAACCAAGCTACATACAGTAATGCCACGTACACACGATTTGATTTTCCTACGGGAAATGTTGAATGTGAGCTTGTTGGTGGTAAGGCCGACAGTGTGTATGCTCCATCGGACATTTGTTGTTGGAATTTCCGTCAACAAATGTTGGCTAGCATGCTCTTAAATTTTCCATCAACAAATGTGTGTTGTCGGACTTTATGATCGTGTGTACACAAGTCCGTCGGACAAAAGTCCAAAATTCAAATACGCACGCTTGGAAGCAGAAGCGGGCGGTCTTGTAAACTAGCGTTTGTAATGAAGAATTAACATTTGTGATGTGGCAAATTATAAAATCTCAAAATGCAGCACACGATTCTCATCTTCTTTAATGGGATAATAATGAAGCTGCTTTGCTGGTGATACTGATGGACAATCAAATTTTCAAAGGCTTGTTTTTCTCGTGATATCAAGAACAATATTATTATGTTTTTATTTTTTTTATTTGTGTAAGTCACCACAACACCATTATCCCCTAGTTTTTAAGAACAAAGATACAACTATGTTGGTGTCCCTTGTCAATTTTACATTGTATTTTTTAAAATGTAACTGCCTACTTCCAAACTGTCATTTGAAGTAAAACATATAGCCAAGTACTATTCTCCACAATTTTTTTTATTGTGCATTAAAAAAAAAAAAAAATTAGACATGCTATCTGCCAATAGAACTTAACCAAAAAGTGCATTCTATGCATCCAAAAATATAGAAAATATACCAATCATTATTCAACCAAAAAAATAATTTCAAAGCAATAACTCCAAGGCCAATAATAAATAACACGTTATCTCCTCCGATTCTGCAACATGTCTGGTTGATGAACGGCCGTTCAGAAACGAACTGAAAAGCACGAATCAACACTCACCAACTTCTACTAACACGAAATTAGCAGAAGGAGCCCAAAGTGTGGCGCTAAAGAGCTGAAAAACCACGTAGTACGTCTAGTACGTCACTACGTTCGTAATTGTTGGCTAACATTTGTGTGACCGTGTGTATGCAAGACAAGTTTGAGCCAACACCCTTCGAACAAAATTCCACGGTTTTGATGTCGGAAAGTCTGATCATGTGTACAAGGCATTAGTCTACTAATACACTCTCCCTGGAAATTGCGTCCCTGGGCAATAGGACTGACTTGCTAGAAACCAAGCATGATGAGCTCAGTCTGGCATACTCAGACCTCAGAAAAGAGCATAAAACACTCTCTGATAGGGATGAGCTTTCTGTTTGGGTCGAACATGAGTTAGACTCGAACATCGGGTGTTTGATCGATCAGCGAAGATCGAACATTATAGGGCATTTGCGCCAAATTCGAGCGGCACGTCATGCCCCATAATGCACGGCGTCATCGCAGTGCATTGCTGACTGATGATTGGCCAAGCATGCACTATGACCCGCATGCTTTGGCCAATCACAGTGTCATCAGCAAAGAGATCCATCATTGGCCAAAGGCCTTTGTCAAATTATGGCTCAGGGGTTTAGTCAACTCCCCACACTATATACGGCCACCTGCACGTCAGCCTTGTGTAGTGTGTAGGGATGGGCCAGGTGTTCGATTCAAACCCATGTTCGAATCGAACATCGGCCGTACGTCCCCTCTTCGTGCCCAGAACTATGGTGGGCCATTCGCATCAAATTCGTGTGATGCGAACGGTTCACAATGCACTGCGCCAGTCATGCTTGGCCAATCATAGAGCAAGCAGCGAGGGGAGCAATAATTGGCCACAGGCAGGATGCCTGTGGCCAATTATAGCTCAGGGGGTTTAGTACACGCCCCACACTATATAAGGCCGCAGCGCCGCACCCTTTTGTTCGAAGGGTGTTGGCTCAAACTTGTCTTGCATACACACGGTCACACAAATGTTAGCCAGTAGTGTGTTCCGGCGTTAGGAACAGTGAGAGACTGTACTGTTCTGTACAGTGTCTGCTTGTGCATTATCTGCTGCTTTGATTCTTCTGCATTATCTGCTTGTGCATTATCTGCTTGTGGATTCTGGGGATTAGTGTAGGGAAAGAGAAAAAAATAGGCAGGGTAGTTTATACTTCTCAGTGCTGTTCTCAATCTCTACCAATCCAACCACCTGCAGGAGTAGTTAGTGTGTGTGTGTGTGCTGTGTTAGTATAGCACTGCAGTCATTGATAAAAAAAAAAAAAGCGTGGGGTTTCCCCAAAATTCAATTACCAGGCCCTTCAGGTCTGCTATGGATATTAAGGGGAACCCCTCTTCAAATTAAAAAAAAATTACGTAGGGATCCCCCTAAATATCCATACCAGACCCTTCAGGTCTGGGATGGATTTTAAGGGGAACCCCGGCCAAAAAAAAAAATTGCGTGGGGCCCCCCCCTCAAAATCCATACCAGACCCTTATCCGAGCACGCAACCTGGCAGGCCGCAGGAAAACAGGGGGGACAAGAGCGGCCCCTCAAAGCACCATGAACCATGTTGATGGGGACAAGGGCCTCGTCCCCACAACCCTGGCCATTGGTTGTGGGGGTCTGCGGGCTGGGGGCTTATCGGAATCTGGAAGCCCCCTTTAACAAGGGGACCCCCAGATCCCGCCCCCCCTGTGTGAAATGATAAAGGGGTACCCCTACCATTTCACCAAAAAAGTGACAAAAATTTTTTAAATTTACAGGAGACGGTCTTTGACAATTCCTTTATTAAAATCTTCTTTCTTCTGGTCTTCCTTCTTCCTTTCTTCATCCTTCGGTTTCTTCATCTTCTTCCATATTCTACCATCCTCTTCCATCTTCTTCTTCCATCTTCTTCTTCCTCCGATCTGCTTCTTCTTGCTCTGATCTTCTCGTCCGGCATCTTCTTCCACAGCGTCGGTGTCTCTTCTTGGGCCGCTCCGCGCAATGGGAGGCTCCCGCTGTGTGAGGCTTCGCTGCGTCTGACAGCTCTTTTATAATGGAGGGCGGGCCACCTGGTGACCCCCCCCTCTGACATCATGGGGAAAGCCATAGGGAAGTCCCCATGACGTCCCCGTGTGTTAGAGGGAGGCGGGGTCACCAGGTGGCCCCGCCCTCCGTTATAAAAGAACTGTCAGACGCAGCGAAGCCTCACACAGCGGGAGCCTCCCATTGCACGGAGCGGCCCAAGAAGAGACACTGACTCCGTGGAAGAAGATGCCGGACAAGAAGACCAGAGCAAGAAGAAGCAGATCGGAGGAAGAAGATGGAAGAAGATGGTAGAAGATGGAAGAAGAAGAAGATAAAGAAACCGAAGGATGAAAAATAGACATGTGCACGTTTTTCGTTAAAATTCGTTATATTCGTTCATTCGTTATCGTACGAATGAACGAACGATTCGCTAAAAATTTTAAGGAATAACGAATGTTCGAATCGAACGAATCCGAAAAACAACGAAAATCCGAATTAACCAAATTAGAAACTACGAAAGAAGAAAATCCATAAAACGAAAACAGGAACAACAAAAGTCAAAATGAACGAAAAAATTCGTACATTCGTAACTTTTTTTTTTTGAATTGGTAATTTTCCGTGTCCCTTACAATGGCGCTGCTTAACGTGCTTCGAATGGATTGAACAAAAAAATTCGTACATTCGTAACTTTTTTTTGCGTTTCGTAATTTTCCGTGTCTCTTACAATGGCGCTGCTTAACGGGCTTCGAATGGATTGAACGAAAAAATTTGTACATTCGTAACTTTTTTTTTCGATTCGTAAATTTCCGTGTCTCTTAAAATGTAATAATAGCATACACATTACATAAAATTATGAATTATGCTCCGATTACGAATCTACGAAAACAATGTTCCGAAAGTATGAATAAATCAATCTAACGAAAGTACGAATGTAACTAAATCTACGAAAATACGAATACGTACGAATTTCGAATAAACGAAAATTAAACTAACGGAAAAACGAATCAAAGAAAAAATAACTCTTACGAAAATACGAATCGTTACGAATACGAACACCGACGACTTACGAATTTAACGGAAACGAAAGAAACGAAACGAAAATAAACAAATTTTTCTATTGTGCACATGTCTAATGAAGAAAGGAAGACCAGAAGAAAGAAGATTTTAATAAAGGAATTGTCAAAGACCGTCTCCTGTCATTTTTAACATTTTTGTCACTTTTTTGGTGAAATGGTAGGGGTACTTTTGTACCCCCTTACCATTTCACACAGGGGGAGCCGAGGTCTGGGGGTCCCTTTGTTAAAGGGGGCTTCCAGATTCCGATAAGCCCCCCGCCCGTAGACCCCCACAACCAATGGCCAGGGTTGTGGGGATGAGGCCCTTGTCCCTATCAACATGGGGACATGGTGCTTTGAGGGGTCACAGACCCCCAAAGCACCCTCCCAATGTTGAGGGCATATATATATATATCCACTGCATTCCAGTCTAGCCAAGCCTATATCTGACTGCATGCCATTGCTGGTGTACGTTTTCAAATACACTTTCAGATAGGCAGGCAAGTGATTCAGTGATCTGCAGTGCATTAAATATGTATACAGTCTCCAACATAATATATCCACTGCATTCTAGTCTAGCCAAGCATATATCTGACTGCAGGCCATTGCTGGTGTACGTTTTCAAATACACTTCAGGCAGGAAGGCAGGCAGGAAAGTGATTCAGTGATCTGCAGTGCATTAAATATATATACAGCCGTTACAGTACAGGGATCATTCCTGCGCTCAACAGAATCTGTGAGGGGCTACAGTGTTGTGGCACCACCACCACTGTCTAAGACCCAATTTTTCTGCCCCTGTTTAACAGGGGCGTGTAATTACAATTTGATCTAATATTTCACAGCAGGGCCCATTCCTGCACCCAACAAGAGTAACTGTGAGGGCTTACAGTGTTGTGGCAACACCACCACACCACCACCAAAGGACCAATTTTTCTGCCCCTGTTTAACAGGGGCAAGTAAGTACAATTCTTGATATAATATTTCACAGCAGGGTCCATTCCTGCACCCACCAAGAGTAACTGTGAGGGCTTACAGTGTTCTGCTACCACCAACACCTAAGGCCAAAATGTCTGCAGAGTATATAGGGCAGGCCGTATAGTATATACAGTCGGTCCCCTACTTTTAAACATCTGACTTACAAATGACTCCTACTTACAAACGGAGGGAGACAACAGAAAGTGAGAGGAAATCTACACCTAGGAAGGGAAATTCTCTCCTGTAAGAGTTAATATGGGAAAAAGGTGTCGCTTTATCACCAATCCCTGTTTCCTTAAAAAAAAAACTATTTTCAAAATCCAATTGTCATTGGGACAGAAAGTAAGGAGAAATCTTCTGAACAGGGGCACAGACAGCAAAACAAATGTTACAGGGGTGATGATAACCCTTCTCTATGTTATCCAAAAAGCTTAAAAATAGATTTACACTTAAAAAATGTACCTGTTCCAAATTACAAACAGATTCAACTTAAGAACAAACCTACAGTCCCTATCTTGTTTGTAACCCGGACCATCTGTTTACTGCTGTTCAGAGTATATAGGGGCTGGGGGCCCCACTCCTTTTCTTTTTTTAATTTGGGTGCGGGGTTACCCTTAATATCCATACAAGACCCAAAGGGCCTGGTAATAGGCTGGGGGTTACCCATGCCGTTTTTCTCAATAATTTTCATCCATATTGCCGGGACCCGACATTACATTACAGCCGCAAGCAGTTTTAAATGACTTTTATTCCTTTAGAAATGTAATTTTGTTCAGGGACTGTTCTAAACACGAGAAACACCTGCCAGTTTACATGCATACTATAGACACCCTCCAGGTATGATATTTAAAGGAATATTTCACTTTTATTTTTTCACTTTAAGCATCATTAAAATCACTGCTCCTGAAAAAATGGCTGTTTTTAAAACTTTCCTTTGCATTGATACATGTCCCCTGGGGCAGGACCCGGGTCCCCAAACCCTTTTTAGGACAATAACTTGTATATTAGCCTTTAAAAATCACACTTTTGATTTCTCACGTCCAAGGCCCATAGATTTTAACAGTGTTCGAATGTTCGTGCAAACTTTCGGTCCGTTCGCATGTTTTGGATGCGAACCGGGGGGTGTTAGGCTCATCCCTACTCTCTGACACGGTCTTACAACTCCAAGCCCATCTAGAAGACCATGGAAACAGGAACATGCACAATAATCTCAGAGTAAGAGGGGTTCTTGAGACAGTTATTGATCTGCTCCCCTCAGAAATAGTTTCACTCTCTACTCCCAGACTCTTCTATGGCATTCTTTACCTGTGATAGGATCCACAGAGCCCTCAGTCCCAAACCACCACCTGAGAAACCACCTAGAGACATTGTACTGAAATACTAAGGGCCTCTTGTAACACTCCAAACATACTGGACTGGGTCCCCATCCAAATATACCCTGACATCTTTCCCACAACCTTGGACAAGCACAGGAAAATGAAGGAGGTCACTACTGCCTTACAGGCAGCCAGGATTCGCTAACGCTGGGGGTTCCCTTTCTAATTGCAAGTCCCCAACAATGGCACCACCTACATGGTCAGTACAGTATCAAAGGGAAAATGAAGATTCGCAGTCCAAGGACCATGGCTATGGAATGCTCTACCCACGAACATCCGCATGGAAGAAAACCTTCAGTAAAAAAACTCAAGACCCACCTCTTCTAAGAAGCAGGACAACACAGGACGGACCAAGCGCCTTGAGGCAATTCAGTTCGCATTTGCAGCGCTATACAAGTCATTCATTCATTCAGAGACTGTTGCAGTCAACATTAGAAACTATCTTGATTTCTTTTTGCTAAGTTCTGTAACCAGCATCCATACTTTGGGCCTTCATCGGTTTATCACTGCCAGCAAGCTCATAAGATACTGGATTTTCTGCTCACAGAAGAGCAATTGAATGCCTTAAATGCTTCTTTCAAAAAATTGAAAATTTCCTCTATTATTGCATCTCTAAAATCCTCCAAGGCCTCAGGTCCAGGTGGATTTTCTATATCTTATTTTAAAAAGTTCACCAGATCTCTGGTGTCAAAACTTACCAAACTATTCAACCATGTTCTAAAAGGTGATCCTTTTCTGAGGCCAACATGTCTCTAATCCCTAAGCCCAGCAAAGACCATACCCTATCACACAACTATCGCCCCCATATTGGTCATTAGAAATGATCTGACATTTTTTGGCAGACTCCTTGCAGATAGTATGGCCATTATCACCTATTTAGTCTCTCTGGATTAAACTGGTTTATACCGACCTGTTATCCAGGATGCAGACCTTTTTTCTTGCAGAGTCTTGCTTTTGAACAATGACATAAACAAAGCTTTTCACAGTGTCCTCTGGCCCTACTGGAACAATATTTTGTCAAGGTTCGGCTTTAGAGGGGAGTTTGTTAATGGCTTTTTCGAGCCCTTTACCACCTCCCTAGGACCTACATTAAACTACCTGGATGCAATTTAGATTTTTTTTATCCTTGGCCGCGGAACAAGACAGGGGTGCCCCCTCTCCCCTCTCCTATTTGCCTTGGCGATAGAGCCACTGGCCCATTCTTTTTATTTAAACCCTAATATTATAGGGTATATTAAAAATTATAATTTAAGCTAAGCCTTTACGCAGCCGGCATCCTTATATATTTGACTGATCCGCTAATCTCCTTACAGAATCTCCTGTCCACACTTGACACATTTCAAAATCTTTCGGGATTGGGGGTAAATCCCTCTAAATGTATTGCCGTGGCAATCAATATCCCACAACCCCTGTTCGACAGTATTTGTGACAAATTTGGCTTCTCTTTGAGTAGTGGTACTTTACAATAGGGATTAATTTAGCTCCTTCCCTTAAACTAATGTACACCCACAATTACCCACAAGCCTTTTCCAAAATTAAACAATTGTTGAGCTTATGGTGTACTTACCACATTTTGTTTCTGTTCAGTGGTCAGGGTTCAAGCAGTGAAAATAATGATTATTATTTTATTTTAGATACTTTCCCCTTTATGTTTCCCATTCATCAATAGAGGGGATTCAGTCTCAAATACTCAAATTTATTTGGCTAAATAAGAAACCTTGAATAGAAAGTATATTGATGTATAGATCCCAATCTAGGAGAGGCCTGGGTTGTCCCGATCTTTGGAAATACTTTTCGGAAGCACGGTTGACTTAATTGACACAATGGCACACCTCTCCAGTTCATATACCTTAGCTCCTCTTTGATTGCACCTCAGTGGACCCCTACTATCTCCCTGGTCTCCTCTGGTTGTGCTCTATACATCTGAGGGATGTTGCGCCGCTTAATGAAATAGTTAGTCAATCCCTATATATCTGGTCTCTTTATAAGGATAAATATAGTCTACTTTCCAGGTCTCCTTGTTTAGCATAATTCCTAGGGAACCAACTTTTCCACTGGCATATATAGCGGGGCCTAAATTTTCCAGGTAGATTGATAAGGGCAAACCCTGGTAACCCTGGAATCTCAGTCTCAGGAATCCTCCTTTTGCTCATTTGCCAACAGAATTGTGCCCTCCCTTGCTTCAAATTCTATAAATATTTACAGATCAGACACTTTTTCTCAGCTTTCCCACTATTGGATGAGGGAGTGGCTGATTCACTCTTTGAAGGTTTATGTGGTGAGGGCTCTAGAGACAAAGGGACTATATCCATCCTGTATAAATATCTTAACAAGCATGGTACTCTAACCAAGTCTTCTGCTATGCTAGGCTGGGAGGAGGAGACAGGCCAGGAATTCTCTGCAGAAGACTGGCTTGATATGGTCTCTAATATGCATAAATGTACATGCAGCTATCAAGGAGACCATAGTTAAGCTTCAAACCCGCTGGTACTATACCCCAGCAAAGTTACATAAATTTTACCAATTACCTAAAACTTGCTTCCGGGGATGTCCAGACAGGGGTACACTACTTCATACCTTTTGGAGCTGTAAAGCTTTTCGGTCACTATGGCAACAACTCACTACTAAGGTATTTAAGATTACAGGTGAGCAAATTACTTTGACACATCAGATATGTCTTCTTTACGCCAATCTCCCAGAAGTTTCACCCCCTCGCAAAAAACTGGGGCATACATTATTCAGTACTATTCAATGGGCTATAGCCCTAATTTGGCAGTCCCCATCTGTGCCTTGGTCCCAGGTGCTCCATTGCATGGATTCCATAAAACTGACGGAGAGGATATACCATACCATTATGGACTCCATGCACATCTTCTACCGTAAATGGGAATTGTGAGTTCCCATTCCTATATAGATGGCTATGTTCGTATGGTTCCATTGAACCTGGTTTGGTTCTAGTGATTCATATATGCAGTTCTCTTTGGCAAGGAATTGATATGTATGATGCATAACTCTTTTTGATGATATGTTTCTTCATTTCACTAGCCAACATTTCCTCTATTTTGTTTTTATTACTGTTTATTTCACTTGTTCTACCATTTTTTTTCTTGTTTCTATCAGAGAAATATATTTTTGACTATATGTAATCTGCTTTTTGGATAACATGGAAACATTTTCTGTGCTTTACCTTTTGTATATGTTGATATATTCCAATAAAAACGTTGGTAAACCAAAAAAAAATAAAATAATAACTTGTCTGGGGATGCCCCATGAAGTAACTGATCTGTGATAGGCAGTCAGGAAATTAGATGTCTAATTTATATTATTATATAATTTGCAGCTGTGTGTAAAACACACATGAACACACACAATTTCTATTGAAAACTTGTAGCAAAAAAAGTAATCTTCAAAAGACTCATCATGCCTCTAATTAAATAAGGTGGAGAGCCTACTTTGCAAAATGTAGTAATTTTCTGGGTTTCTCCTGCCCTGGCACTTCAGGGCCTTAAGACCTGTGATAGGTAGTCTGGAAATCAGATGCATCATTTATGCACCATGAAAATATGCAGGGGCTTCTTGTATTTTGGGGCTCACTACTCATCTCAGCAGCAAAAAAAGTGTGGTATCCCTATATAATACCAAATAATTTTTAGTCAAATTATCCCTGCTCTGAAAACAGAAAAATGGCCTGCTAAGGAAGAGAGTTTAGATAGCTACTGAATGTTTGAATTTTTACCATAAAAACACATTTACCTTACCTTTTGTTAGATTAACCACTTGCCGACCAGCTCACACTGATATACGTCGGCAAAGTGGCATGGGTGCACAAAACTACATATCCGTATGTCACTGCAGTATCGGTGGCTAGCGGGTGCGTGCCGCGGGTCCCGGGGACCTCAATGTAAACAAGGCATTTCCCTGTTCTGCCTAGCAACATGATAGGAATACACTGCTCTCAGTGATCGGGAGCAGTGATCTCTGTCATGTTCTAATGAGCCTATCCACCCTACAGTTAGAACACACTGAGGGAACACTCTTAACCCATTGATGGCCCCCTAGTGTTTAAACCCTTCCCTGCCAGTGACATTTACACAGTAAGCAGTGGATTTTATAGCACTGATCACTGTATAAATGCCAATGGTGCCAAAATAGTGTCAAAAGTGTCCGATCTGTCCACCGCAATGTCGCAGTCATGATAAAACTCGCAGATCGCCGCCATTACTAATAAAAAAAAATAATAAAAATGCCACAAATATATCCCCTATTTTGTAGACGAGATAACTTTTGCACAAACCAATCAATATACGCTTATTGCGATTTTCGATTTTCTTTTACCAAAAATATGTAGAGGAATACATATTGGCCTAAATTGAGGAATAAATCAGTTTTTTTTTATATATTTTTGGGGATATTTATTATAGCAAAAATTAAAAAATATTGCTTTTTTTTAAAAATTGTCGCTCCTTTTTTGTTTATAGCGCAAAAAATAAATGGGAATTGTGAGTTCCCATTCCTATTTGTGGGAAAAAAAAGGACATCAATTTTGTTTGGGTACAACTTTGCACGGCCGTGCATTTGTCAGTTAAAGCAATGCAGTGCTGTATCACAAAAAAGGGCTTGGTCAGGAAGGGGGTAAATTCTTCTGTGGCTGAAGTGGTTAAAAATGGCAGGACAATGTGAATATATTCAGAATAAAAAATCTGCAAATATTGACCAAATAGGTAACATAAGTCTTATGAAGGCTTGTTTCACTAAGTTTGAGGTATGCATATGATCATTGCCAGAGATACAGTATGCCACATAATATTATTGAAGCAAATAGAATGCGGAAGTAGTATAATTATTTGAGGCCACTAATAAAAATTGTGGATGGGAAAATGTGTGTGTTTTCTATTCAAGAGTCCAAACAAATTTCCAACTTACAATATTGTGGCATTTTCTGCAGGTAAAATAAAAGAAAAATAAAAACATGACAATATTAGAGATGGAATTGTATTGCTGCATGCACCATTGGTAAAAGTTATGTCTTAAAGACAACAACAATAAAAAAAAACAAAAAAAAAAAAACAACATATTCTATCTCTCCAAAAAAATATTATGGAATATAAGCAGTTGTTCATTGAAAAAATGTACTTGATATCTCTATAGCAGTACTTCAATTCTATAAAATTATTGTTGCATATAAATTATTTAGAAGTATGCAAAATGTAAAAAATGCCAATAATTCATGTAACACACATGATTAAAAAGAAAAAAATGAGAAGGTAAAAGTAAATTAATTTTTACTAGAGTCTGTTTAATTGATCATCCTAACCTAATATTGTGCAGTGAATTATTTTCTCAGCGGTGTACCAGAGGATATTGATTTAGTTTAAATTATTGCTGCAGTCTATGACTTGAGACGTTGACCATTTTATTAATGTAGTTTATGAATGGCGTTGTGTTTGGAGTAAAACATGTAAAAGGTATTAATGAATTGTAGAGGGCAGGATACAAAGCCTAGTTATGCCTCAAGGCATAGCTGCAATCTGATCTCTGATTTCCAGGAACAATGCCAGGTTTCAATATTTCTCTATTGATATTTCTGTGTGTTTTTTCTGTTCCATCTATCACAGAATAAAAGTGATAATTTTGCATACCTTATTTTCTGTTTTAATGTTTCTAAATTTGTGTTAGGCTTTTATATGAATGCAAAACAAAAACAAACAATAAAATATGCAAACATATTTTATCAACCAACTTAAAAAAAAAAAAAAAATATATATATATATATATATATATATATATATATATATATATATATATATAATTGGAATCATAGTAGACTTTTTCCTCTGACATCAGACCTGATAAGGTCCAATTCAAGTCTCAGGAGAATAGCATTTCTAGGTAATATTTCAAAATGTTTTTAAAAGAAATTAAACCGTTTCATGCAAATCATACTTCCAACTTATCTTGATGTTTTAAAATTATTGCTATTCATTGGGCTTATTTATTAAAGAAGTAAAGAAGTCAAGAATATTCACTTATCATCAGCCATATGCAGGGATTTTGTTTATTTCCTTTATTTGAAAGCAAACACAGCTTTTCTCTATTGATTATATTGCATGAGCATTTTTTTTACTTTGCCAACTGTACAATCACTTTAACAAATAAACCCTATAGTTTTAAATGATAGATAGAAATAAAATATGTAACACTGAATAAAATTTAAACCAAATTTTCTGGTTTTGTATACATGATATATTTTCTACTGATTAGCACACACACCACAATATCTATAAATAGGTCTGTTAACAGAGTCTCGCTTAAAAGAAATGTATAGTGTTTTTGTACATATTTTCTTTTCTTATGTATTGTGGTCAGAACCTAGTAAAAAAATAAAAAAATAATAATCTTTTAACTTAAGCAAAAAAATAAATATTATAACTAATATACATATCAAGTCAAAATATAGGAATATAGCTTTCTTTTATCATATTCAGCATTCAGTTGTACTGAACATATCTTGCAGCATACAGAGCTCCCTTATCAGAGGTCCCTTACAAAGCATTCCTTATCAGTCACTTCAGTGGGAGGTTTTAATTATTCCAAATCCAACCGACTTAAGTCCACTGTCAGTTGGCTTCACAGATCTGCTTGGGATGTCAGGATCCACTCTGAGCCAGCTGCTTCAGGGATATGCCTCTCAGTGCACCACTGAGAGCCTAAGCTAGCCTTTCCCTCCTGCCCACTCCACAGATTGGTGCTCCAGTGAGTGCTGGAGGGGCAGAGCAAAGAGCGGTAATTGACAGTCACCACTCTTTGCATGGAGCAGAATGACAATTGAGCAATCAGCAGTCATGTGGTCACTCACTTGGGTTTAGAGGAGGCCGGGGACAGTATGTATAGAAACACAGTGCTAAAAAACATGCTGGCAAATATAAAAAGCCGCTAGCAACAAAAACAGTCAGATATACTATACAATCAAACATAAAACTGCTTGTGGCTGTAATGTATTGTCGGATTCCGGCAATATAGATAAAAATCTTAGGAAAAAATGGCATGGGGCATGGGACATGGTCCTGCCCCAGGGGACATCTATCAAAGCAAAAAAATTTTAAAAACTGCATTTTTTTCAGGAGCAGTGATTTTAATAATGCTTAAAGTGAAACAATAAAAATGAAATATTCCTTTAAATATCCTGCCTGGGGGATGTCCTTAGTATGCCTGTAAAGTAGCGCATTTTTCCACAGCAAAATTACATTTCTAAAGGAAAAAAAGTCATTTAAAACTGCTCACGGCTGTAATGAATTGTTGGATCCTGGCAATACAGATAAAAATCATTGACAGCATGGGTTCCCCCCTGCTGTCCATTACCAGGACATGGCATAGGGGTCCCCCCAAATCCATACCAGGCCCTTCAGTTCTGGTATGGATATTAATGGGAACCCTGTGCCAATTTTTTTTTAATGGCATAGGGATCCCCCCAAATCCATACCAGGCCCTTCAGGTCCGGTATGGATTTTAATGGGAACCCTGCGGCAAAATAAAAAAAAATGTTGTAGGGGTCCCCCCAAAATCCATACAAGACCCTTATCCGAACTATCTGGCAGATGAGGTTTAATGTTGATAAATGAAAAGTTATGCATTTGGGGGCTAAGAAAATGCATGCATCATACATACTAGGGGGAGTACAACTGGGGGATCCATAGTGGAGAAGGATCTGGGGGTTTTGGTAGATCATAAGCTCAATAATACCTTGCAATGCCAAGCTGAGGTTTCCAAAGCGAGCACAGTTCTTGTTATTAAGAGAGGTATGGACTCCAGAGAGAGAGATATCATTTTTCCCCTGTACAAATCATTAGTAAGACCTCATCTGGAATATGCAGTTCAGTTTTGGGCACCAGTTCTCAAAAAGGATATCGGGGAACTGGAGAAAGTGCAGAGAAGGGCAACACAACTGATAAGAGGCATGGAAGAACTCGGCTATGAGGAAAGATTAGAAGAACTGAATGTATTCTCTCTTGAGAAGAGGAGATTAAGGGGGGATATGATCAACATGTACAAATATATAAGGGGTCCGTATAGTGAACTTGGTGTTGAGTTATTCCCTTTACGGTCAACACAGAGGACAGGGGGGCATGCTTTACACCTAGAGGAAAAGAGATTTTATCTCCAAATACGGAGAGGTTTCTTTTTTTTTTCTTCTTTTTTTTTTTTTTTTATTCCACTTCAGAAAGAATATTCTTGGGTGAGTGTCAGCTATGCCCGCATCTCCATCCCTCTAATTGTCTTAGCATCATTAGTGGATTGTTGCATTCTCACCCCTTTTTGTGTTTTTTTTTTTTTCCCCCCTGGAGTTGGGGGGGATAGGGGTCCTGAGTCGGGCATCCATGAAGTTTACAAAGCCCAAAAGATACATATATACATCCGAGATCCCACCCAGCCTCCACTCCCCCTCCGCTTCCTTTATTCTAAATCTCGTTCCATCACTCTTCCAGTTAACCCCCCTGGGGGGTTTTTATTTTTATTTCCCCCCCCCTCCCCCCTGTCCCCCCCGAGCCCCCGCCCTCCCCGTCCCCGTCCGCTGTTTTGTTGTTGTAAGGTGGCCCTTTCTCCCCAGTATCTTCTCCTGCCCTTAGGGTCTTCCTTTCCGTGGCTAGGTCTCTTTTCGGCTTCACCCCCCAGGGATCATCAGTTGTCACGGCTGCACTCGCAGAGCCTCCCTATAGCTCCAAGACCTCTTGAATTTTCTCCAGCTCTCCCATCTAGCCCTCGTGGCCTCTCTGTCCTCCTCCCCGGTGTACAGCACACATTCCATCATGTATGTGGACTCCACTGCGTCAACCCATTCCCATAAGGGTGGGCTTTCCTTGTCCTTCCACCTCCTTGGAATTACCTTTTTAGCCGCGTTAAGCAGATGGGGAATCAATGAGCCTTTATATTGTTTAATTTCCTTGGATGTGGCATGCATAAGTGCCACCCAAGGGTCATTTTTTACCTCGATCGTTGTTATTTCTTTTATATATTTTAGGATAATCTCCCAAAATTTTTTGATTTTAGGACACCCCCACCATAGATGACCCATAGTGCCCCTTTGATCACACCCCCTCCAACAGTTCGCAGACGTGTCCGCCTGAAAATTGCTGACCCTGTCTGGGGTTCTATACCACCTAGCCATGCACTTAAAGTTTGTTTCTGCAGTTCTCGCGTCTACCGCAGACCCATGTGCTAATTTTAAAATTTTCTTACTTGTGCCTATTTCTAATTGTGTTCCTAGTTCGCTTTCCCATTTGGTAAGGTATGGCGGCATCTCCGGTCTATCTCTTTCTAATAACAGTTTATATATTCTGGATATTCTTTTTTTTGAACATTCTGCCGTAAAAATTTTCTCTAATTTTGTTAGATCCTTAGCCTCCCTTAATGGGCTAGGAAGAGAGCCCACAAAGTGGGTCAGCTGGCGGTGCCACCATCCATCTATGGAAAAAGCCTCATTATTTTGTAACTCGTGCAATGACATAACCTTCCCCTTGCTAATAACTTCCCCTAGTCTCGTGCAGTCCTTTCTAATCCAATCACCTCCTATATCCTTCAACCCTGGCGGGAAAAAAGGATTTTCTTTAAGTGCTATAAGTGGCGAATTATAATTTTTGTTGAATATTTTATATATTTTGTCCCAAATTTTCAAAGTCGTGATGGTGATTATATGTGTTTTTTTCTCCCAGTGTCCGGCTTTTCGGGGGATTCCACACAATTTTCCCCAGCCTAGCTTCACTCAGTGCTTCCTCCAAACTAACCCATCTTTTAGTGTTACCTATTTTACCCCATTCTGCAATTCTTAAAAGTGCTATAGCGTGGTAGTAACTTTCTATGTCTGGGACCGCCAGACCGCCCTGACTTTTGTCTTGTTTTAGAACTTGGAGGGAGATTCTATGTTTTTTGTAATTCCATATGAAATTCATTATAATAGCTCTTAGTTTACCGAGGTACTGTTTTGGGAGAGGGAGGGGGAGCATCTGGAATTTATATGTAATTACTGGTAAGATCATCATTTTTACCGAATTAATCCTGCCTATCCAGGATAGAATTTTTCCCTTCAGCTCTTGGCATTTTTTTTTATATCTTCTAGGAGTGGGATATAATTTATTTTGTATAATTTCCTCGGGTTGTTGGCCAGTTCTATTCCTAAGTATTTTATCCTTTTTTTCCAGACGAAACTAACTGTTTTCTGTAGGTTCTGTTTCTCTATTTTATTGAGGTTAATATTAAGGATAAAAGTTTTTGAGGCATTGATTCTAAAGTTTGTTAGTTCCCCATATTCCTTTAAGGTTTCAAGCAATATGGGGACTGACTTCTGGGGTGAGCTTATGTAAAAGAGAACGTCGTCCGCGAAGGCCGCAAGTTTGTGCTCTTCGCTGCCGACTTTACAGCCTTCCACCTCTGGGTTTCCGCGAATTGTGGCTAACAGCGGTTCCAGGGATAGAACAAAAAGGAGAGGGGAGAGTGGGCAACCCTGCCTAGTACCATTAAACAGTTCGAACTCCGCGGAGGTCGTTCCATTGACCTTAATGTTGGTTTTCGGATGATTATATAGGGTTTTGATTTTTTGAATAATTCTGGGTCCGAAACCCATCCTCTGTAGAGTGTTGAACATGAACCCCCAGTCTACTCTGTCGAACGCTTTTTCAGCGTCTATCGAGAGGAGTAGACTGGGGGTTCTCGAGTCTCCCATCCTCTGTATGGCTAGCAATGTCCGAATCCCATTGTCCCTCCCCTCTCTGCCCGGGACAAACCCAACCTGGTCCGGATGGATCAGTGTGCCCAGGTGCCCCTTTATTCGATCCGCCAGAATCTTAGCGTATAATTTTGTGTCGAAATTTAATAAGGAGATGGGTCTGTAGTTCGAGCACACCGATCCATCCTTCCCATCCTTCCTCAGAAGAGTGATCGTGGCTTTTAGGGCCTCTTCGCTCATATCATAGTCTATCCCTAGTCCATTCATATATCGCAGCAATCTCGGTATAAGAATCTCTTTGTACGTTTTATAATATGAGGCCGTGAAGCCGTCCGGGCCCGGGCTCTTCCCTGTTGGAGAGTTGTTGATGGCTGCTAAGATCTCCTCCTCAGTTATTGGCCTCTCAAGCTCATCTCTCTCCTCCCCCCCTAGAGCCATTAGCCCTGCCCTCTCTAGGAACTCTGATGTTTTCTGGTTGTTTCCCATGCTGTCGTTGTTTCCCTTGGTTTTCACCTCGTAAAGTTCTTTGTAATAGTCTCTGAATGTAGAGGCTATTTCACTAGAGGTGAACTTCATCTCCCCATTTCTTGTTTGGATTTTTTCAATAAAATTTCTGGTTTTCTTTTTTTGTAATTTCCTTGCTAGATATTTCCCTGGCTTGTTGCCCACGGAGAGGTTTCTTCACAGTAATGCCCCGTACACACGATCGGATTTTCCGACGGAAAATGTCCTATCGGACCATGTTGTCGGAAATTCCGACCGTGTGTGGGCTCCATCAGACTTTTTCTGTCGGAATTTCCGACTGAAAAAGTTTGAGATCCTGCTCCCATCATACGCAACGAACGTCACCACGTTCAGGATGATCGGACTTTCCGACAAATTTGTCTGACTGTGTGTATGCAACACCAGTGTCGGATAAAATCCGTCTGAAAAAATCTGATGGATTTTGTGGTCGGAATTTCTGACCGTGTGTACGGGGCATAAGAGCTGTGAAAATGTGGAATAGACTCCCTCCAGAGGTGGTTCTGGCCAGCTCAGTAGATTGATTTAGGAAAGGCATGGATTCTTTCCTAAATGTACATAATATAACTGGGTACTAACATTTATAGGTAAAGTTGATCCCGGGAAAATCCGATTGCCTCTCTGGGATCAGGAAGGAATTTTTTCCCCTGCTGTAGCAAATTGGTTCATGCTTTGCTGGGGTTTTTCGCCTTCCTCTGGATCAACTGTGGGTATAGGATTGGGTATATGGGATTGAATGATATTATTTTTTTATTTATTTATTCTCAGATGGACTTGAGTCTTTTTTCAACCTAACTAACTATGTAACTATGTAAAAGTGAAGGTCACCAGGCAGTACTTTGGCAACACTGACTACAGCGTTGAAAACAATGCTAAATACTAGAGATGAGCTGAAATGCCCTTGGTTCAGCAAACTTCAGAGAAGTTCAGATTCTGAACCAGAACACCCCTAAAATCAATGAGAGACAAATGTGTCAAATTAAAAATGTCAATTTTCTGGGCTAATAGGTAAGGGGGTGTCAAAAATAGCATGGGAGGGGGAGAGTCCTGCTCTGGGGAACATGTACCAATGCAAAAAATAAATCCATTTGCCGGGAGCAGTGATTTTAAATGTTTAAAGTGAAACAAAAAATGCCTAGA
Source organism: Lithobates sylvaticus (assembly GCA_028564925.1). NCBI lineage: Eukaryota > Metazoa > Chordata > Amphibia > Anura > Ranidae > Lithobates > Lithobates sylvaticus. The sequence goes on along the minus strand of CM053027.1, from coordinate 201,145,216 downwards.
TCCTTTAACCACTTCTAGTTCAGGCCAATTCTGACATTACTCTCCTACATCATTTTTTTGCAAGAATACTAAATAGTACCCCCAAACATTATATATTTTTTTAAGGCAAAGTCCATAGAGAATAAAATGGTAGGTGTTGCATATTTTTACGCCACACAGTATTTGCGTAGCGGTTATTCAAACACAAATATTTTGTAAAATATACACTTTAATGAATTTTAATGCACAAAAACACAATATAATACCCAATATTTTGGTAAAATATAAAAGATGATGTTACAACTAGTAAATAGATACAAAACACATCACGCTTCATACAGTGCCTTGAAAAAGTATACATACCCCCCCATAACAATACATTTTACCCTTTCACAGAACTACAAATGAAATATGACCTTGCACCTACAGAACATGAAAATTATATGAAGATAAAACACTTCTACCAAAAATACTATTCACTCACTCTACATACCCCCTTCTCACAATTCGAACAGATTTGTATTTCCTCCCCACGAGACAAAGGACTAATTTCAAAAATTTATAAAAACCTAAACGAATTCAATATGCCTGAAAAATCACACCCCATGCTACAATGGGAATCAGATTTGAACGTTTCATTCTCCCCCGAACAATGGGATACCATTTTTGAAAACCTACATAAATGCACCAAAACTACCACCATCAGGGAATCTGCAACCAAACTACTCTATAGGTGGTATCTTACCCCTGCCAAACTCAACTCATTCTACCCATCAACATCTCCTCTCTGTTTCAGGGGCTGCCCTACACATGGGACACTATTACATATATTTTGGGATTGCCCCCACCTTAAAAACATCTGGCACAATACTAATCTCATGATTGACCGAATCTCAGGTAGAAAGATCCCACTAACACCCCAAATGTGCCTTTTATTCTCCCCCATACCAATAGCCAGTTCTAGACTAATCCACACCCTATTTAGCTCTATCCATTGGACCATCGCTTCCAACTGGCGCTCACCCAACATACCCTGGCCTCAGGTTCTCAACCGTATGGCAAACATCAAACTATCAGAAAGAATACACCACACGTTATATGATACCATGCACATATATCAAAAAAAATGGACTCTGTGGGATTCCTCACCACTGGTGTAATGTTCACTAATGTTATTTTACCTAAGCAGATCTATGAATCCATCCACGCAAATGTTACATAGACTTAAGATCAAATAAGTGTATCCCGTCATGTGATATGTCTTTTCTCAGCTATAATGTATTACCTAAATGAATCCTTCACTTGTACATTTTCCACCACTGTCAAAATCTTGTACTATGACCTTACTCATAATAAAAACCGTTTGTAAACAAAAAAAGAAAAAGTATACACACCCCTTGAAATTTTTCAACATTTTGTCATGTTACAACCAAAAGCGTACATTTATTTTATTGGGATTTTATGTGATAGACCAACACAAGGTGGCACACAATTGTGAAGTGGAAGGAAAATTATAAATGAGTCAATACTTTGTAGAACCAGCTTGTGACGTCATTGCATCGTTTGTAGGAAGTACACGATCATAGTTACATAGTTAGTCAGGTTGAAAAAAGACACAAGTCCATCCAGTTCAACCACAAAAAAATTTAAAGTTACATATAATCCCATATACCAAATTCGATACCCACAATTGATCCAGAGGAAGGCAAAAAACCCCAGCAGAGCATGCTCCAATTTGCTAAAGCAGGGGAAAAAATTCCTATCTGATCCCCCGAGAGGCAATCGGATTTTCCCCGGATCAACTTTACCTATAAATGTTGGTACCCAGTTATAATATGTACATTTAGGAAATAATCCAGGCCTTTCTTAAAGCAATCTACTGAGCTGTCCAGAACCACACCTCTGCAGGGAGTCTATTCCACATTTTTACAGCTCTTACTGTGAAGAAACCTTTCCGTATTTGAAGATGAAATCTCTTTTCCTCTAGACGTAGAGAGTGCCCCCTTGTCCTCTTTGTTGACTGTAAAGTGAATAACTCAACACCAAGTTCACTATATGGACCCCTTATATATTTGTACATGTTGATCATATCCCCCCTTAGTCTCCTCTTATCAAGGGTGAATAAATTCAGTTCCTCTAATCTTTCCTCATAGCTGAGCTCCTCCATGCCTCTTATCAGTTTGGTTGCCCTTAACTGCACTTTCTCCAGTTCCCCAATATCCTTTTTGAGAACTGGTGCCCAAAACTGAACTGCATATTCCAGATGAGGTCTTACTAATGATTTGAACAGGGGAAAAATTATATCTCTCTCTCTGGAGTCCATACCTCTCTTAATACAAGAAAAGACTTTGCTCGCTTTGGAAACTGCAGCTTGGCATTGCATGCTATTATTTTTTTTTATTTTTTTTCAAAATATTTTTATTGAACTTTTCAAGTTACAGGTCATGCAATACATCAAAACATTTCAATTGATTGTAAGCATCAGAAATCAGAGATAAAGTTTGAAATAACACGAGTCAAAACATGACAAAACTTAGAGTAAAGGCATTGAAAACATGACCAATCTTATTGTCTGTAATGTCGGATATGAGAATTCGTTTCAGAAAAGAACATAGTTGAGGAATTATCTGGTAGAAAGTGGTAGGTGAGAATAAAGGAAGGTGAGGGAGGAAGGGGAGGGGGTGAGGAAGAAGGGTAGGGAGCAAGGAGGGAGAGAGAGAGAGCAGAGAGCAAGGGAAGAGAGCATCAGGAGCAATCATGCATGCTATTATTGAGCTTATGATCTACCAAAACCCCTAGATCCTTCTCCACTATGGATCTCCCCAGTTGTACTCCCCCTAGTATGTATGATGCATGCATATTCTTAGCCCCCAAGTGCATAACTTTACATTTATCAACATTAAACCTCATCTACCACATAGTCGCCCAATTAGACAGAGCATTGAGGTTGGCTTGTAAATTGTAAACATCCTGTAAGGACGTTATTCCACTGCATAGCTTGGTGTCATCTGCAAAGATGGAAATGTTACTTTTGATCCCAGACCCAATATCATTTATAAAGATATTAAAAAGTAAAGGTCCCAGCACTGAACCTTGGGGTACACCACTGATAACCTTAGACCATTCAGAGTAAGAATCATTACCACTACTCTCTGAATTCTGTCTTTTAGCCAGTTTTCTATCCATTTACAAACTGATATTTCCAAACCTGTAGACTTTACCTTACACATGAGCGGTGTGTGCGGAACTGTATCGAACGCTTTTGCAAAATCCAAGTATACCACGTCCACCGCCATCCCTCTGTCCAGGGTTTTACTTACCTCATAAATAGAAATCAGGTTTGTCTGACAACTTCTGTCTTTCATGAATCCATGCTGTCTGTTGCTTAAAATATTTTTTTCCTGCAAGAACTCGTCTATGTGGTCATTTATTAACCTCTTCAGTATCTTCCCAACTATAGAAGTTAAACTAACAGGTCTATAGTTACTTGGTAAAGACTTTGTTCCCTTTTTAAATATAGGCACCACATTGGCCCTGCACCAATCCAGTGGTACTATTCCTGTCATTAATGAGTCCCTAAAAATTTGATACAATGGCTTTAAAATTACAGAGCTCAATTCTTTTAGGATCCGTCGGTGGATGCCATCGGGTCCAGGTGCTTTATCCACCTTTATTCTGTCTAAATATTTCTGGACCATATCACATTGTGGATTTGGGGCTGTGTCACTACCACCCCCATTATGAACATGAGCTCCCCCACGCTCCTTTGTATACACAGAGCTGAAGAAAGTATTTAATAAATTAGCCTTCTCTTTGTCCCAAGTCACCCACTCTAGATTATTTTGTAAAGGCTTACATGCTCAGACTTGACCTTTTTACTATTAATATATTTGAAGAATTTTTTGGGGTTTGTCCTACTATCTTTTGCAATCTGTCTTTCGTTTAGAATTTTTGCATCCTTGATTTCCTTTTTACATATTCTGTTATATTCTTTGTAACATTTAAATGACACTAGTGTTCCTTCATTTTTATATTTTTTAAAAGCACTTTTCTTATAGTTTATAGCTTTTTTAACTTTGAACGTGAGCCACATAGGTTTTATTTTTAGCCTTTTAAACTTATTGCCCATGGGAATATACTTTACAGTGAGTTCACAAACAGTCTTTTTGAAGAATTCCCATTTATGTTCTGTGCCCATTGATGCCAATATTCTCTCCCAGTCTAAGTCCTGGAGAGTAGCCCTCATTCTTGGAAAATTTGCTCTCTTGAAATTAAGTGTTTTTATCTTTCCCGTATGTGATTTTTGCTTACAGCTAACAGCAAATGAAATCATGTCATGGTCACTGCTACCCAGATGTTCCTTTATCTGAACATTAGTAATACGCTCTTCATGGTTTGAGATTACCAGGTCCAACAGAGCATCATTCCTAGTTGGGGCCTCAATAATCAGGACCATAAAATTGTCCTGTAATAGGTTTATAAATTTTTGCCCTTTAACTGTCCCAGCAGTGCCATTACTCCAGTCAATTTCTGGGTAGTTAAAATCCCCCATTATTATCACTGTCCCAGTCCTTGCAGCCCTTTCCATCTGTGCAAGGAGCTGAGGCTCCACCTCCTCATTAACATTGGGTAGTCTATAACAAACTCCAATGATTAAATTTGAACTACGCACATCTATATGCAGTTTCACCCATAATGCTTCAGACTCATCCCACTCTCCATCCACCAGGTCCTCTTTCACACTCGCTTTTGGACCACTTCTCACATACCGACAGACCCCTCCACCTTTCCTTTTTACTCTGTCTTTCCGAAAGAATGCATAGCCAGGAATATTAATAGCCCAGTCATGTAAGGGAATGAAGCCAAGTTTCAGCAATACTGATTACATCACAGCTCTCCTGATGCACCAGAGCTTCCAACTCACCTATTTTGCTTGGCAGGCTTCTGGCATTGGTGAACAAACACTTTAATGCACTAATATATTTTGACATACATGCAATCTCGGAACACCCAAGAGGATAGTTACTAGGACTTGCTACTATACTTACCTTGGGTTTATGTGCTTTGGTTACCCTACCACTAATGCCCCTAATATTACCCTCTGGAATATGTTCCATGCTGACTATCTCTATCTCTGGACCCTCCCCCATCGCCTAGTTTAAATACCCCTCTAACTTTTTGGCCATCCTTATTCCCAGCTGATCTGCACCCTCCTCATTTAGGTGCAGTCCGTCCCTTCTATAGTACCGGTTATCAACTGAGAAGTCATCCCAGTCCTCCAGGAACCCAAACCTCTCCTTACTACACCAGCTCTTCAGCCACTTGTTTACTTCCCTAATCTCCCTCTGTCTTTCTGGTGTGGCTCGATGTATCAGTAGTATTACTGAGAATACTACCTTGGAGGTCCTTTTCCTCAATTTAGCTCCCAAGTCCCTAAAATCGTTCTTTAGGAAACTCCATCTGCCTCTGACTTTGTCATTGATGCCAACTTGCACCATGACAGCTGGGTCTTCCCCAGCCCATCCCAGTAAACTGTCCACCAGAGCTGTGATGTGCCGAACCCGAGCGCCCGGTAGACAACATACAGTTCGGCGCTTCAGGTCATTGTTACAGATTGCCCTCTCTGTCCTTCTAAGAATTGAGTCCCCTACCACCAGAATCTGTCTTTCCTTTCCCTTCACTCTCCCCCCACTCTCACTGGAGGAGTTCTTCCCCCGGCAGCTAGGAGAGTCCCTCAGCTCCAGCAGTGCTGGTCCCTGACTGGTATCACCAATGTCACTCAACGGAGCATACTTATTGGGATGCTCCAGCCCTGGATCGGCCTCCCTGGCACTTCCCCCTCTACCCTTCCTGACTGTCACCCATCTACTATTTTCTAGTGCCTGCACCTTTGTCTCCACCACCATCTGTGCTGGCCCCTACCGGCACCTGCCGTGTACGTTCCTGGCTTCCTTTGGAGGGTCTTCTCAGTGCTAACAGTTGCTTCCCCAGATTCAGAACCTGGGTTTCCAGGGAAACAATGTGTTTACATTTTGCACAGCAGTATTCGCCCTTGATGAGATGATCAAGGAACGCATACATGCCGCAAGATGTACACCGAGTGGCCTCTCTTCCCCAGCTGGGCATTGTACCTATTAATTTAATGAGGATTAGAGATTATACCCAGTCCAAATTACCTAACAACTAACTTCCTGACACTAATACTCAACAAGACAATACACAGGTACTCGCAGACCAGCGCGCACCCACAATACACAAGTACTAACGATCCACACACACTACTCAGACAACACTCAGGTACACTACACAGGTACTATGACCCCTGTTATAACCTCATGTTTTAAACTCCTGGTTTTAACTTACCACTTAGACCAGTGCCACTTGGACAGAGTTCCAGCAGACTCAAAGATGAGCAGGCTCACAATGAGTTTGACAAAAGGTTATATAGGCCTCAAGCACCTGTTACCAATTAACCGCTCCCCTTAATTAGTAGGCTGAAGGAAGCAAGGAAAAAAAACAGTTTAAAGGTGTCAGAAAAAAAGTGTTAAAAAGCTACAAGGAAAAGCCCCAAAAACCTAAAAATGCAAACCAGCAATCACCAGCAGTCAAAAGCAAGTCTTGTTCACTCTCCACTCAAGGTCCCCCACTGTTTAGCTTCCAGCCAGCAGATCACCCATGAGGGCAGCAGGGCTGGGGACTCGCAGACGATTTTGTGACCCCAGGGATGGATCTGTATATTTTCAAGTTCATCACCTATATGCACCAGGGATAGTGCATTCCTAAATGTGAGTGGAATAGTTGCTTGTGTTTTAAACACATTTTGTTTTACAGTATTACACTATGCTAGTTCCTTTTTTACCCTTATGTTGCGATCCTATATGAGAGATCACGCTTGCAGGAGTACACTATTGGGAGCTTAAAGATCCTGGATTGAGACCGCAAAGAGGAAGGTACTACTTGGTCCAATTGGGGGCTGCTCTGGAAGGTGAGCGCATAGTGTGACTGGTGGAGGGTCCACGTGTGTTAAGTCACTCATTTGTTATCATTCACTGTTGGATTGTGTGTGGACAGCACACAGAAGAAGGTCACTGGTTGCACATACCACTTTTGTTGTGACATATTATATTTGTGACAATATATTTTTGGTGTCACCACTTTATTTTTATTTTGTATCCACACCACATAGTATTTTTTGGGGAAAAGAGGTAGCGCTTCACATATTTTTCTTTTTAATCTGGTCTGCTAATAACAGTTGGTATTAAGCAGTAACTTCTCAGATTTAATATATAGCACTTACTTTATATTAGTAGCGCAGAAGTACATTTCCTTTTACTTTGTAGAACCACCTTTCCCTGCAATAACAGCTGCAAGTCTTTTTGGGGATGTCTCAGCCAGCTGTGCAAAATAGCTCAAGTTGTGTCAGATTGGATGGAGAGCATCTGTGAACAGTGATTTTCAATTCTTGCCACAGATTCTCAATTGAATTTAGGTCTGGACGATGACTGGGCCATTCTAACACATGAATATGCTTTGATCTAAGCCATTCCATTGTAGCTCTGGCTGTGAACCTCCACCCCAGTCTTAAGTCTTTTGCAGTCTCTAACAGGTTTTCTTCTAAAATGGCTCCATCCATCTTCCCATCAACTCTGACCAGCTTCCCTGTCCCTGATGAAGAAAAGCATCCCCAAAACATAATGCTGCCACCACCATGTTTCATGGTGGGGAAGTTATGTTCTGGGTGATGTGCAGTGTTAGTTTTACGCCACACATAGCGTTTTTCTTTTAGGCCAAAAAGTTCAATTTTAATCTCATCTGACCAGAGCAACTTCTTCCACACGTTTACTGTGTCCCCCACATGCCTTCTCGCAAACTGCAAACAGGACTTCTTATGTTTTCTTTCAACAATGGCTTTCTTCTTGCCACTCCTCCATAAAGGCCAGATTTGTGGAGTGCACAACTAATAGTTGTCCTGTGGACAGATTCTCCCACCTGAGCTGTGGATCTCTGCAGCTCCTCCAGGGTTACCTTGGGCCTCCTGGCTGCTTCTCTTTGCCTGGGTTGTCAGTTTGGACAGTCATGTCTTGGTAGGTTTGCAGTTGTGCCATACTCTTTCCATTTTTGTGCTCTGTGAAATGTTCAAAGCTTGGGATATTTTTTATAACCTAACCCTTTAAACTTCTCCACAACTTTAACCCTGACCTGTCTGGTGTGTTCCTTGGCCTTCGTGTTCCTTGGCTGTTTGTTCACTATGGTTTTCTAACAAACCTATGAGGGCTTCACCGAACAGCTGTATTTATACTGAAATGAAATTACACACAGTCAGACTCTATTTACTAATTTACTCATTTTACTAATTTACTCATTTACTAATTTACTCTATTTACTAAGTCAACAAGATGACTTCTAAAGGCAATTGGTTCCACTAGATTTTTAGTTAGGGGTATCAGAGTAAAGGTGGCTGAATACAAATGCATGCCACACTTTTCAGACATTTGTTTGTAAAAAAAAATTTAAAACCATTCCTTCCACTTTACAATGATGTTCCACTTTGTGTTGGTCTATCACATAAAATTTCAATAAAATACATTTACATTTTTGGTTGTAACATGACAAAATGTTTAACATTTCAAGGGGTACGAATACTTTTTCAAGGCACTGTAATTGCAGCTACCCATGAAATGGTGCCAAACTATGGTACCTAAAAAATCCCCATGGGCAACACTTTAAAAGCCTTTGCAGGTTACTATTTTAGGGTTAGAGAAACAGGGCAAGAAGGGTCTATCAGAACAGTTGCTGTGGCTGACCATGGATAATACCCATCAAGTAGGTTGAACAGGACTATCTTGGTACTGATACACAAACAGATTTTAATATAAAAATAATTTTAATACATATAAAAAACATATACAAGGAGCAAAAGATAAAATTCAAATTCAACCACAGACCATTACTAACGAGGTCACTCGAAAGATAACTGTTGATGTGGGATATAGACAAATTGATCCCCTACTAGTTTTGCGGATTGAACCAACTTCTTCAGGAGAAACTGTCTATAAAACAAAACCTGGAAGTGACGAGTCTGCACAGACCACCATATGCTTCTTCTTAATATTGAATGAATGAATGACTTGTATAGCACTGCAAATGCGAACTATAATATAAATATTGTTCACATTCATTTTGTATGTTTTAAGCGCCAACACCTGTACATTTGATTTTTTATAAGGTTTCAGGGGCAGCTATGTTTAAAAACAATACACTAGGCGCCATTTTCAACCCACTCATTATCCCAAGCATTCATTAATAGATAAGCCCTACATTCTTTACATGTTTTCTCAAATCTGGTTGCGGTCAATGTATGTGCAGATGCATTAAAAGGTATAAAAAGGAATAGTTAAGTTTTCATATTTAATGTATCCAAAGTCTAGCTGACCTACTCTAGGATAAAGATTTTAAATCATTAGCTTTGATGAACATCTGTCATAAAAAAATATTTTTAGTTTAAAGATAATAAAAGTATATTTTTTGAATTAGTAAATACTATTAAAAAAAAAATATTAGAAAATAGGTTGTAAAATGTATATTAAGTATCTATATTAAGTGTATATATAAACCTTAGTGTAGGTTTTCTGGGTATCAGCTTCACTGATTGATGAAGATTTTTGGAAGGATAGATTGTGCCTTTTTATACATTGGCATTTAAAAACAAGACAGGATCAAGCATTACATTATCAGTGTTCTATTCAATGTTAGGATGACAGAAATAAAGTAACAATCCTCTATGCATACAAAATGTTTTGCTAAGAATGTTATGTAGCAGAAAAAAGCCAAGAAACTAAAGCTCTAGTATACAGAAACCACTTTTTGGAGATAATAAGGGGGATGTTGCTACTAAAGAAGGAAGCACATAAAACAACAAATAGGAGTAGCCAAATGAGGTGGTGAGATATAAACTCCCCTTGCCATATTATAGAATCCTAGTGGATAGGCAATGCAATCACCCAAAAGTAGCCAGGAAAGTAATTAATACATGTTTTTCACAGTACAATTGAAAAGATAATGAGAACAACTTTACTAAATAATAAACAATTAATGTATAAAACAAAAATAACTACTTTAATGGCAGATAGTTAAGTCTGAATTCCAGGCAGGATAATAAATCACACAGTTTCATTATATTCATGAGAAATAATTATATGCATATTTAAATGCAAATTATGATTAATATAATACAGGATTTTTATAGCACAACTAGTCTGTGCAGGGCTTCAAAATCCAATGCATATAATGTAAGTTTCTGAACCGAACCTGATTTTAGCTTCTTGTAATCTTCTGTACAGTAAATAATAAAAATAAAAATTTACATCCGGTATGATATTTGGCTAACCGCACTAACCTCATATAGAGTCCCAGAGCGATTTTTTCTGTACACTAAATGGCCAGAATGGTGGTGGGAAGGTCAGCATTAGGAGCCAATCAGCTGTGCTATGTGCATATGTGTTAACAAACAGCATGCTCCTTGATAGAGAGAAAAGAGGGATGACCTATTCAGTATTCTGTTCCTTTGTTGTTGAATCACAGGTTGGAGTCAAGCATTTAGCTATAATGCTTAACTGCAGCACAAAAGTTACCAACCCGACCCTGCTTGTCTGCGAGGCTGACTTAACTGCTTGCCGACCAGCTACCGTCATTCTACTGCGGCAGGTTGGCTTCCCTGGGTGAGCCTTCGTAGCTGTACGTTGGCTGCTTTAAGAGCACTAGGGGGTGCTCACGCGCGGTGCGACGGCAGAGTCGATATGTGTGCTCGGAGGTCGCGATGTCTGCCGGTCACCCGCGATCGCTGCTGAGACTGACAGAACGGAGGTCTGTCAATTTAAATAGACAGATCTCCGTTATGTTAGCGGTGAGGAGACTGATCGTTGTTCCTAAGCAGTAGGAACAATTGATCAGTCTCCTCCCCCCACAGTTAGAAAAACTCCCTGGGTAACACATTTAACCCCTTGATTGCCCTCTAATTTTAACTCCTTCCTGCCGCAATCCCGATAAAAAACACAATTACTAGTAAATAAAAAAATTATAATAAAAATGCCATAAATATATCCCCTGTTTTGTAGACTCTATAACTTTTGCGCAAACCAATAAACATACACTTATTGCAAATTTTTTTATCAAAAATATGTACAAGAATACATATCAGCCTAAACTAAGGAAGACATTTTTTTTTCTACTTTTAATATTATTATCTCTAGTCGTCCTATATGCTAGACAGGTCCCACATGCATAAAAACCTGTCAAAAGGGGCATAACCAATCCTGATTTCCTATTATTATTAGGGGGATCTAACACCCCTGGGGTCAACATATGCCTAAGGGTCCTTTCACACGGGGCGGATCCGTAATGATCCGCCCCGTGAAGATCCGCTGCTCAGCGGGGATCGCACAGCTGTTCCCCGCTGAGCCGACTGATGACAGGGCGGTCCCGGCACACTGTGCAGGGACCGCCCTGTCAGTTCTCCGCTCTCCTCTATGGAGTATCGGATGAACACGGACCGTCTGTCCGTGTTCATCCGATCCGCTCTGCAGACGGATGAAAAAATAGGATTTTCCTCCGTCTGCAGAACCGGACAATTGCGGAGGCGGACAATAGCGGGTGTCAGCGGATGCTCATCCGCTGACACCCGCTGCCCCATAGACATGCATGTATGTCCGTTTTTCATCCAAAAACGGATGGATGAAAAACGGACATACGGTCCGCATGTGTGAAAGGGGCCTTAGACTCTGGGCTTTCTTATGCATGAACTTCGGATGGGAAGGTAACATCCCCAATACCTTGTCTCTCAACAAAAAGTCCCAATATTTTCTAAAAATATTTTCTACCTTTTTATTCTGTACATTGTAATCTAATATGACTCTAAATTCATCCTCAACCCCCTGGATATCATTCACCTGATTTTTATTGCTTATTAACTCTTTCCTATCTATACACTTAACTGCCTCTAACTCGCATTTAACCACTTCAGCCCCCTTTTTACCCCCTTAATGACCAATGCATTCTGCACTGCGTCGCTTTAACTGACAATTGCACGGTCGTGCGACGCTGTACCCAAACAAAATGAATGTCCTTTTTTTCCCCATAAATAGAGCTTTCTTTTGGTGGTATTTGATCACCTTTGTGGTTTTAATTTTTGTGCTAAAAAACAAAAAAAGAGCGACAAGTTTGAAAAATTTTTTTTTTATTTTTGCTATAATAAATATCCCACATTTATTTATTTTTAAAAAATTTAGACCAAAATGAATTCTTTTACATATTTTTGGTAAAAAAAAAATCACAATAAGCATATATTGATTGGTTTGCGCACAAATTATAGTGTCTACAAAATAGGCAATAGATTTATGGCATTTTTATTATTATTTTATTTTTACTTGCAATGGCGGTGATCTGCGATTTTTATCAGGACTGCGACATAGTGGCGGACAGATCGGACACTTTTGACACTTTTTTGGGACCATTGACATCTGTACAGCAATCATAGCTAAGAATAGCCACTGATTACTGTGAAAATGTCACTGGTAGGGAAAAGGTTAACACTAGGGGCGATCAAGGGGTTAAATGTGTTCCCTATGAGTGTTTATAACTGTGGGAGGATGGGCTTACTGGGACATGACAGAGATCAAGGTTCCCGACCACTGGGAACAGTAGATCCCTGTCATGTCACCTCTCAGAATGAGGACATGCCTTGTTTACATAGGCATTTTCCCAGTCTGCCTGTGTACAAGGCAATTGTGGGTCGCCGGAGGACATGGAGCCCACCCGCAACTGGGCCTGCACGAGCCGACATACAGCTACGGTGATTTGTGCAGGAGATCCATTGTGCTGCCATCAAACGACAGCGGCCGTTCTTAAAGCGGTTAATGAACCCCTTTTCATATCCTTTTTGTATAAATTTCTCTTCAAACTTGGCAGATTGGCCTCATAATCATCCATTGAGGTACAATTTCTTCTTATTGGACACATTTTCCCTTCAGTATATTTAAAAGCCACGGATGATAAAGACAACTGGTAATGTACCCATTTCGGTCAGTTGGTTTACAGTTAGGGATGGGCGAACGGTTTGGTCCGAGCATAAGTTCGGGCTGAACTTTGGTTGTTCGGATGTTCTGCAGAACACCGAACAATATGCGGTGTTCTGGGCAAATTCACACGAAACATGAAAAATCAAAAGTGTTAATTTTAAAGGCTTATATGCAAGTTATTGTCATAAAAAGTGTTTGGGGCAGTTTTTTTGGGAGAAGTGATTTTAATAATGCTTAAAGTGAAACAATAAAAGTGAAACATTCCTTTAAATTTCATACCTGGGGGTGTCTATAGTATGTCTGTAAAGTGGCATATTTTTCCCGTGTTTAGAAAGGTCCCTGCACAAAATGACATTTCTAAAGAAAAAAAGTAATTTAAAAGTACTTGCGGCTATAATGACATCAATATGGGTACATGGTGCTTTGGGGGCTACCCCAAAGCACCCCTTTCCCATGTTCAGGGCATGTGGCCTGGTATGGTTCAGGAAGGGGGGCCCTCTCTCGTCCCCCCTCTTTTCCTGTGGCCTGCCAGGTTGTGTACTCGGATAAGGGTCTGGTATGGATTTTTGGGGGGACACCATGCCATTTTTTTTCTTGGTGCGGGGTTCCACTTAAAATCCATACCAGACCTGAAGGGCCTGGTATGAAATTTGGGGTGACCCCCCGCAATTTTATTTTTTTTTGGTTCAGGGTTCCCCTTAATAGTCATACCAGACCCAAAGGGCCTGGTAATGGACTGGGGGGATCCCATGCCATTGTTTTCAATGACTTTTATCTGTATTGCTGGGACCAACAATTCATTATAGCCACGAGTACATTTTAATGACTTTTTTCCTTTAGAAATGTCATTTTGTGCAGGGACTGTTCAAAACACGGGAAAAATGTGCCACTTTACAGGCATACTATAGACACCACCCAGGTATGAAATTTAAAGGAATAATTCACTTTTTTTGCTTTACTTTAAGCATTATTAAAATCACTGCTCCCGAAAAAAACTTTTAAAACTTTTTTTTGCATTGATACATGTCTCCTGGGGCACTACCCGGGTCCCCAAACATTTTTTTATGACAATAACTTGCATATAAGCCTTTAAAATGAGCACTTTTGATTATTCATGTTCATGTTCCATAGACTTTAACAGTGTACGTGTGTTCTGCCAAATTTTTTGCCTGTTCGGTATGTTCGGTATGTTCGGCCCATCCCTATTTACAGTAATTTCTCGTATAAATCCTATCTCCATATATGTATATATATATATATATATATATATATATATATATATATATATGTATATTTGTAGATCCCAAAAAAAAACACAATTTCTTATCATGTTTACATGGCAATGTTATGTTCTTCTTATTATTATTTAACCTGCTCATGAATGCGAGGAGGTTTTTTCTCATCACCTCCCCATACCATGAACAGGTCATCAATGTATCTTCTATAACATAGCAATTCATTGGGTCTATTACCAAATACCACATCTGACTCCCAGTGGGCCAAAAACAAGTTGGCCACACTGGGAGCAGAACAGGCTCCCATGGTCCACTCCAGTTCTCTGCAGGAATGAGCTATCATCATACCAAAAATGATTATGCTGGAGCCCAAATTCCAGACATTCTAAGATAAACCTCTGATATTTTCTCTCCAAATTAGACCGCTCTAATGCCCATTTGATGGACTCTCTAGCATCGCTATGCTCTATGATAGTATGCTTCTTATCCTTGAGATAGGCTTGAGTAGAGGTAACAGTTGTAGGAAGATATCCAAATACTGACCTAATCGTGATGATAGGGAATCCACCCCATTCACAATTGGTCTACCTGGGGGGGGGTTATTCATATCCTTATGTATTTTGGGCAAAAAGTATATTACCAGGGTACGACATGCTGTGGGATCCAGGTACTCTGCTTTTATTAAGAATTCTTCTCTTTACGTCGTTCTTGATAAGCCTAGACAGTTCATTCTTATGCTGTTTTATTGGGTTTCTAATTTTCTAATTAACACCCTATAGGTATTCTGATACTCTAGTAGTCTCTCCATTTCTGTTTTATATTATGTTTTTGTTATAAGCACAATCCCACCCCCCCCCAATCTGTGGGTCTAATCACCACATTTTTCCTCTCTTCTAAGGAGCGGATTATTTCCTAATATAATTAGAGTCTCTCACTTTCTTTACTTTTAAAGCTTTCAAATTATTGATAACCATGTTTTTAAAAACTTCTACACATTTATTGTCAGAAGTGGGGGGACTACAAGTAGATTTATTCTGTAAGTTTGTGCCCTGCATCAGGTAATTTTGATTATTCCTCTCTATGGGGTTGGATATGACATTTTTTTTTAATATTAAGGGTCCCAACGTACTTTTGTATACTCACATAGGTGCAAAATGTATTTAAATTCTTAACCGGGGCATATTTTAAATCTGTATCTAACACATTGACCTTATCTACATCTAAAGGCACCCCACTCATATTATATATCCCTTCACCTATTGCTGCTTTCTTTTTTTGGACCCACTTCTCTTCTCTCCTTCCCCAGACAGAGGAGAAGGAGAGGAGGGAAGAAGGTTCTAATCCTGATAATAAGAGATCAGGATTGGTTATGCCCCCTTTGACAGGTTTTTATGCATGTAGGACCTGTCTAGCATGTAGGACAACTAGAGGTAATAATATTAAAGCGGAGTTCCACTTAAAAATGGAACTCCAGCTTTAACCACTCCTCACCCCCTTACATGCCACATTTGGCATGTAATTTTTTTGGGGGGGGGGGGAGTGGGGGCTTCATTAGGAGGGGGACTCCCTGTCCCACTTCCTCCTTCCGCCCAGTAACCGCCTAGGCGACTCCTCCCTCTAGGCGATCTCCTGGGACACGTAACAGGTCCCAGGAGATCGCCTATCCACTCCGGGAGCGCAGCGCGGCTCGCGCATGCGCCGTGCGTGCCCGGCCGTGAAGAGGAAAGCTGTCACGGCCGGGTGCCCAGAGTGGAAATGGCGGCGCCGACGAAGAGGAGGGGGAGAGGAGCGACACCCCGTTCAGCCGCATCGCTGGACCGTGGAACAGGTAAGTGTCATTTTTTTTAAAAGTCAGCAACTACACTTTTTGTAGCTGCTGACTTTTAAAATGCCTGGAACTCCCCTTTAAAAATAGAAAATAATTTACTGCAACATCAACAGGTCATATAAAATTAAGGAGTTTATTTTGTGTACTTCCAAAGAGGTAGTGTATATGCTGGAGTGCCCTTGTAAGACCCAATATGTAGGTTGTACCTCCAGACCTCTACAGGTCTAAATACGGGAACACATTAAAAATATTAAAAAGGGAAAAAAAAGACCATATCAAGACATTTTAGAGAGGTCCATGGGGGAAACCCCAAAGGTCTGCAATTTTGGGGATTAGAGAAAGTGAGTGATCATTGGAGGGGGGTAATCATGTTAGGAATCTTAGTCAGCGTGAATCCTTTTGGATATTTGAAACCAACGTTTTAGCACCTAGATAACCAAGACTCAACAGGAAAGAAAGCAGTTTTCCCCAGGAGCAGAGTAATATTTGATGATGGGTCTGATTATTTCTATTTTGAGGTGAGCAGGTTGTTCACCTTGTGTTGGAAGCACATGCAACACAAGAGGAAGGATTTATCACTGAACATTGTTGGTGGAAGACTAGCTATAGATGGACATTTGTATATGAGTGGAAAGGGTTACTTCTCAGATATTTTTGTGTAACTATCACAATTGGGGTGAATGACACTATAATATTTGTTTATATGCAAGAGCTGCACTATGAAGGTAAAAAATGTATTCAGCATATATACAATGAATTAGTATAGTATGAAGGAAAGTAAAGTGCAGTACTTAATGACTAGTGATGGAAAAAAAATGTTTTTAGGAATATTGGTACTCCTTTGTAAGATTTCCCAATTCATCTTAGTTTTTTTTTAATCTGAGCTTTGATGACTGCAATGTGTGGTGGTGTTTTTGATGAAGAATCAGAATTTAGAGGTATAATGAGAAATAGAAATATTACAAATTACATTGTATTAGTTAAATGAATTAACGTATACATAAACCAGTGCTTGTCAATCTCCCTGAGACCAAGTCCTGGTAGAAGCTTTCACAGCCTTCTATGCCCCAAAGATGGCAATGATTCATTGGTGATAAAATGAACAAGTGAAGGCACCCTAAATAAACATCAAAAAGTGAGTAGCTGCACCTTTAAAAAAAAGTGTGATGGATAATACTGTTCGAATAGTGAAAAAAAAATATTTTAAAGGTAATGGCGCTTCACCATACTAAGTCATGATTGAAATTCCAAAACTCTAAAACCACTGAAATTGGTGCGATACATGTACAATATATATGAGAAACGTGAAAAAAAAAGCATGAAAGAACGCAAATCAATAGTCCAATGTGACTGTGCCTAATACCAATAATAAAGAAGTTCTTCCATGTATGTGTGTCTTCTATTGCTTCACCACAAGTGCTCTAGGGATAGATGGCAGAAATGTTTGACCCCTTATTACAGGGAGTCAAATAGAGCTTAATGAAAACCACATGGATTGTAAGACTTCCCCCATACTCCTCCAGCGGTCTTCCAGGTTTAGTTATGGAGATACGTACTCCACCAGGGACACAGAGAAGGACTTTATAGTGTAGTATGTTTATGAAAATTGAAAACAAGTTAAAAACAACTTTGTTGCACTCACATATAGCAGTGCCCAGCCCGGCACTTGGGATCTACACCATGTGGGAATGAAGTATAATGATGTAGTTCTGGTCTTCTTCCCATGCCTCGTTCTCAAAGCTGGGCCTGGGTAAGCATCACATGGGACCCAGAAGTGACGAATCCCCTCATGGTCAACCTGTTGCCAACCCCCATTCTAAACCTACCCTACTACATCCAAACAACACAAAAAGTTTTGGCTATAGTTACACTTTAAATCCATAACTTGATACCATAAGAAGCTATGCATTAAACCCGAAGAGAAGAAAATTATCACACAATTGTCCACAGCAATTGATCAGTATTTCTGTTTTCCCAAAACAAACAGTAAATCTTTTTGGTTCCTATTAGAAACAACTTTTTTTCTCTACTTGATTTAAATTTTCATTTTTAATGTAATGTAAAATCCCTGGAGCCGGGATTTTTGCACACTGTTAGCATTTGGAATCTTACACACATTACATACATACAAACCAATCAGATTGAAATTGCTTCTTGCAAGTTTGTATCCAAACTAGGAATCAATGAAAGAAGAATGATTACTGGGGCAGCACTGGGCCTGCAAGACAGCAAAAGAAAAGCATTGTGCAGCTTCAGGAATAGATAATAAGAATTCAGGAGAAAATGTGAAAGAGAGTTTATACCCCAATCTGGACAACTTCCCTTGCACACACAGAACATCCCAGCATTCAATTGCACTCTTCTCTGCCAACCCACCATGTGTGTTGCAGCTGATCTGGTGGCCACAGGAGGCTTCTGTACATTTAAGGGGCAATTATGTTCTAATCAACAAGTTCTCCCCCTTCCCATAAAGTTGTCAGCTGTTAGATGGGACTCTAACTTGATCTTCATTTCAGTGTGACAGGCAGTGTGACAGGCTTGGGCTTGCACAGGCAGACATTAGCAGTACCTTCAGTTAACATATTCTAGGATCTGGCAGGAGCATAGAACATGAGGACAAAGCTGATAATCTCTGAGCTAGCTCTGGCTGCTGACCTGTACGAGTAGGAAAGCTAGATCTTGGTGTGCATCACTTTGCTGAGGTGTCTTGGGATTTACTCTCATTCCAAGAGCTAGCAGCTTTGCCATCATTTCAGGAGCTGGCAGCTTTTCCCTCATTTCAGGGGCTGGCAGGACAGGGCACTCTCTTTCCAGGCTGTGGTTTCCTGTCTGCTCTGCTAGAGTCTAGATATTGGAGCAGACAGGAAGTTGTGGCTCAGTAAGAGGGAGGCTGTGGCCACAGAGGTTCATGGCATGGAAGGTTAAAACTATTTATCTAAAGCAAATAATTAGTAAAATAATGTAGGTTCTTTATATATCTAAAGTAGATTGTAAGTCCAGAGCAGACACAGACACACTCACCTCTATGGGCGCTCATATATGTAAACGGACCGCCTGTCTGTTTACACTCAAATGCTAGATGGATGGGGAAGGGATCCATCTGTTCTTAGCAGATTGGATCAGATGTTCATTTACATACATCTCTTCATAGAGGATAATTGGGGATTGATCAGGTCTGCCTGAAAAACTGACAGACAGACCAATTGGTCCATAGTGCGGGGTCTGTAGCAGTGGATATGATGCAAGGGATGGTTAGAGAGTACAGGCATACATCTTGAGATGGTCAGATACTGCAGACATGATACAAGAGATGGTAAGAGACTATGGGCATGATACAAGAGATATTCAGAGACTGCAGACATATTGCAGTAGACTGCCAGAGACTGTGAACATAATATAGGAGTTTTTGGAGACATGCTTTAGGAGACAGTAAAAGACATACAGGAGACTGCTGGATAACATTGCTATAACAGGGCAAAACACAAATTTGTGTCTGCAGGGACCATGAGGGCAGCCCAAAAAGTGCCAGAATGCCTTCGGATACATATTGGGCAACAAAGTTCTAGGAAGCTCTGAGTTGGAGTTTAACTATTATTTAATGTGATTAAATGTTCAAAGAGGAGTTTCCATTAAAACAAAAAAATTTAAAGTCAGCAGCTACAAATACTGCAGCTGCTGACTTTTAATAATCGGATACTTACCTGTCCCAAGGTCCAGCAATGTGGGGAAACAAAGCCCTGTTCGTCCCCCCCTCCGCTCGGCGGTGCCGGCATTCTAACTGTGGGCACCCGGCTGTGGCTTTACAGCCAGGCACCCACTGCGCATGCGTGAGCGGCGCTGCGCGCCGTGATTGGCTGCGCAGTCATCTGGGACCGGTCCCAGATGACTGACAGGAGGGAGGAGGCAGAGCTGAGCCCTTCCTGCGCAGAGGGAAAGGGATGTCACCAGCCCAGGCACTGAAGGAGGCAGACTATGAGGGACCCCCTAGCAACAGACATTTAGAGTGAGTTAAAAAAAATCCAAATTATTTCTTCTTTTTTTTTTAGGAATTTTAATGATTTTTTGTTTTTTGTTGTGTAACCCCACTTTAACTCAAATAACTAAAAATATTTGTAAAAATATTCAAGAAAAACACTTATTAAATGGCACATTTAATAATTCCAATAGTTTCTGTCAGTTCCAGTATTTTACTTACTAAGTCTATAAAAGTCCTGCAAAAGATGCTGCAGCATGAACTATTATATTGCACATGAGTTTGGCTGCACGTAAGGTTTAAAGAAATGGTTAAATACCTTTCTGTTCTTCATTCTACCCTAGTACTTGGAAGAGAACCTGGGATTCTTGAAGGCGCTGAAAGGAAAAATGACTAGCACCAGCTTGTGTTCTGAGGTTTCTCTTGAGCTATTGGAATATTTTGATAGATATCTTATAGAGCTGGATTCTATTCTTATGATCTTCTCTTTCAATAAGTTTTTATTAAATTTGCACAAAAAAAATACATAACTCGGACATACAGAGAAATTCACTCATTGTCGTACATGTTACGATAGTCAGGAAAGTCAAAACGAACCAAACTGATCTTGAGATACAATAACTAGCATACAACTGAAAATCAGGTGAGACGTGGTGTCAAAGGGAGGGGTGACTTACTGAACCCCCAATAGGAGATTTGCTGCTAGCATAGAAACCTCTAAAGATTGTTTTCACATTGAAGGGAGAGGGCTGGCACAGGGCACCCCAATTGGGATCAAACTGTGCCCTGGACCGTCTCCCCTGAGTTATATCTCTAGTGGTAAATAGGGATTCAGGAATGGAAGAAAGTGGGGCGAGTGACCCGTCTCAAAGGGTGAGGGTCTCTCTGTGAGGAAAATGACAACAACTATCGCCTGAGTATTATAACAGTTTCCTTAAGTTAACCTAGAAAGTAGCTGGAGCTAACCTGGCTATCGTAAAAACTATATAAAAATAAATAATAATAAATAAGAGGAAGGGAAAGATAAAAGAAGGATGAGGGGGAATAAGGGTGGTTGTGCCTAAAATTAGTTGGGATTCAGAGATTTATCCGAAAGGACCCCTGGAATGAGGGATATCCCGCATTGCGATGCCCATGGTTCCCATACAGCTTCAAATTTTTGAGTGGTATCCAGTAGTATACTGGCTAGCTTCTCCTGGGTCATTATCCATGAGATCTTACTGACTATTGCTTTGAAGGCAATCTTCGGGCGTTTCCAGGCCCTTGCAATGGTCAGTTTGGCTCCCAATAGAATAAAGTGAATCAACCTTCGCTTGGGTCCGGAAACGTTCGGAATGTTAGCATTCAAGAGTGCAACTGCTGCAGTCCTAGGAACTGAACAGTTTGTGACCTTGGTGATTAAGGAGAATATTTTTGCCCATATTGGCCTTATTCTGGGGCATTCCCACCAGATGTGTACCAATGTTCCCCTCAACTGACACCCCCTGAAACAGCAAGGGTCCGCCGAGGGGTATATCGCAGCTAACCTAGATGGGGTCATGTACCATCTCATGAGGACTTTAACGTTTGCTTCCATTAAAGAAATATTAAGAATACCCTTAAAGGCTTTAGAACCCGCCTGGTGCCAAGTGTCTAAGTCCCATTCTTGTTGTAGATCATTCTCCCAATTAGACATGTAAGTGGATTTACTGGAAGATTGTGTGAGCGACGAGTATATTACCGAGATGCCGCCCCTCCGGCCCTCAGCTTGACCACACCACAGTTCGTAATCGGTAAATTTGGGGGGTAGAGGTTTATCTGTCCAAATCTCGTGTAAAAAGTGTGATATTTGATCAAATCTGGATTTTTCAGAGGTTGGCATTTCTAGTTTGTGAGTGCAGAAATTTAGGGTGAGAGGTCCTTTACTCGTGAAATAGTGTCCAATGCGGTACAGTCCCTTATCCAACCACCACTGGAATGTCTTAATTACCATCCCGGGCGGGAAGTTTGGGTTGCCAAAGATGTGGGAGAGAGGTCTAGCTTCCGAGATTAGGTTTGGATTATCACGAATTCTGTCCCAAAGGGCATAGGACTGAGATAGAGAAGGTGAGAGAATTGCTGGCCTTCGTTTTCGTGGGCACCATAATAGATATTCTAAAGTGTATTGGGGTACCGCTTGCCTCTCCATATAGACCCAGTCTGGTTTTTCAGATGATGAGTAGACCGAAGAAAATTGGGCTAGTCTGGCTGCCTGATAGTATTTAAGGAGAAACGGTAATCCCAGTCCTCCCTTTTTCCTATGCAGATATAGAGTTTGTTGGGGGATTCTATATCCCGATTTCCCCCATATGAATTTCAGGATTTTACTTTGTAGTGTCTTGAGATGATCTCTTCGAATGGGTATTGGAAGAGACCTAAAGAAATAAAGAATTCTAGGGAGCAGGGTCATTTTAATGGAATTAATTCTACCTAGCCAGGAAAGCTCATATTGTGACCATGTTTTCAGATCGGCCGCTAGTTTTTGAAATAGTGGGGGATAATTTTTATTGTAAAGGGATTCTATCCTGTCTGTGAGGGAAACCCCTAGGTATTTGATGTAACCTGTTCCCCATTGGAATTGAAAGGAATTTTGAAGTAGGGCAACCGTGGAGGGAGGAAGAGAGATATTCAGTGCCTGTGATTTAGAGTAATTTATTCCTAAGCCTGATATCCCAGAGAAATCTGAGAGTGTTTTGAGTAGGTTTGGGAGGGAAGTGATGGGAGACGTCAAAAATAAGAGCATGTCGTCTGCAAATAGGCCGCATTTGTGAGTACTATCCCCGCATTTGACCCCTTGGATGTCGGTGTTGATTCTTATTGCTATGGCAAGAGTTTCAATCGCCATGGCGAAAATAATCGGGGATAACGGACATCCTTGTCTAGTTCCCCTAGCAATGGGTATGGGGTTGGAATAATGTCCCTGTATACGTATTTGGGCTTTGGGGTGTGAGTATAGGGATTGGAACACACCTCTAAAGCGGGGGCCGAAGCCCCATTTCTCCAGGAGTGGGAAAAGGTATGACCATGACACTGAGTCGAAAGCCTTTTGAAGATCAAGTGATAGCAGTAGTCCCTGTTGTGCTGGCCCCCCATCCCAGTTAGATTGAAGAATAGAAACAATATCTATCGCCCTTGTAATTTGGTCGGGACCTTGCCTGCCCGGAATGAACCCCACCTGGTCTTTGTGTATATATTTGTTAATAAAGGACGAAAGGCGAACCGCCATTATTTTTGTGAGAACTTTAAGATCAGAGTTGATAAGTGAGATGGGTCGGTAGTTCCCTATCTCTTCTGGGTTCTTATCAGGCTTAGGAATAACTGTAATGTATGCCGTGTTGAGTTGAGGGTCTAGGGGGTTGCCTTGAGTTAAGTGATTAAAGAATTTAACCATATATGGGACTAGGGGTTCCCTGAAGGTTTTATAATAGGGAGCCGATAATCCGTCCGGGCCGGGTGCCGACCCTATCCTGAGGCCTTTAATTACTGAGGTCACTTCTTCTATCGAAAAAGGGGCGTCTAAGATTTCCCTATGTTCGTCTATTAATCTTGGTATAGGTACACTGTCCATGAAGTCGGAGATCGAGATACTCGGGGACTGTGGGGGGGCACTGTAGAGTTTTGCATAAAATTTTTGGAAGGCATCTAGGATTTTGGCGGGGTTGGCCGTTAAACCGTGATTTGCTAATCTGATTTTGGGGAAAGAGGAGAATTTTGTTCTGGGAGATAATTTATTGGCTAGCATTGGTCCTATCTTCCCCATCTGAGTGTAAAATTTGTTCGAGCTCCAACGGATAGATTTTTCGGCTTTCGTCGTAAGGGCTAGATTAAGTTCCAGTCTTAGCTTTTCAATGTGGGCAAGTAGGGATGGGGAGGGGCAACGTTTGTGTTGAGCTTTGGCAGATTTGTACGAGTCTTCCAATCTATCTATCTGTATCATGCGTTCTTTCTTGAGCTTGGAACCTATTTGTATGAACTTTCCCCTAATTACAGCCTTGTGTGCTGACCATAGCGTCTCTGGCGAAATGTCTTCCACATCATTTAGGGTGAAGTACTCAGTTAGGGCCTTATTTAATTCCATTACTTGCACTGGGTCAGAGAGTATAGATTCATTTAGGCGCCATTGTCCCTTTTTCGTCGTGTGTATGCTGGATTGAATGTGCATGATAACTAGTGAGTGATCTGAGAGAACCGTATCACTTATGTGAGATTTAAGAATTGCTGGTAGCGAGTTTGGAAAGACCAGAATATGGTCAATCCTGGCGTATGTGTCATGCGGGTATGAATAGTGAGTAAAATCCCTTTTGGAGGGGTTAAATTCTCTCCACACATCAATGAAGCCCCTGTTATGTAGAAGTTTTGCTATCCTTAAACTTGCCCTGGTGGGTCTGGTGAGCTGTGTATTGGGCGGTTTGGATTTATCCATTGCCTGATCGAATGCTATATTAGAGTCTCCCCCCCAAATCACCGTGCCCTCTAACAGAGGAGAAAGTTCGTTTAGGATCCGTTTAAAGAACTGTTCCTGACCTTTGTTTGGGGCGTAATAGGATACTAGGGAGTAAATATGACCTCCTATAGTCCCCTTGACCAAGAGGAACCTCCCCTCCACATCTCTGTGTTCAGATAAAAAAGTAAAGCCACACGATTTCGACAGAAAAATTGCGACCCCTCTCGTTTTGTTCTCTACCTTGGCAAGGTAGAAGTGAGGGTAGTGAGCATGTATAAATTTGGGACTGTACCGCATTGGGAAGTGAGTTTCCTGAATCAACAAAATATCTAATTTAAGGGATTTGTAGTGTGAAAATAATGTTTTCCTTTTGATTGGTGAGTTCAGGCCTTGCACATTGTGGGAGGCTATTTTGAGATGTGGTTGTGGCGTGTCAGCCATTAGGTGTGGGAGGAGCGGCAGCTCGGCATACTTCGTCACTCACCTTTGGAAGTTTTCTGTCTGCTTGGCTGTTCGACTTAGCATAACCTCTTCCTGGCGTTGGGGAGCTGGAAACCAACAATGAAGGTGGTTGTTCTGAAAAGATAAATCTCATTAGGCACCAAATCACAGGGGAGGACATGGGAAGAGGGAAAAGAAAAGAAAAAGGGGGAAGAGTGGGAAAGAAAAGAAAATTGTCTCCTAACCAGAAAAACAGTCCCCAGGGGTGGAGACACCCCCTAGGGGCTACTACCGTATAGGTAACGATGTCTGCTCCCAAAGGGGGCAGACAGTCGCACCCTCGGATACCAATAGGAACCAGAGGGTGAGGTGGAGGCACAAGGAGCCTACCTCAGCCAGGGAACCCCCTAATATTGTAGGAGGTAAGTGGATCACAGCCGTCCAGAAAAAGAAAGGCAAATAAAATGCGGACAGGCAAACAATGTATGTTTTCGCATCAGGTGCCCCCCGTTCGCCCCTTATTGGGGTGCGGAGGGGGGGCACCCATTCACCGTGTAGGTGCGTAATTCCCCAGAATTGACCGGTCCAGGACCGGCCAACTCCTGTGGGACCAGATGTATCAAAGACATTAAATATAAAATAAAACAAAAAAAAAGAAAAAAAGCCTGTGTTCAAAATGAACAGCGTTCAGGTATCTGAGTCTAGTAAGATCAGAATCAAATTAGAACCAAGGGGCGTAGGACAGTTCATGTCCCCTTAGTGGTCATCAAGGTGGGCCATTGTCCTTGGATTTCTTGATTTTGGTCTTGTTCCACAGCGGTGATACCGGGCTCGTCGGGGTTGGTCTCTTGGAAGATCCTGGCAAGTTGGATGTCACCTCCATTTCTGTTTCTTGGGAGATGAGTTTGAGTCGCAGCAACAGTCTTTCGCCTTCAGGGAATGTCGAGAAAGAATAAGACTTTCCGCTATCTGTGAATCTCACTGCAAATGGGAAGGCCCATTTGTATTTAATGTCTTTCTGTGAAAGGACCTGAAGCAGGGGTTTTAGTGAGCGTCTGCGTTGTATGGTGGAAGGAGAGAGATCTGCGAATAATTGTACAGGATGACCAAGGCATAAGACTTTGGGAGCTGAGCGTGCCTGTCTCATCACTTCTTCTTTGATGGCGTAGAAGTGCGGTTTCGCGATGACATCTCTTGGGGTTCCGTCTTTCCTGGGAGGTCCCAGTGCTCTATGAGCTCTGTCTAGTTCCAAGCGGTGCTGAGGCACATTTGGGATTAGGGCCTGAATCATATTTTGTACCGCAGCCGGTATGTTGGTAACGGATTCAGGGAGTCCTCTGATCCTGACGTTGTACCTTCTTGACCTATTTTCCAAATCGTCAATTCTGGATAAGGCGATATCCAATTGATCTTGTACTGTGTGTAGGTGGTCAGAGGTTTGGTTAGTCATGGCAACTGTTTGTTCCATCTTGTGCTCTATGTAGTCAATTCTGGTGCCTAAGTTCTGAAAGTCCTGTTTAAGCTCTCCTGTGATTTTGGCTGCTGTTAGGGAAAGTAGGTCTGATAATTTCAAATAGAGTTCATCCATAGTGAGGGATGCTGACAAGGGATCAGTGTGTAGAGGAATAGCTTGGTGAGCAGTGGGAGGCTCTGCAGGGGAGACTGAGGGTCCGTCCAAGGAACGGCCTATTAGGGCTTCTGTGGATGCTGGTGAGGGAGACAGGTCCTGCTGTGGGTAACCCTGTGTCACCGGTGTGTAGTGCAGGGTAGTAGGAGGTATTACCTGTCTCCCCTCAAGTCTTCCCTCAGTGTAGGCCTGATGCTGCCTCGACGCGGCCGCCATCTTGGATCCGCCGGCCGGATCCAGACTCTCAAATTGTGGCTCCAAGCTGCGTCTAATCTCCGGCCTGATCATGTGGGGTGATACCCTGTCGATTGCGGAATTCGCGGTCTCTTTTACCGCCGCTCTGGGGTGCTGTGAAGCTGATAATGGGCTCCGTCTGGCTGAGGTAGAGCGGAGCTCCTGGCTAAGCGGCCATCTTAGGAACTCCGCGCATGCGCACTCCTTCTTATGATCTTTAATCTACAGTATTCACCCATGTTGTAGGCAGAAGATGAATTTACCTCTTACAGCACATTTCATTTTTTCAGGGCTTCTCCAACTCTTGGATTCCTGTGTATTCAAATATAGAAAATATTTGAAGCATTATTTTTTTCTGATATTTTAAAGCACATGTTTTTTTTTGGGGGGGGGAGGGGTTTGCTGAAACTCAAGTACTGTATATTTTTTTATATATTAGTCCACACATTTTATATTGACATATCAATTACAGAAATAAAAAAAATGTACTATACACTTTATACTAGAAAATTTATAGTTTTTTTATGTAATTCAATATTAGGTCACTTACAACATTTACAAGCTTTTATTTTGTCTTGAGTTATCTATTGATGTATGTATTTGAATCACAAATCATCTATAAATTTCAGATACAGAATGCAACGGTTTGGTTTGCTTTCTTCTTATTTATCATAGGTAGAGAAAGGCACATTTTATGATACAGTATTATATGCTGACAGCTGTAAAAGTACAAGCTTGGGTGTTATTGAACAAGCATGGGATGGTCCCTGTCATTTAAATAAAAAGCATACATGTACTATTTGCTGTGCCAAGGCACCAGGGGACGTAAAGCTAATAATAATAATAATATCCAAAAAAGTAAGACCTATATTTTAAAACCACTGAACTGGAATTCTGATTAAAGGTATCTCTTGAATAAATAAGGTTGCTATGGCCACCACTCTCCAGCCCGACAAGTAGCACTTCTTCAGCAGAAACGAGAGGCGTGAGAAACCATCTCTGCTTTGCATGGAAGAAAAAATTGCAACTGTTCAGAACAGGACTGGATTTAATCATGTTTACAGAAATATAACCAGAAATATTTATGGCTTCAGTTTGATATAGCTTATAGGACAAGCAGATTAAAAAAAAAAAAAAAAAGTCAGCCAGAGACTATAAAATATTAGGAGGACATTCATACTATTGTGTTGCTGTAATGCATCTGCTTTATAGTGAATTAGCGCAATATGAGGAAATCTGCTACACACAAAACAGTGCAGTCAAAAACATGGCACATCATATGTTTCCAGAAACATAACCAGAAATATTTATGGCTTCGGCATAATATAGCTTATAGGACAAGCATATAAAAAAAAGTGTCCATACAACTCAGCTTCCAGGCTCTTACTGAGTAGCCAGCTTGTTGACCCTCTTCTGAAGAGTCCTCCCCTGGTCACTTGTATGAGTTCCCGTGTCCCTCGAATACCGAGAGCACACCGGGACGCCTTTAAATCTTCCTTCAGTTACTGGGCCTCGGACCAACCGGTTCCGAGACTCGAGAACAGACGAATCCCTGCCCCAGACCATAAGGGCCTCTGGGGTTGGTCGGATTGACCATGCTTGCGGGACAGCAAACGCTCCTAGGCCTGGGACCCCTTGCGGAGCTGCCCTGGACCAGAACCAGGAACAAATAGCCACGGCCAAACCCCGAACACGTGACTTCAGCACCTTAAGTACCCCTTCCCAGACTACGCAGCAGGGCCAGACACGCCCACTGATTGGGCTCTGGGAAAGATTGGTACCCAAGACGTGAAACTACACCTGGTTCTCGGCCTGTCATGGGTGCGAGAAGGCAATTTTATTGAATACATTCTTTAGCTCTGTGTATAAAAAATAACTTGTAACTGGCATGCCATGTGTCCGTTGGACACAGTTGATCACAAATTGATGTAAAGGGCCAATCACAGTGGCCCTTTACCATGTGATCAGATGTGTCCGATTCCAGCTCATCACATGTAAACAAATGCCAGTTATCTGCATTTCCTTTCCTCAGCGCTGTTACTGTATGAGGAAAGAAGAACTGATAACTGGCTATCCTGGGACAGGGGACATTTACACTGATAATCAGGGCACTAATCATCAGTGCCCTGATTATCAGTGCAGCCCCATCAGTGACAAATTAGTGCAGCATATCAGTGTTCCTCATTGCAGCATATCAGTGCCGCTTATCGGTTCCCATCAGTCCCTCCTTATCAGTGCAGCCTCATCAGTGCCTCCTCATCAGTGCCCATCAGTACAGCTTATCAGTGACCATCAGCACCACTTAATCAGTGCAGCCTTATCAGTGCCCATCAGTGCAGCCTCATCAGTGCATATTAGTGAAAATGAAAAATGACTTGTTAGAAAAACAGCGCATAAACAAAGTACACAATGGGAGATTTTTTCCTCTGTGGGACTTTGATAAGGCAGAGAGTCTTCAAGCAATGTAAATATCAAAAATTAAATAGAAATTTATTTGAAAAAGTTAAAACATGGTATTGATAAAAAAACTAATTGGATGCATATGTAGCTACACGATTGATGCAGCAGGAAGTACTCGATACACCCATACAAAAAACACCACACAAAGAACTGTCCAAACAATTGATAAGGACAGACGGAATTTCGTTTTTGTCCGAAAAATACATTTATTTAGTTACTCCCGAAAATTCGTTTTTATTTATTTAGTGTTTCGTTAAAAAATGCAATCGTCCAAAAATCCTAATTAATTAAGGTTGAATCTGTCATTGAAGGCTTATGGTGTCTGTCGAATGTTCAAAGAAGATGCGACAGAGCAGCTAAACTGTACGACGCCGTGTAGTTTAGCTGCTCCGTCGAATCTTCTTAAAACTTTCGACAGACACCATAAGCCAAAGATTCAACGTTTGTATGTTTTTCGTTGCTTTGTCGAATCTTTGAACAATATACATTCAACATGAACGTCAAACAGAAAATGGACTGGTGATAGTAATCACTGATCAGACATGTAACAAGATAGGGTATATAGAATCTAAATCTATAATATAGAATCTATAATAATAAATCCCACCCACAACACGGGCAGCCTCTGAGGCTATCACAACACTAGCAACACTAGTATCACTATCAAGTTCACAACACTAACACAATAGCAGCAGATTATTATGAAAAAGTTAGGTTGAACTGTAGCTTGCTTCACTATTGTTCTGCTGCTGTGCTTATGCTTAATTGCTAAATAATTCAGGTTCTCTGACAAACGGACCAGCTAAGATTGACTGTCTTCTGAAATGATTCAGTGTGTGTGTCTCTCTCTGCTATAAATCGTAAGTGAAAGTAAGTTGGCTGTACGTGTGTACTCTTTGGTTACAATCAGCCAATAACATTCATCATCATCATTATTTATATTATATTTTACTTCCCCCACCCAATTCCAGCAGCGATCTTTTCTCTCTATGCCAATATGCCTCTCTATGTTGAATCTTTTCTCTCTATGTCAAATCTTTTCTCTCTATGTCGAATAATCTTGGACTGATATAGTTATGGTTAGGCACATTCGACCACAGGTTCGATAGACACAGATTGTTATTGTCAGCGTCATGTCAAATCTCCTATCTAAAACTAACTGTTGTCGCAACGAAAACGAAAATAAAGCATTTGTTTATGTCAGATCTTTTGTTTTTCGGATTCTGCACTTTCGTTATCGTTTGTTAAAACGATAACGAAAATACCTGAAATTCGGACGAAAATGCATTCGGACGAAAACGAATGCGCATGTCTAGTGAATACCAAAGTTAGAAAACATTTCCATATATCATTGTCATATATATGAAAACACATAAACCATATTAAATATATCCACACCATGTAGTTCCTGCGGCGTGGGTATCGAAAAAGCATCCAAGTTTAAAGAAAATTGGGTATGATCGGAGACATGGGAAGGCCTCTATATGGATAATATCCTAGGCATAGGCCCGGACCGGACACAAAGGGCTACCCCCTACAAAGGATATACAAACACTGTCTCACTAAGCCCTTGGTAAACTTCCCATATATAGAGAAAAAAAAGAGGGGCGAGGACAAACTACTACTAATGTTGTATGCCAAGTAAAATATATTTTTTATTAATTTTTTTAGAACTCCTTAAGATGAGTGCGCCGACAAATCAGCGCACACCAGGTATATACAAAATGTCAGTACCTGTAAAATAGATGCAATCAACAAAGGGGGGTTCAGATGGTTTAAATGGACAAGATATATACAACTATTCAATGTTGATCAAAAGATTATCGCCGTATGTCAAAGCCTAAAAATAAAAATAAAAAAGAAAGACTAATCTCAGCAACAGACCTAAAAAACAAAAAGATGTTTTGTTTAAACTCAATGGGTGCTGTGAACCATGATTAAATAGAAGATTCATCACCCCATACCATTCACATGAATAGTGAGAGATTGGTATGTAGAGTATAGTACTGAGGGAAAAAATGCCCAAAAACTGTGGAATGAAGACAGCAGCTTTACCTTGAACAGTGGAAAAAACCCACAAGATCCATCTGATGCCTTCAGCAGCGCAAGACTGAACACTGCCGACATCAGTTTTTTTATATGCTGCTAATCAGAGGATCAACTTCTACAGCTGACAATAAGGGAGGTCCTAGAGGCAAAAGTTTTGTTTATAGCGCAAAAAAATGAAACGCAGAGGCGATCAAATAGCACCAAAAGAAATCTCTATTTGTGGGGAAAAAAGGACGTTCATTTTGTTTGGGAGACACGTCGCACGACCGTGCAATTGTCAGTTAAAGCGGCGCAGTGCCGAAAAAACGCTCTGGTCTTTTGCCAGCGAAATGGTCCGGTCTGAAAGTGGTTACAAGCGATATAAGGTTGATTTGCTAAAGACAAATACCGTGTTCACTTTGCAAGGGGATGTGCCCCAGAGCTTAGTGAATGGGGTGAAGCTTTGCTGACTTCAATCATTCTATCTTGTGCAAGAAAAATGCCATTTCTTTTTATTTTCCTTGAATGCGATTGGGTATTCTTTGAAAAGTTAAACTTTGCAATCTTCACTAATCTCTGGGGAAAACTGTCTTTTAAATGTAACTTACCTTGCAAAGTGAACAGCCTTTTTGCCTTTAATAAATCAACCCCATAATCTTGCCCCTGTACAAAGCATTAGTAAGACCTTGTGATAAGCAGTTGGATACCAGCTGTGTATACTCCGTGACAAATAATAAAAAAAGTGATTAATCAAAAACTCTATTTAAACCAAAAAAAACTATATTATAGCTGCTCCCTGAGTAAAGAATTAATAATTCCCCAGTGGTATGTGTAGATAATGCAGGGGCACTCAGATATAACTCGGACTAGATAGTGTTTGTTACCCTATACTTTAACACACAGGGACTCTATACTAATTGATATATTGAAGGAATACCTATTATAATTTTGTGAAGTGTATCATAAACAACACATAATGATAAAATATCTGGTGATACAATAATCAACCGACAGTTTAGTGATTCCTATACGCACCAACATAAAAATATAAATGTGCAAATACTTTTAAATACCGTGACACTCTATAGTAGGCGAACCTACAAAGTTACCAAACTGTGCACTTGGTGAACTCAAATCACCAATCACTGGAAACAATAAATCTCATCCAATAAATTGGCACAACATTTGATTGTGAATCACAAAGAAAAACAAAAAATATTGCATAATCCAAAAAGAAAAACAGAAAAATATATATGTGTGTGACAAGTCCCATTCATCGATACTGCGACTTGACAAGAGTGATTCAACAGTCCATCAACATATATTCATTGCAAGGATGTGACACTGATTTGTCAATATGCTGTCAACCTCCACCGTTTCAAATTTGTATGCGACACCCAAATGTGTTGATAAGTGGATTCTGCTTACCAGATCCCTTTGACCACTTTATTTAAAAAGTAAGTCAAATTAGGCTTTTACAGGTTTGTGCCTGTTCACTTGATGCTGACATGTGTTTTAGGTTGAACTCCTCCTCTCCGAATGATTCGGTGCTACTTATATTTCGCTGGCTCTTGTGGTTGCCTGTGCAGAGCCACAGCTTCAGCGTGCGTTCCAGCGGGTTCGTCCAGAAAACCACCGAACCCAGATATGGCGTCACAAGTAAGGAAAATCGCACGCTGTGGGAGTGTGCCTGCGGGTCAGACGGACTCAATGTTGATGCCGAACGCCTAGTACAGAGGCAGAATTTCTTTTCTTTTTTTTTTCAAAGCTGGATGCACTGAATATTACTGTACATAGCTATTAACATTTATAAGTAACAACACCAAAATAAATAAAATTGTTTTTTTTTGCCCCACTTTTAGCTCCCAACTTGGTGTCAATCACACCTAGAAAACAATTTAAAGAACAAATTGAAAACTTCATGGGGTTCATATAAATAAACTATGAATTGGAGGGTAATAGTTTTAGGCTAAATGTTTATTATTATCAATAAATTAATGGCAAAAACCAAGCAAGTTTTTAGTAAATATTTTCCATGAGAAATACTATTATTGTGCATAAATGGAGCTTTCAGTCATTGAATTACCATCTCAGTTCTAACTATGTTTTTTCAGATGTCTTTCTGATTATGATAATCACAGGAGATTAATTGAGACCCTTTCTCACAGACAAAATACCCTGAACAATTGTTAAGACAAATTCTTTCATACTTTGGACATAATGATAGCTGACACAAGCACTGAAATTGGGTGCTGTAAAGGGAGAACGTCCAACCAAAACATGATACATAAATCCAGCAGCAGCAGATGTTCCAAATTTAATTATTAAAGTAAGCTGATATTCCCAGCACACAGCCACTGAAGAATAATCTAGACTGTACAACTCTTTTTCATAGTAGCACGAAATAATGTGAAAAGAACAGCAAGTGACAATAACAAGTATGTTCAAGAAACTTTCATGGTAACAGGTTGCTTTTGACCAGATTCCAGATGTTTTCATTTTAGAGAAGGGCAGTTTTCCATAGAAATGTACTTGACTTAAATGTCTTGTTCTATCTTCCAGAAATTCATTGAGATAGCAATGTTCTAAATAGTAGATTTATACTTTCTATACAGGAGAAAAAAAACGTGTTTTATGAAAGTGAATGTAAACCCGTTACTGAACGTAACCACTGCTGACGGACAGATTTATATTAGTGATCATATAGGCATGGCACAAAACCTCTGGTAAAGTGAGTCTGTCTAATCTAAAAAAACCTTCAAGTTTTGCTTCA
This sequence comes from Lithobates sylvaticus, assembly GCA_028564925.1. Taxonomy (NCBI): domain Eukaryota; kingdom Metazoa; phylum Chordata; class Amphibia; order Anura; family Ranidae; genus Lithobates; species Lithobates sylvaticus. The sequence goes on along the minus strand of CM053027.1, from coordinate 201,111,103 downwards.
GCAACTGTTTCAAAACATTCCTTACATCTCCAAAACATGCATGCAGCCTAAACAAATTAAGCAGCATTGTTACTGCCATGCAAATTTTGACATTTACCAAAAGTCAACATTCATTTCTAACCACTTTCCCTAGCCTTCTGATGATTGCAGAGAGTAGTGGCACATGACTGTCACAAGAAGAACAAAACGTAAAGTATTACTAAACCCAGGACCCTGCATTCACTATATCTGGTCTCCCACAGTACACAGAACATGAAAATGCAACTGTTTTAGTAAATATAACGTGCTAAATACCCTTTTCCTCAGCAGTATATAGCACTCTTGAGACTTCTATCAGTTCCTGGTTAAAGCTTGTAGGAGGAGTTTTCATACTGCACTGAGCTGTTATATCAGGATCCAAGACCTCTGACCCTCTGTCTGGACAGTGCTGATTGGCCCTGTGCTGATCACATGCACTTTCCCAAGAAAAAAAACCTCTCTAGCAATACACAACAAACTAAGCATGTGCAGCCTGACTCCAGTAACTATGTCTTATCCAGACATGTTTTGGAGTCAGTGGAAGAGGAGGATCTGTGCATACAACATCAAGCAGCCTTTTTACACAACAGGCAGAGGGTTAACTGCTTAGGTTACACAGTGAGTATGACAAGCATGCTTTGCTACATATACAGACTGATTTTACTTTAATTTGTAGTATGGGTTGTTAGTGACAGCTTGGCTTCATCTTACCAAAACTTGATCGGAGGTAGGATGGCAGTTCATATTGTGGCAATAACTGGGAAGAGTCTCAGCTAAATTGCGTCAAACGTACCACCATGAATTTGGAGATACTTCCATTTTTCCCCATAGTAAAAAATCCTTAACAAACCAGCAAATGTGAACGTATACCAATGAAAAACATTCCATGCTACTGGCAGCAGTTTTTTTTTTTTTACACTGACATTAACAATTTTAAATTGCCTGCAAATGACCTCTTGCTTCTCTTTTAAAAGAAAAAAAGGCCTACAGACCATAAGGGTCCCAAAAGATGCATATCAGAACCCCAAGGGTCAGTTATGTATAGTGTGGAAACTTTGAAGGGCGTGTGCTGTTTTTCTTAAGAAGTCAGCAATAACGTTTTCTTTTCCAGCAATTTAAACAGTCATTTTTTTCTGTGTGAATGTCCTTTTTAGTGTAGCACATAGAAACATTTTAAATACAGTTATAGGACTTTGTAGGTGCAACAATTATTTAAGGAATGGACAACACACAAAATATATATATATATATAAAAAACATATAAAAGATAACAACTACTTTATAGACAGTATTTGTGATATCAGACACCATTACACATCCAATACCCTCTCATTAGCATGTAACAATGTAAAGCCTTCCAGAAATTGAGAGGTTAAGATTAATCTTTAACATTATTCTTTATCCGGATGTGAATTCTCAACGCGTTTTGTGAATAGTGCTCTATCAAGGGAAATTCGGGTGTGCTGGTACATACAATGCCTTGAAAAAGTATTCATGCTCCTTGACATGTTCCTCATTTTTCATGTTACAACCAAAAACTTAAATTTATTTTCTTGGGATCTTATGTGATAGACCAATACAAAGTGGCACATAATTGTGAAGTGGAAGGAATATGATAAATGGTTTTCCATTTTTTTTACAAATAAATATCTAAAAAGTGTGGCATGAATTTGTATTCAGCCCCCTTTACTCTGGTTCCACTAGATTTCATTTAGGGGTATCAATTGCCTTCAGAAGTCACCTAATTAGTAAACAAAGTCCACCTGTGTGCAATTTAATCTCAGTGTATAATTCATATGTTCTATGAAAACCCTCAGATGTTTGTTAGAGAACCGTAGTGAACAAACAGCATTATGAAGGCCAAGGAACACACCAGACAGGTCAGGGATAAAGTTGTGGATAATTTTAAAGCAGGGTTGGGTTATAAAAAAATATCCTAAGCTTTGAATATCTCATGGAGCACTGTTCAATCCATTATCCGAAAAATGGAAAGAGTATGACACAACTGCAAACCTACCAACCGTTGACCTATACCGACACACTGAGCAAGGAGAGCATTTATCAGAGAGGCAGCAAAGAGGCCCATGGTAACTCTGGAGGAGCTGCAGAGATCCACAGCTCAGTTGGGAGAATCTGTCCACAGGACAACTATTAGTCGTGTACTCTACAAATCTGGCGTTTATGGAAGAGGGGCAAGAAGAAAGCCATTGTTGAAAGAAAGTCATAAGAAGTCCTGTTTGCAGTTTGCGAGAAGCCATGTGGGAGACACATCAAACATTGGGGAGAAGGTGCTCTTGTCAGATGAGACCAAATCTGTACGTTTTGCCCTAAAAGCAAACGCTATGTGTGTCGAAACTAACACTGCACATTACCTAGAACACACCGTGAAACATGGTGGTGGCAGGATCATGTTGTGGGGATGCTTTTTTTCAGCAGGGACATGGAAGTTGGTCAGAGTTGATGGGAAGATGCATGGAGCCAAAAAAGTCACACATAAATAAAGACACCCAAATATTTGCAAAATCCTTAAATAAAAGTCCCCCAAAAAGTCCCTCATCATAAATCCACCATAAATCATGATGCCCGCTTCTGAGAAAAAAAAAAACTCAATGACCCACCAAAGATGACCGATTCCCAACAGTGACACTAGCCGATTGACAGATACCATTAGCCTTATAAATGAAGGGATGGAGATAGTGGTGAAATCATTGACCATGTGACTCTCTTTAAGTCTTGGCTGGTCCACAGGAACCAGCCGAGATTCAAACCGTGTATGGGCAGGCTGAATGTACCAAGCTAATCGATCAATCGATCAACTTGGGTACAACCAGCATACTGGGTTTTACCTGCAATTATCACTAGTGGCTGCTATAGCCACTAGTATTAACCACTGTCTTCTCCCAGTAGGGACAGCTTCCTCCGCCGGGGGGGGGGGATTCCTGCATCAACACTGTCTGTGGTTGTTCTGTGTTCCTTAGGAGAGGCAGAGTTTTGTTTCCTTGTTTCAAAGCTGATGATTGGTTGTGCTTAGGGCACACTAAAAAAAAAAAAAAAAAAGATATAAACAGTTTTCCAAATGCTACCACCAGCATTGCTTTGATATTTATGTCAAATTGTAAAAAAATTGTCATTCAAATGCCTTGTTTTGATGTTTTTTCTCTGTGGTCAGGTGACCACTACCATTCACTTTTTGCCCTGTGCTTTGCGAACAGTGGGCAGAGCTTTTTTTCTTCACTGACAGGAGGGTAGTAGCTGTTGCCTGCACTGTTGTGAGCTAAGCAGGAGCAAAACTAGCACATAAGCTATAGGTCTGCTCTTCATTAAGCGCATGCACAACAAACAACAAACCCAGCAGCCATTAATAGATAATGAAGCACCACAACCTTCATGTCCCAACAAAGCTGGGGGAATCAGCCATTTCAAAAGCAGCGTTGTAGGGTTGTCAAACTGGTGCCTGGAAATATGGGTGTTAGCAGGGAAACATTAGAATCACGTAATTGCTTTGCATGTCCTTAAGCTGTGAAAAATTAACTTATATGTAATGTGCAAATTTTATTTAAAACTTCATGATTTTTTACTTTTGCCTTGAGAGACACTTTGATATTTCTAGATGTTTCCTATAACATATCAAATGTTCACTTTTCTAATTCAGGTCCACTTTAATGATGTTATTCAATTCCTCTCAGTGAATATTCAATACAACTTTACAAAATCATATAATAAGTACAGGTTTTGACATTAATAATGAAGATGAAATAGAGATGATGAACATAATTAAATAGGCTCTGATCCCTCAACTCTAACTGTATTAAATATAAAAAATTTAACTGAAATGAATTGGTGTCTAAAAAGTACACATAATATAAATATGAGACCAGGCTTTTTTATGTTGAATTTATGCATTTCAGCCTATACATACAGGGGGTCCCCGGGTTACAAACAAGATGGGGACTGTAGGTTTGTTCTTAAGTTGAATCTGTTTGTAAGTCGGAACAGGTACATTTTTTAAGTGTAGCTCCAGACAAAAAATCTATTTTTACGTTTTTTTAGATAACATAGAGAAGGGTTATCACCCCTGTAACCTTTGTTTTGCTGCCTGTGCCCCTGTTCAGAAGATTTCACCTCACCTTCTGTCCCAATGACAATTGGATTTAGAAAAATTTGGGTTGTTGTGGAAACAAGCCTTGATAAAAAAGCATCAGTGGAGGTACCTTTTTCCCATATTAACTCTTACAGGAGTGAATTTCCCTTCCTAGGGGTAGATTTCCTCTCACTTCCTGTTGTCTCCCTCCGTTTGTAAGTAGGAGTCGTTTGTAAGTCGGATGTTTGTAAGTAGGGGACCCCCTGTAATGTAAAGATTGTGGGCTTGTTTAATCTTTGTGGGGACCAAAAATCTGTAAAAGAATTAATGAATCTAAGTGCGAAACATTGTTAATCTACTATGTAACTATGTATGTACTTCAGTTGTTTTGTAGGCCATAATACGTCATTGTTATTGAGCCATTTGACTCAAACTTTTTGCATTTATTAGTTCATCTCTTATGTTTTTAAGTTATTACATGCTAAACTGGTCCATTCTGTTATAATAGATACTGTGGCAGAAAAAAAAAAAAAAAAAAAACCCTGATTCTTCAGAAATACAATGTAGGTGTTGTGGGTGAACAGCTTCAAGTGGAGAGCTCACAGAGAGGTAATCCAAAGTGCCAAAGTGTCTAAGGGCTTCCTGTCCATGCTTGCTCATCAGTGTTGCAGCAAACATAACCGAGGAGATTACCTTGACGGGGTAAGTAATCACAGCTAAGTAAACAACAGAAAGTTATTTAGCCACTTCGCTAGTTATGACATGTTCCTTCAAAGCCCACATGCAGCCTTTTTCAGCACACCGGCATACTTCATAACAGGGGAAGAAAACAAAAACACTTTTAAAATGCACATGAGACACCTTCCCAAAATCTGTCTACAATAGGGTCTCTCTCTCTGCATGCCACTCTCTGTAGCTCCACTTTTGTAAGATACAAACTGTCAGTGTTTTATTTATTTTGAATTTGGAGCAGGCATTGCGCCACAATGTAAAAGTGGTGCATTTTAGAACTACTTGCTTTTGCCAAATGAATCACTGTCAGTACCAAAAGTGTCACAGACGCTTCATGGATTTTGCACAAAACATTAACAGGAGAGATTAATGCCACAAAGGGGGTACAGCAGCTTTACTGAATTCCCCCTACAGTGTTTAGACTTGAATTCACACAGTGTGCTGTGACAAATGTTTTACTGCATTGCAAAAAGGACTGATACCACAAGGACAAAGAAGAAACGATTGTTTCCTTTGTGTCCCAGTCATACTGTGCTGCAGCATGCTGCATTTTATTGCAGAGCACCATAAAGAATCACATGGCACTGTACGGCAGAGCATCATGCTGCTGTATAGCACCATGAATAAAGTGTATGTTTTGTTCACTTCAAATAAAGTTTGTACAAAAAAAGGGAGCCTTGTGATGCGCTGAATCGCACACCACACTGCCCCCTAATGCAGCCAGCAACAGACAGCTGCTGAAGTGGTAAAGTGATCCGGCAACTGTTTGGTATGATGCAAATTTAGCCTTAGGATCACAAAAGGATAAAAGTGTTTTTCATCACATCTTACTGACTTTGTAAGTCCAAACAGGGCTGGAAATACTCGTAAATATAGTAGGCCTTTCCTTTATATGCTCATTGGGCACCCCATCATATCAAATAATACAAAAATCTAATAAAAGTTTATTTACACATTATCACAATATTCTAAGCCACATAAGGACAGAAAAAAAACCCCACAAAAAATATCCTGTGTAAGTATGATCCTAAATTAGGGGTATTGATTTTGGTACAGGCTCCTGTAATAGGAACTGGATCTTGTACTCAAGTGTTCTTTTTTCATGCGTACTAGTCTGGGTTGAAGTAGCCTTTTAACAGGTAAGTTCACCTATTATTATCTTTTTTTATTTTTTCTAAATTCCAGATCCCCTATGTACCAATATAGCATAATGTACTTCTTTTGTAAAAAATAAAACAGCTTTTCATTTATTATACGCACTCTTACCTCCCTGTCTTTATGGCTGTTTTAAAACACTGCTTGATTACTTCTGCCTTACTTCCTAGACAGACTTTAGGTCATGACACATGAAGGAGTTGACCAGCTGATCTCATTAGCACACACCCTGCATCATCTACCCTCAGCTGGTCAACTCCTTCCTGTATCATGACCTAAAGTCTGTCCAGGAAGTAAGCCATAAAGACAGGGAGGTAAGAGAGAATATAATAAATGGAAAGCTGTTTTATCTTTGCAAAAGAAGTACATTAATGCTATATTGGTACATAGGAGAGCTGGAATTTAGAAAAAAAAAAGGTGAACTTTAAATATAAGGAAAAGAGCAGTTAAGCTAAATGATCCTCTTCACTCTTTACAGGTATGGGGACTCCTTGTCAAATTTGCATCTAGAAAATTACAATTAGGCCTGAGGATCTGAAATAGAGGATTAGGGTTCATAGAAGCTGCACACAAAAGGGAAGGGTGAGAGGTCACAGGAACTGCAAAGAAAAGGAAGAGATAGAGTTTGGTTGGTTACACAGGTTTGCTGAGATGTAGGAAGAATACTAGAGCTATTATAAAGTTATGTGTGCAGAAGGGTGAATCCCACAAGTAAAGCATGCTTTTTCAGATAAAATTTACTGGTGGAGACAGAATTCTGCAAAAGCAAATATCAGACTGGCACAGTGATACAGACCATTACTTCAAATTATTACTATTTTGCTCTTGTGGGGTCTTATTGACCTGAATCTCTCCATAAAGAGGACCTGTCATGATAGATTCCTATTACAAGGGATGTTTACAATCCTTGTAATAGGAATAAAAGTGATAAAAAAAATGAAGTGTAAAAAAAGTGTAAAAATAAAAAAATAAAGTAAAATAAAAAACTAAATGTGAGTGAGGTATCACCACGTGCGTTAGAGTGAGAGAAATAATTCTAGCCCTAGACCTCCTCTGTACCTCTAAATTTTTAACCTGTAAAAAATGTCAAAGCGTCGCCTATGGAGATTTTTAACTACCGAAGTTTGGCACCATTCCATGACTGTGCACAATTTTAAAGTGTGACATGTTAGGTATCTTTTTACTCGGCGTAACATCATCTTTCACATTATATAAAAAAATTGGGCTAACTTTACTGTTTTGATATTTTTTAATTCATGATACCGTTTTTTTTCCCAAAAAAAAGGCGTTTGAAAAATGATTGCGCAAATACCGTGCAAGATAAAAAGTTGCAATGACCACCATTTTATTCCCTAGGGTGTCTGCTAAAAAAAACATATATATATATAATTTTTGGGGGTTCTGAGTAATTTTCTAGCAAAAAAATTATGATTTTTAGTTCCAGAATAGGCCAGGTATACCAAATCAGTTTTGAGCTGATCAGGATTACAATTCCATGCAAAGAATCTAGCAGTTTCTAAAAAAGTTCTAGTAATGTAAGCGATTGCTAGACTGATTAACAAACTCTGCAATGACTTCCTAACTGGAATATTGTAAATGTTTTTTTTGGTATAAGAAATTTTCATTGGTATAGAGAAATAAAGCGTTTTCAGTACCTCCAGGACAGAAACATTCAGGAACATGTTTTTTAAACTCCTTAGATTATACAGTATGTAGTTGGCTGCAGAAAAAGTTTTTTCCTTTTTTTTTCTAACAGAGCTAGAATTTATTTTCCAGCATACAATAACTTGATCTACTTTTATAGTTGCAACATGTACGGGCACCTTAAGATGTGCCTGTAGCTTATTCCAGTTTTTATTTAATGCTTGAAACGTATACTGTACAAGTATTCCAGTACTGTTATGGAGCCCTATAATTTAAAACAGTTTTTCTCTAGAACACACTCTGCTTGTTTGAGGTATGTGAAAGAAACATTTATATGGCTCTTTTGAAGAATGGCAGCATTTCTGTGCAAAAAATATTTCTTTGAATATAAAAAATGCAATGTAAATGTAGATTCAGGTTTGTAAAGTGACTTCACGGTTCTCAGTAAACACATGCTGCTTATCATTTTTTTTTTTTTTTTACTTTTTCCTAGAGTGAAGAAAATCCTTGCTGATATTCTGAAAATATATATTTGTTGCAATGAGCTTAACAAATTAGGCTGCTGTTGACATAGCTATTAAAATACATACAGCCATTTTAAAATGGTATTTTGCATTTGAGATAGAAATTAAAACTATAATGTGGTGTTGGTAAAATGGATTAAGAAATAATAATAATAATAATAATAATAATAATATGATACTGTAATTAGTTCACATTTATGCTTATGCGTTTTCTTTTTTATGTACTGTAGATATCATGCATAATTTATAAACCGTGCCTTGTAGATGTACAGCTGTCAGTTTCCATAAGCTACTGTTGGGATGGACTTGGCTAAGTCATAATGTCCTCAATTATGTAAAATTTCCAGAATACCATATATACTCGAGTATAAGCCGAGATTTTCAGCCCTTTTTTTTGGGCTGAAAGTACCCCCCTCGGCTTATACTCGAGTCGCCGCCGTCTGCCTACCTGATCAGTGTGTCATGTAGACAGATGGCGGCCTTGGCAGTGTTCAAACGCCACGCCTCCTTGTCTGTGATAGGCGGAACACTCTATTTCCCAGCAGTCAGTGTTCCGCCTATCACGGAATCCTCTCATCCTCGTCCGTGGTATGAGGATGAGCGGATGTCTGTGATAGGCGGAACACTGACTGCTGGGAAATTGAGTGTTCCGCCTATCACAGACAAGGAGGAGGCGCGGCTTTTGAATACAGTTATGGCCGCCGTGTGTATTGCACGCTGATCGGTACAAATGCGAGGGACACCGAGGCTGAAAAGGGACACGAGGCTGAAAAGGGACACCGAGGCTGAAGAGGGACACCGAGGCTGCAGAGGGACACAGACGCTGCAGAACAGGACACAGGTAGGCTGTGACCCTCTTTTCCACTTACAGTAGCTGCTGCATTTCTCACCCTCGGCTTATACTCGGGTCAATAAGTTTTCCCAGGTTTTTTGTGGTAAATTAGGGGCCTTGGCTTATATTGGGGTCGACCTATACTCGAGTATATACGGTAATTATCTTATCCTACTAAGTTAGCAATATCTGGGTTTCAGATCTGTTCAAAGGTCAGCATATTTTTTATTTACCAAAAAATATATAATAAAAGTAGAAAAACAAAAATAAAATGTGACTACTTCAGGAAGTGTTTAATTGCTGTCAGCCCTGACTCACCTCCATACATAGATTTTCATGCAAATACTGGGTGTGGAGCAAAGAGGAATACTATGAAATGTCACTTGAATAACAGCTCTGAGTCTGCAGGGGCTGCTAACATCACTAGCAATGAATGAACTTGCCCGTGTTTGGTTTGCAGGAGGATCAGTGCACCTAGCCTGAAATTTTGAAATTTCCAAACCCTGCACATAGGGGTTGATTAACTAAAGACAAATAGACTTTGTGCGCTTTGAACAATACAGTTGCACATTGGAAGAGCAGTTGCTCCACAGCTTAGTAAATGAGCAGAAGTTCTGCTGACTTCCATCATCTAATCATGTGCAAGCAAGAATGCTGTTTTTTTATTTTCCTTGCATGTGATTGGGTATTTTTTGAAAAGTGAAGCTTTAGCTCATTTACTAAGCTCTGGAGCAATTGCACTTTTGCAAAGTGCACAGTTTATTTGCCTTTAGTAAATCAACCTCCATAGTGCCCAAATCTGGCTAAAGTTTATGGGAGTGTCATCTTGTAATCGTAAGGCCAATCTACAAGCTTTTGATAAAAAATTATATGGGTAGAGGATCATTACCATGGGTGAAATGTACCAAACCAAAAAAAAAAGCTATAAAAGGGCAATATTCAAAATACACATTTCCTTTTACTACATGAGTACGAGTTTGTGATACCACTTTATTACCAGGCCATTTTTCCATTGCTGTTGAAAATTACTCCATCGTGTAACATGGTCTACAAATAATTTTTCCCATAATTTCAGTTAAAATAATAATGCCAGGGCAGTGCAAAAATCCCACAAATTACCCTTTTTTTGGAAAGAATCTCCAAGTTCACCTGTTTGGCAAACTGCGAACAGCCTGGGCTGGTTAGGGGTGATTAGCCTGGTTGTGATGTTTGGCAGGGGTGCCTGTATGACAAGAATGCTTAAAAAGCATTACAAATTCTTCATATATATTTTGATCTGAGGTAGCTTGGGAATGACAGCCAGCTGGTTGGTAAAAGCTACCAGTTCATTTATTTTGAAAAATAGATAAACAAAAACAGCTTTCTTCAGCCAAAACAAGTTAATATTCCAAAGTCCTGCTACAACAAACTCAACAGCAGTCTGACCACCAATCCTTTGAGCCCGCACTGGGGTAGGGTACCTCCATGGCAAGGGTGCCAGACAGGCCACAAGGGGCGTCAGCAACCAGGGTCTCAGCTTGTATAAGAGCTCACAGTTTACTCACAGCTTGCGAGCCGCACTATCCACAGATGCTGAGTTTCCCTCTGCTGCCTTTCAAGCCCCCCTGCCTAGGGCTTAACTCCACTGGATCCAGAGTCCTGGTAGTGAGGGCTTGGAGGTTCCTCTCACTCAAATCTCTTTAGACCTCAGAAATTCCAGGTCTCTGACACAGACATCAAAATAGAGAGCACTGAAAATCAGGGGAGTTCCAGTCCTTGGTCCTAGGTAAGCTGACAGAACCACCAGCTTCAGTCCTGGGCTCCTCGTGGAACAGGAGAGCCTAGAAAGGCATCAGAAGGTGGCAGGAGCTATTTAGCTGCTTGGATCACTTTTACTTTATTTACCAACTACGGCTGAAAACACTCATACTAGGGTCGTGACTGCAAACTCATCCTTTCTGTATGTATTCATAATCATATTTAAAAAAAAAATTAAGTCTCTATATAATACAGCTATACATTAAAACAGAAAAATAATGTGTCTTCTTATAGGAAACCTGCACTGGGAAAATACATAGACTCCAATTGCTTATAACTTTTTGCAAAACAAACTTACCTAATGCAATTTAGGATGGATACCAGAGTGTGGTTGTAAATGGGGTTCACTCGGAAAAGAGACCATTCACTAGTGGTGTACCACAAGGCTCTGTATTAGGTCCTGTTCTATATAATCTGTATGTAAGTGATATAACTAAAGGTTCATTGGGCAAGGTATGTCCTTTTGCAGATGACACAAAGGTGTGTAATAGGGTTGATATCCCTGGAGGTGTCTGTAACATGGATCATGATTTGGCATTGCTGGAAGATTGGTCAAAGCAGTGGAGACTGCAGTTCAATGTTTCTAAATGTAAAATAATGTACCTAGGAAAAAATAATCTCTTAAGAGAGTACAACATTGTGGGTACAGTGTTAGCCATCACTACAGAAGAAAACAATTTGGGGGTACTTATTTAAGATGATTGCAAAATGTGCAAACAGTGTTCCCATGCAGTGAGAAAAGCATATACACTAGAATTCTAGGATGCATCACTAAAGGGATCACCAGCAGGAGGAAGGAGGTTCTGATTCCCCTACATTGATAAGATAGAACGAGTCCAGAGATAGGTAGCAAAAATGGTAAAAGGTTTGGGGGATAAAACATAACCAAAGCAATTTCAGGGAAAGGGGAGACATAATTGAAACATTTAAATACATCAAGGGGGTGAATAAGGTTGAGGAGGGCAGCTTTTCCATATGAAACCAAAATACACGGGGACATGACCTCAAACTAACTGGAGTAAAGATGAAAACTAATTTTAGAAAGTATTATTTAACTGAAAGGGTTGTTGATGCTTGGAATAAACTTCCAGCAGAGGTAGGGAGACAGGCAACAATAAATGGCTTCAAGCATGCGTGGGACAACAGATCTATACTCAGACAAAAAAGTTAACAAAAAAAAATAAAATAAACAAAACAAAGAAAAAAGAAAAAAGCAATCAAAAATAAACAAACAAATGTGCATATTTAATGGACTACTCTGTCTTTTTTTTTCTGCCGTCACTTTTCTATGTTTCTATTTATCGAATTAACAGCTCAATCAATGTGATGCATACTCACAAAGGTGCATAAGTATACAGCAAGTACATAGGAGGATAACATGAGGTAGAACATCCAAGTGTTTTTGCGGCCTCACATATGCAAGCTAATGCATTTCAGGGGCGCACCCCATTTTTCAGAGCTCCTGAAACGGATGCTCATGTTGCTCATGATGCCTCATGTTTTCAGAAACTTAAATCACTCATCAATGGAGGTGACAAAATGGATTTTCCATTCTTCAGAGTAATGAGCTTAACAGGAAAACACCATCTCTAGGCATCTAATTGAACTGCACAGGACTTTAGTGAGTCCTAAAGATTTTTTCCTGGTTTGGATAGTGGATTGCATATTCATCTTGAAGAGGTGCAATCTCTCTAGTAATGCCAAATAATATATCTTTATGTTGGATTTAAACAAAAAAAATTATATATTGGAGCTTACCAATTGTTAGATGTTATGGCTGCATCAGTTTTCCTTTTCTTATGCTTTTTTCCCCCTGTTTTCCCCTGGTGATTTGGCCAGTTACACACCTCTTGTATTAGAGTGGCCCCACTCTGGATTCAGGAGAACAGGGGGCACCTTTGTACAGCAGCATTGCCAGTCTGGGGGGAGGGGTGCGTTGAATGTACTAACAAAATAAAAAATACAGTAACAAATTGATGCTGAACTCCAGCTAATACTTTATAAGCAGTCACAGCAAACTGATATAAATAAATGCTGATCATCCAGTGCTCAGCACAATTTTGAATGGGGTATATTTTATCACACAAAAATTTACTGACAGATCTTCTACCGTTCACACCAGTTACTCCACCATGCCAAGATCCCATGTCCACCTACAAAAAATAACTGGTGAGACATTTGGTTACTGCTGCCAAGGTGTGTATTCTGCCCCTATCCACCTACTTCACAGCAATGGCTTCTTAAAGTGGAAGACATCAGGCAAATGGAAAGTCTAACCAGACTAACACAAATTAACGATTTACCAAAACATGGTTTTACTGGATCAAATTTTCTTGCACAGAGAAATTTGTTGTTGTGGTTTGATTCTTCTAAAGTATTAGATTCTTCTTCCATATATGTTGAGTATGAGGATGCTTGTATTGCTCTCTGGATGGGGCAATCTGTCCTATCCCTGTAACTTCAAAAAAGATTTTCTGTTGAAAAGCAACAGACTTACTGTCCAGATCACTTGTTGAAAATAGAAAAAAAGAAAGCCTAAAAAAATAAACCAATACAGCAATGACATCTAAGAAAATGTGAGTTTAATACTGCTTGAATATGCAAAATGTGTGAAACCAAGTCCCGGGTACCCTAATCTAATGGGTACCTCCAGAGTCAGGGACAGCCGACATCATTCTATGTAGAGTGAGTTACAAGGCATGGTGAGTGTGATGCAAGGTAGATTCATGGGTGCCAGACACTTCTTGAATGCAACAAGATTTATTGTCTCTTAAACAGAACTGTGGGAAAGAGGGTTTAGGGCCAGGACACCTTTTAGTAGTCAATTGGCAGACTCTGAGACTTCTATAGGCAGACAGCCATGCAGGGAAAGGCACCCAGCCAGACACAACATCTGCAATGTGTAGACACGCTGTCTCCTATGGAAATAATCTTGAACAGTTCCTAACAAATGTTACAATTGACTCTTTCACTTCCTCTACAATCTCCTATTTTAGATCTTTAGTCAACTGAGCTCCCAGCCTGTCTCACTAGACTTGCTGATCCACTGCTACTGGATTTATTCAGCTCTTTCAACTTTCTCCCTCAGTATCTTCCTCAATCGTCACCCCTGCATCCCTGCTGGGTCCTTAGCTTGGCATTCACGATACTTCTCAAGTGTCACTCCACTGGCCTGCTTGGTCCCTAGCTTGACACACAAGGCTGCTCTGAAAGCATCACCTCCACTGGCTGGGTACCTGACTTTACACCTGCTGAAGTTTCCCAATTCTTTACCCTCCCCGGTTGGTGAGAATACTGCTCCGGTACTTGCTTCAGCTACTCACAGTGATCCCTGGTAACAAGGTGGATGGTTCCGTAGTGGTGAAGCTTCCCATCTACCTCCGACCAGGACAGGTTCTCCAGCCAGCAGAACCGTCACTTCTGGTTGGACTGCAAACCGCAGTCCCAACCCTACGCTACTCTCTCTTGCTTCTGGATAGGCCTTCAGACAGTTTAGCAGCCAGATGTCCCTGGGATAGGCCTCAGGCTCTGGCCTAGCAGCCCTGGACAGTACAACACATGTCCACCCAGACAGCCGTCCAGGTGGCACAGAACCCCGATCACCTGAGCTCACTCAAATAAATAGGCTCTCCCAGCAGGCCAAGGGACCCAAGAAGTTCCCTGCCCATTGGCTGAAATACCCCATCTATTCCTGATATGTCCTTGCAATGCCCTTGTCTTATCTAATGCCACCAGGTACCCGGCCATCTAGTGACAGAAGGGAGAAGTGCAGCAATTTCAGAATTAGGGTGGAATCAATTGATCTCCTATCAATTGGCCAAGGCAACTATACCTGGCAGGTAAATTTACTAGCAACCCTACCTAAACATCAGCGTGCTACATGTGGATATGAACAAATACATTCCTAGGCCATTTGTCTTCTGTAAAGGACAGACTGGGTGGTCAATGGATTCTATTAATTGCAATCTTATAAGGGGCATCTGAGGAAAGAAGCTGTTGTATCATAAGCTGAATATATTGCTTTATATCTACTGGATCCACACATGCATGCAGGAATGACTCTGAAATTCACAATATTATTCTGCCATGAGAGGTCTTCTAAATTACCAAATTTTTAGCCTTTAAGCTATTGCAGTTCATCAGTTACCTTCTTCCCATCCAGTATACAGTGGTGTGAAAAAGTGTTTGCCCCCTTCCTCATTTCCTGTTCCTTTGCATGTTTGTCACACTTAAGTGTTTCGGAACATCAAACCAATTTAAACAATAGTCAAGGACAACACAAGTAAACACAAAATGCAATTTGTAAATGAAGGTGTTTATTATTAAAGGTGAAAAAAAATCCAAACCATCATGGCCCTGTGTGAAAAAGTGATTGCCCCCCTTGTTAAAACATACTATAACTGTGGTTGTCCACACCTGAGTTCAATTTCTCTAGCCACACCCAGGCCTGATTATTGCCACACCTGTTCACAATCAAGGCATCACTTAAATAGGAGCTGCTTGACACAGTAAGGTCCACCAGAAGATCCTTAAAAGCTACACATCATGCCGAGACCCAAAGAAATTCAGGAACAATTGAGAAAGAAAGTAATTGAGATCTATCAGTCTGGAAAGGGTTATAAAGCCATTTCCAAAGCTTTGGGAATCCAGCGAACCACAGTGAGAGCCATTATCCACAAATGGCGAAGACATGGAACAGTGGTGAACCTTCCCAGGAGTGGCCGGCCGCCCAAAATTACCCCAAGAGCGCAGCGACGACTCATCCAAGAGGTCACAAAAGACCCCACAACAACGTCCAAGGAACTGCAGGCCTCACTTGCCTCAGTTAAGGTCAGCGTTCATGCCTCCACCATCAGGAAAAGACTGGGCAAAAATGGCCTGCATGGCAGAGTTCCAAGGAGAAAACCACTGCTGAGCAAAAAGAACATCAAAGCTCGTCTCAATTTCTCCACAACACATCTTGATGATCCCCAAGACTTTTGGGACAACATTCTGTGGACCGATGAGACAAAAGTGGAACTCTTTGGAAGGTGTGTGTCCAAGTATATCTGGCGTAGAAGGAACACTGCATTTCAGAAAAAGAACATTATACCAACAGTAAAAGATGGTGGTGGTAGTGTGATGGTCTGGGGCAGTTTTGCTGCTTCAGGACCTGGAAGACTTGCCGTGATAAAAGGAACTATGAATTCTGCTGTCTACCAAGAGATCCTGAAGGAGAATGTCCGACCATCTGTTCGTGTACTCAAGCTGAAACGAACTTGGGTTCTGCAGCAGGACAATGATCCTAAACACACCAGCAAGTCCACCACCGAATGGCTGAAGAAAAACAAAATGAAGACTTTGGAGTGGCCTAGCCAAAGTCCAGACCTGAATCCTATTGAGATGTTGTGGTATGACCTTAAAAAGGCCGTTCATGCTCGAAAACCCTCTAATGTAACTGAATTAGGACAATTCTGCAAAGATGAGTGGGCCAAAATTCCTCCAGGACGCTGTAAAAGCCTCATTGCACGTTATCGCAAACACTTGGTTGCAGTTGTTGCTGCTAAGGGTGGCCCAACCAGTTATTAGGTTTAGGGGGCAATCACTTTTTCACACAGGGCCATGATGGTTTGGATTTTTTTTCACCTTTAATAATAAACACCTTCATTTACAAATTGCATTTTGTGTTTACTTGTGTTGTCCTTGACTATTGTTTAAATTGGTTTGATGTTCCGAAACACTTAAGTGTGACAAACATGCAAAGGAACAGGAAATGAGGAAGGGGGCAAACACTTTTTCACACCACTGTATATATATATATGTATATATATATATATATATATATATATATATATATATATATATATATATATATACACGTCCTGGACAGGAAACAGTTTTCCCAGGATTATGTCTGCAGCCGTTGCCATGATTATTGTATTGTTTTTTAGAGCCAGCAATCGACTTTCATTAAAGAGCACTGTTTTTGGGCTCTCCTATTCCACCAGGGAGCCTGGGACCACTGTAAGTGGTCAGTTTGGCTGCCTCACAGAGGAAATGGAGGAAACATCCATTACCCAATCTCCTCTGTGATGAATAAAGCGGAAAGGATTTAGTCACTGCTGGTTTCAGTGCTGTGTTACCAACCAGCAAAGCAGCTGATCAAACAAATCTCTGTTTGATCAGCTGCCTTGGAGGGCCAAGGACTCCATAAAGAGTACCTGTCACTGCCCAAAGCTATCACAAGGGTTGTGTCCACCCATTGCGGTGGCAATAAAGTTGAATGAAGGAAAAAGTGTAACAAAAAATTGTGCGTGGCCAAGTCCGTTTGATTCGGAAAGTCCGTCGGAAGTCAGCCGAAAGTCCATCGGGAAGACCGTCGGACCTAGTCTGCCGGAAAGTCTGGTCGTGTGTACACGGCATAAGAGTATGTAAGAAAGCTTTCAATATATATATAATTGGAGAGTACAATGAATATATAGCCTGTCATTAAGTACTTATTTCTAAAAATGCTAGTTGACTGTCTTGAGTCAATATTTGCAGGGTCACTGACAAAAAAGTATGCTGTTAGTGAAGTCAGAGGGATGTCAGAACTCCTGATCTACATACTTGTTCCAGGTTATTGACTGTGAAGGCTCCTGAAGTCACTGCTTTTTAAATTAATGTTTTTTTGGGTAGAAAGTGCAAGCTGTGTTGTATAGTGTAGTACTCTATTTTCAAAGTATTAAAGGCAAATAATAATGGTTTGGGATCACTAGTATTAACTATTAATATTGACCTTTAAAACAGGATACACTCATAAGAATTCCCAGAGCACAGCATGAGTTGACAAAGAACAACACAAGGAGTGTAAGGAGGATGTTCACTCTAGGAGGTCCATGATATCGCCCTCACCCTGCTCGTAATATATAGCTCTTCAGTATTTTTTGATATTTTTGTTTCTATGGTATACTGAAATATAATTACAAGTATTTTATAAGTGTCAGAGGCTTTTATTGACAACTACATTAAGTTTATGCAAAGAGACAATATTTGCAGTGTTGACCCTTCTTTTTCAAGACCTCTGCAATTCACCCTGGCATGCTGTCAATCAACTTCTGGGCCACATCCTGACTAATGGCAGCCTTTCTTGCATAAGTGGAGTTGTGGAGTTTGTCAGAATTTTTTTTTTTTTTTTTTTTTGTTCACCTACCTCTTGAGGATTGACCACAAGATCTTAATGGGATTGAGGTCTGGGGAGTTTCCTGGCCATGGACCCAAAATTTAGCCTTATGGCAAGGTGCTCCATCATGCTAGAAAAGGGAGTGAACCAACTCCATTGGCTGAGAAGCAACCCCACATATAAATGGTTTTAGGATGCTTTATTGTTGGCGTGCCAGAGGACTTATGGTAGCGCTTACCTTTTCTTCTCCAGACAAGGTTTTTTTCCAGATGCCCCAAACAATCGGAAAGGGGATTCATCAGAGAAAATTACTTTTTTCTAGCCCTCAGAAGTAAAATCCCTGTTCCTTTTGCAGAATATCAGTCTGTCCCTGATGTTTTTCCTGAAGAGAAGTGGCGTCTTTTCTGCCCCAGGCCACTTCTTGACACCAGGCCATCCTCCAAAAGTCTTTGCTTTACTGTGCATGCACTCACACCTGCCTACTGCCATTCCTGAGCAAGCTCTGCAAGTTCTGCACTGGTGGTGCCCTAATCCCACAGCTGAATCAAATGTAGGAGATGGTCCTGGCATTTGCTGGACTTTCTTGGGGGCCCTGAAGCCTTCTGCACAACAAGTGAACATCTCTCTTGAAGTTCTTGATGATAAATAGTTGATTTAGGCGTAATCTTAGTAGCAGCAATATCTTTGCCTGTGAATACCTTTTTGTGCAAAGCAATGATGACTGCACATGTTTCTGTGCAGGTAACCATGGTTAACAGAGGAAGAACAATGATTTCAAGCACCACCCTCCTTTTAAAGCTTTCAGTCCGTAATTCTAACTCAATCAGCATTACAGAGAAATTTCCAGCCTTGTCCTCTTCAACATTGGCACCGGTGCTAACGAAAGAATAACTAATACATTTTCATGGCAAAGAGGTACTTTGCAATTAATTGCAATTCATCTGATCACTCTTCATAATATTTTGGAGTATATGCAAATTGCCATAATAAAAACTCAGGCAGCCGACTTTGTAAAAATTTATATTTGTGTCATTCTCAAAACTTTTGGCAGGGGCTGTATATATTGTTTAGTGTTTTAACCACTTGCTGACTACCATACATATAAAAACACCCTGTCAGCAAGTTATAATTACAAGATCATGGCTGTAGCTGCAGATGACCTCTTGTGATAAATTAAGTCAGTTTCAGAGTTGTCATTCTCTGGCTGCTAAAGCCAGGAAGCAGCATATCAAACATGATTTGTGCTTAATCAGCTGCTTTGTGGGACAGGGGAGATTGGGGGTCTAAAAGCCCTCTGATATCTCCATAAAGAGTACCTGTCACTACCCAAAGCTATCACATAGGGAGCTTGTTAGCCCCCTTGTGATAGCAATAAAATGAAATGAAGAAAAATATGTATATGTAAACAGCAAATGTACGACATATATAAGGTATTGCTGTGAATACCACAGCAAGAGCATCATTCACAATTAACTCTACACTGATAACCTGTAGAGGCTTTTAAAACATTGCCTATGAAACATTTTAGGTTCCCGTAGACTGTTGCCATTGGGTTGGGTTCTTGGGTGCACCTCATTTTAAGTCTTGACATTTTTGGTATCTATTTACTCAATGTGGATTCATCTTTTATATTTTAGCAACAAATAGTGCTATATTGTGATTGTGTGTGCTAAAATTTATCTCAGTGTTCTTTTTCCTGACAATGGTTGCACAAATATTGTGTGAAATAAAAAAATTGCAACAGCCATCATTTTATTTTCCTAGGCCCCTGTGTTTAGAAAATATATAATGTTTAGGGTTTATAAGTAATATTCTGGCAAAAATGCTGATTTTAATATTTGTGGGATAAATTAAAAAATTGCCCCGGACAGTAAGTGTTTAACCTCTTGCCGACCGGCTCACGCCAATATACGTAGCAGAATGGCCCTACTGGGAGAAACCTCGGAGTAAGTAGGAACAATGATATGTCTCCTCCCTCAGTCAGTCCTATCCTCATACAGTTAGAAACAGTAACTAAGGAACACTTTTAACCCCATGATCACCCCCTTCCCTGCCAGTGACACTTACACAGTAATCAGTGCTTTTTTATAGCACTGAACGCTGTATAAATGTAAAATGTCATTGGTCCCAAAAATGTGCCAAGAGTGTCCGATCTGTCCGCCGCAATTTCGCAGTACTGTTAAAGATCGCAGATCGCTGCCATTACTAGAAAAAAAAATGAAGAATTTATAAAAATGCCATAAACCTTTCCCATAGCTTGTAGACACTATAACTTTTGCGCAAACCAATCAATCAATATACGCTTACTGCAATTTTTTTACTAAAAGATATGTAGAAGAATATATAATGACCTAAACTGATGAAGACATTTGTTTTTTAAAAACATTTTTGCGGATATTTATTATAGCAAAAAGTTTAAAATATTGTTTTTTTTTTTACAGAACTGTTGCTCTTTTTTTGTTTATAGCACACAAAATAAAAAACCGCAGAGATGATTGAATACCACCAAAAGAAAGCTCTATTTGTGGGAAAAAAAGGACGTCAATTTTGTTTGGGTACAATGTCGCACGTCTACACAATTGTCAGTGAAATTGACGCAGTGCCAAATTGTAAAAAAGTTCTCTGGTCAGGAAGGGGGTAAAATCTTTCAGGGCTGAAGCGGTTAAGCTGCAATTTTGAATGGGGTGAGGGATATGTGGATTTTAAAGGTTGACTTTATGTTAAGAGCTCACTTAATGGGCTAAGTGTTGGTTGCATTTTTTGCAAAGGGTAAAATACTTGTCAGCTACACTATTTGCATGGTTTGCCAGTGACAGGAACCTAATTTTGAAAACTATCAGTGCCAGTCTTCCAGCTCTAACACAAGTTTATTGAAATTTCAATTCCCATTTTCTGTGACAGATTTGACTAATTGTGCTCACACAATAATAATATAAAATTTTACCATAATATTTCTACTGACATTGTATGTGTATTTATGGGGCTGTAAGGTGATCTATAGTTCTTTTATTGTACACAATATTCTATAGAGCATATTTCTCTTTTAAACAAAAGGTTTCATATCACATGAATGGAACAAAATGTGTTTTGTTTTATTGGACATAAATGGAAAAAAGTTTCTTTGAGAAGCAGAAATAGAAAGTAAAATTACAGAAAATCCTGGGGAAAAATTGAGCAGTCACACGTTTTCAAGACCGACACAATACTTAAATGCAGGAGCATTAGATCTAATCACTGTTTGCAAGCAAGCTTTTCTATACTTCTTAGCACACAAAGCATTCTTTTTTTTCTATTGTGGCTCCAGTTGCTATTTCAGAAACAGAAAAAAAAATCAATAAGCCTTTACACCTTTCCATCTTTTGCCCCAAAAGGTGTTTTTTTTGGGTAGGTTTCTCATTCATAAGCTGTAGCGTCAAATCCTTGACATCATTCCTGGGCTGTATTGATCACATCTTCTGTTGTGCCAAAGGACAAATAGAAATGATTTATCTGTCTGCAGTGCAAAACTGCAAAAAGACAAAAGGATCTGTCAGACTTCCACAACAATCAGCAGCTGAAGGTATTAGCAAGAGGCCAAGTTCAAAGGTTAAGGTTCAAACAGGTTGTCATCAGTTTCTCACAGCTCTCCAAGTAGGGCAAAACAGCTGGTTCTTATTAGCTAACTCAAGTTCTTTGTAATGAGAGATGACTGGACCAGATAGGGTACAATTTTTAATCAGAATGCACAAATCCAATATAATGAAAGCAAATAAAACACCTGTGCCTGCTAAATGTGGTGTTTTCCTTACTGGCTACTAAAATGTTATCTGCATCATGATCCATAACAGCAGCTTTGAATGCAACATTCTTAGCAGATAGTCTTTCTCCAAATTTCATTATAAAGCATAACACCTTAGAAAAATTATATTATTTAAATGGCATAGTGGCGGGCTATCTCATTTAGTTAATCTATAGTTAATTAAAAATAGAATTTTTTTACTTTAAAATAAATTACAATATATGTTATTGTGTTAACACTCAAATGCATTTACCTTTACATTATTATATTGTAAGTGCTGAGGGTGTAATGAAGGAGATCTGTATTGAGAGATTACAGGGGCTTCCACTTCTAACCCTCTTCCGAAAACCGCTTGTTTTCTAGAGGTCTCTGGCTTACATACTTTTTTAGTCACTGACCTCGCTCAAAAGTGCAGCATATGAAGTCAGTTAGAAGTATGTCAGAATTTCTTAACTATATTTCAGTCACTCAAAAATTATTGAAGCCTTTGGATCAGCATGTCAAACAGACAATCAATATTTTTAGAAGGGGAGGTCAGCAAAGACAGTCTATATAGTCCACTCAGTGCAGGCTTGCCTTCAGGGAAAATTTGGATATTTTTGATACTCTATTTACTCAGGCTGTATTGTCAGGAACCATGAATCAGACTGAGACAGTAATGCAGTAAAAATCACATCTTTTAAGGTAATGGTAAAAAATGGTACAGATCAGTAAAACGTAGTCAAATCATAAGCCAGGGATCGAAAGCCAAAAGTGTATAGTCAGACAAGCCAATGATTAAGAAACCAGAGATCAGCATAGTCAGAGGCAGAAGAACAGGATGAGGAACCAGAAGGGATGTCAGCTGGGCAAAGTCTATCACAAGAACACAGCAGAGAAACTCCAGATATGTTGACAGGGCGAAGACAGTAATGCCGCGTACACACGATCGGAAATTCTGCCAGCAAAAGTCAGATGAGAGCTTTTGGTCGGAAAATGCTACCGTGTGTATGCTCCATCGGACTTTTGCTGGAGGAATTCCAGCCAGCAAAAGATTGAGAGCAGGTTCTCAATTTTTCAGTCAGAAAAAGTTTCCGATCGTCTGTACCAATTCCAACGCGCAAAATTCCTACGCATGCTCGGAAACAATCAATCAAAATAACAAATTATCAAAATATCAAAAAAATATCAAAATATCACATTTCAATACATGTATGATCGGATAAATTCTCCCCTTCTGTGGACGTTTACATTAGACTCTAAACTTAAGTTTGCTTGGCTTCATATATTTGGGATCATTTTAATGTCAAAGTATATAGCCAAACTGTTCAAATAGCCATCATGTACTCTTGGAAGTTGAGACCACATAAGCCTCAAACTTACCAAGGTGGATGCAGTATCGGTCCGATGCTGCATCTGTCCCTCGCCGGTTCTAAGACTGAGAAACACCACTGATCGCTTGGTTCCCAGAGCTCCATGAGCAGAGAGCTGGTGACTCTCAGTCACCGCTGTCTGCTCTGCCCCACCCCACTCTCACTGGAGGGCTTTGGGGGGGGTGGGAGAGACTAACACAGGCTCTCAGCGGATCGCTGATAGCCTGAGCCAGGTGCCGTGCAGGGTTGTCGGCAGAACCTGACCATATTGTGATGATCTCTCCCCAGCCTAGACCAGCTCTGTGATGCCAGCCTTACCGCACAATTGTCATTCAAAGTGCGACAGCACTGAAAGCTGAAAATTGTCCTGTCTTCTAAAAACAAGCTTTGGCTGTACTTGTCCTTTAATGTTAACCACTTACCTACTGGGAAATTTTACCCCCTTCCTGCCAAGACAATTTCCAGCTTTCAGTGCTGTCGCACGTTGAATGAAAATTGTGCAATCTTGCAGCACTGTACCCATATGACATTTTTAGCTTTTTTTTGAGGGACACTGATGAGGCTGGACTGATGGGCACTGATCAGGCTGCACTGATGGGCAATGATGAGGCTGCACTGATTGGCACTGATGGGTACTGATAAGGCTGCATTGACAAGGCAACACTAATGAGCACTGATATGCTAACCTAATAGGCTGCACTGATGGGCAATGATATGATACACTGATATGCTGCTGTGATGGACACTGGTTGGCACTGATGGGGCTGCACTGATCATCAGGGCACTGATGGGGCTGCACTGATCATCAGGGCACTGATTATTAGTGTAAATGTCCCCTGTCAAAGTAAAGCCACTTATCGGCTTTTCCTTTCCTTACACACTCACAGTGCTGAGGGAAGAAAAATGCCAATAACTAGCATTTAAAATAGTAGAATGCAATCAAGTTTTACTGCAGCAGGTTGGCTCCACTGTGCGAAATCACGTTATTGTACGTGATCTCGCAAGGTCTGTATACACCCACGAGCTCTGTGACATGTGCATTCATTTTCGTCCGAATGCATTTTCGTCCGAATTTCCGGTATTTTCGTTGTTGTTTTAACAAACAATAACGAACGTGCAGAATCCGAAAACCGAAAGATCCAACATAAACAAATGCTTTATTTTCGTTTTTGTTGCAACAGTTCGATATAGATAGGAGATTAAAACCTGTGGTCGAATGTGCCTAACCTTAGCTCTATTAGTTCAAGATTATTCTACATAGAGAGAAAAGATTCGACATAGAGAGAAACGGTTTGACATTATAGAGACAGTAGCAAAAAAGATTGAATGTGCCTAACCTAACTCTATTAGTCCAAGATTATTCGACATAGCGAGAAAAGATTCAACATGAAGATTTGACGAAGCAGTCACCGCAAGCGGACAGTTATGGTCAAATGCTCCGCCCATAGGCTATAGAAGAATTCTAATGTTGGTTGACTAGTAATAATAATTAATAAATATAATTATTACTAGTGTCATACAACATTAGAATTCTACTATAGATTGTAGGCGGAACAAATGTACGATTGCGGCGTCATACAGTTTAGCTGCTCCGTCGAATCTTCTTAGAACATTCGACAGACACCATAAGCCTTCAATGACAGATTCAACCTTAATTATTTCGGATTTTCGGACTAATGCATTTTTTAACAAAACTAAATAAATAAAAATGAATTTAGAGAGTAACTAAATAAATTTATTTTTCGTACGAAAACGATATTCTGAAACTAAACAGAATGGGAAAATGCTTGTTAGACATGCACACTGAAATATTTTGTCACAATGACACTGATCACAGCTCCCTGCAATCGGGAGCGGTGATCAGTCTCTTGTCACACATAGCCTATCCCTCCCCAGTTATAACACATCCCTAGGACACACTTAACCCCTGCAGTGCCACCTAGTGTTAACCCCTTCACTGCCAGTCACATTTACACAGTAATCAGGGCATTTTTAATCGCACTGATCGCTGTATAAATGTGAATGGTCCCAAAATATCACCAAAAGTGTCTGATGTGTCCGCCATAATGTCACAGTCACGATAAAAAAATGCTGATCGCCGCCATTACTAGTAAAAAAAAAATATTAAAAAATATAAACCAATCAATAAATGCTTATTGCAATTAAAGTTGGGATATTTTTTATAGCAAAAAGTACAAAATATTGTGTTATTTTCAAAATTGTTGCTTTTTTTGTTTATAGCGCAAAAAATAAAAAACGCAGAGATGATCAAATACCACCAAAAGAAAGCTCTATTTGTGGGGAAAAAAATAACGTAAAATTGTTTGGGTACAGTGTCACACGACTGCAATTGTCAGTTAAAGCGACGCAGTACCGTATCGCAAAAAAGGGCCTGGTCATTGAGCAGCCAAATCTCCCGGGCCTGAAGTGGTTAAAGTACAGTATACATAAAACCGAAATTTCAAAAGTAATTTTCCAAATATTTTAAAAAGCAGTTGTTTATTCAAATAACACATTGTGATCCTGCCAAGGGTCTTGTTCAGCTGTTTTATATAGGGTAACAATACCCAATTGTGCTCCTGTGTTGTCACTCTATAACTTTGAGACCAAAAAAGCTTGTTTAAACACACATTAAACAGACATGGACCACTGTTGTCATAATCAGGAAACCACCTGATACAACAAAGGATAACAAAGGTGAAAATAGCGTGTTAATATAAAAAGATGGCAATAATGTATGTTTTAACAAATTAAATGCCATGTACTTTAAGTAAATGAGCACAATTGAATAAGCTAAAACAATGATACAAATATGCTCAAGGGAGAGTTTGTTGTGGAAAATACAATTGAATTATATAATATTAATATCAATCTAAAACATTCTGTGTCACATACAATGTGGTTCACCTTTCACAGCAGTTTCCTGTTCATCCTAAACAGTAGTCACTCCCTGCCTAACTTATGAATATGAAATAGACTTCAGCAGAGAAGTGACATTTTCAAACTAACAACAACTGCAAAGATTGAATTTTTCACAAGCTAGGATTAAATATTTTGCAATGTGTTCTTAACCTGGGATTAAAATGACGAAAAACACATTTATACTTGGTTCTATACATATTTATTCACATGAATGAGCTCTTTCTTTCCACGGATCCTGCATATATTGCAGTGTAAAAAACATTTGTATCTACATCTATACAAAAATCAGGCACAGAATCTCACTGATTAATTCAATGTAGAATATAAAAAATACATATATTTGCCAATGACACAAACAAGGTCATAAGGAACCCTGATGCTCCACAGAGTACATCAGGGATACAAACCCATTTCACAAGACTATTGTTGTATGTATCCTCCTGTGCAACCAACTTCATTTCCACTTCAATTTTATCAACCTTCCGCTCGAGACTCAAGGAGATTGGAAACAAGCACTGACATGAATTAGTCCTGAGATTGACTGATATAGCTTAACCCGGGGAATTATGGGTAGAACATTTACTAGCTTTTCTATTTTTTTAAAGATCTATTCTTTGTCAGTCACCTGTCAAGATGTTACCAATCCAGTTCATGATGACAGAAAGAAAGAAGGTATTTTGATGGAGTAAATTGCCACATGTTCAGTAGTGTGGTTCATCAAAATTGCCAAGAACGTCGATATTAAAAAAGGAAATAATAAAAAAGTTTTGCCTAAAAAAGAATTTCAAGTGGCACAAGCTTGAAATAAAAATAGCTGCAAAAATTCACAATACTGTTTATTTTATTAGGCAAAAACAAACACGTTGATAATAACGTTAATCGTTATATCTTCTAATATTCAACAATATATCATTTGCAGCCCCTACTGTAATCTTCATATTTTCTTTTTAACACATTTTCAATAAATACATTTAAACTGCCAGGGATTCTTTAGATTAACCATGTTTAAATCTATTTCCAGCATTCGATTGTCTGAAAAAGGTTTAAAATGTTGCTCCCAACAAGCTTCTTTGTTTTTTTTTTTTCTTTTTTACTTAAGGCAGCATATAATGAATTGGTTAAACAAAACTGAATTGCTAGTGGGTATAGTTTTTATTTTAGTAGAAGAGACTCTACAAGTCTCTTCTGACCCAAAATGACTTTTTTTCCAGCATTTTCTGTGTACACTTCCTTTGGTGTATGAACTATGCTAGGCATCTTACAGATGGGAAAAGTGGAGTTGGGTGCCATAATAATTTACCTTCATGGCATGCATAAGGATTTTATCATCACTGCCTGCAAAATAATCAAAGAAGGAAGATGCCAGATATGGAAGAAGAAAAGAAGAAGACAGCAGCAGTGGTGATAAAGTGATGATGGAGAGTGCAGAGCTGTTGTCACTGGTGGAACGCAAACTCAGTTGCAAGTCTGCTATAATGTGCAGGCATCCTATATATTTTGATGATGAGTGGTCCCACAGGGGGAGGAGATTTACTAAAATTGGGGCACACAGAATCTGGTGCCGATCAGCTTCTAGGTTTTTGGCTGGGTTCACACTGATATGATTGCAGACATTGCATGTGATTAATACTGCATTCCTGTGTACATCACATGCGACGTCTGTGCGGAGCGTGTATGGCTGAAACTGGATCCTCACCAAAATGGTGCAGAACCCTTTTTTTGCCCCGCACCTGGCGATCACACTGCATTTTGTGAGCTGTTTAGACGTGTGCTTAAGATAACATTGACACCTGCAGCAGATCGCATAGACGCCGTGCAATTGCTTGGCGTGCACTGTGCTGCAGGGAAAGGCAGCATATCCTGTGCGTTTCCCGCATCGCATAAGTGTGAACCGGGACTAAGGCCTCATGTATACAGTGCATTAAAAAAACGAGCTGCAAAGCCTGTGCTTTTCCCGCATCGCATAAGTGTGAACTGGGACTAAGGCCTCATGTACACAGGGCATTAGAAAAATTAAGCTGCAAAGCCACTACCTTAAAAATGTGCTTTTAGTATCTTTTTGCATTGGCGTTAATGCACATTTAGCCGCGCTAGCTGCGTTTAGCAGCTTTTAGCAGCGTCAGGCGTTTTTACAGCTGTAACGCCGGTCCTCAGAACGCAATAGCCCTGTTTTTTTTTTTGCAGCTTGAAAACGCCTATGCCACTTACAGCTCCTAAAAGCCTGTGTGTGCAAGAGGCCATAGAATAACAAAGAGATGTGTTTTTAAAGCAGAGGTCCACCTGATAATAAAAAATGACGTTAACATTCTCAAAAAAATATATAAAAAAACATAAAAAAAAAAAATTTACTTACCAGAAACCCCTGTTGCTAGGCAGTCTTCCTAATCTGCCTCTTCCTATTCCGTGGCGCTACCTCCTCTTCGGCGAGCTGCCCCATTGTCTTCTGGGACATGTGTGTCCCCTAGAAAACAACAGGGCCTTTCACAAAGCGCTGCATGACACGCGCATGCGCAGTAGGAAACGGGCAGTGAAGCTGCAAGGCTCCACTGCCTGTTTCCCTTCGTTAAGATGGTGGCGCCTCGGGGGGTGGGAGACATTGCGGGCTTGCTGAACAGGTAAGTGTCCTTATTAAAAGTAATAGTGTTTGCTGACTTTAAAAAAAATAAAAAATTGCGGCTGGAACACCGCTTTAAAGCTGCAAAAAAAAAAAATCTGATGCAGCTGTGCATAGTAACCAGAGAGTTTGTCCCCTGTGGGATATATACAAAGTAAACAATAATTTGAATCAATGACCCTGACAGAGTACATTTAGCCACAGAGCATTCAGAAATGTTATGTATATGATAATGACCCTTACCCCCTAAATGTCACCTATCCCTAGCACTTAACTTGCCTTTAATGAAAGGCTCAGCTCAACTTACCGACCAGTCTGCAACCAACCACATTATCCTGTCTAATAGTATGCATTAAAAACAGGATACATGTGTGAGCTGCAGAGCCACTTCACGGCACCCCATTATTATCTGCAGTCCTAACTCTAAACTTTGAGAGCCTCCATAGTAGAAGCACATGTATTATAGGACATGTGTTACAGTGACAGATGTCTAAGAAGGTATATTATTTCACTTTGGAGAGATTTCCTTGCACTTCCTGTTGTGTCTCTGGGGCAGAAAAAGAACAAATCTCTAATCAATGGCACACAGATAAGAAACCATTACCTATTTGAATCAAAACAAAAAAAAAGTAAAATCCAACTCTGGGCCCACTGCTCAACCCCAAGAGGCCCCACTCCCTTGCTTGAGGCCCCCTCCAGCAGTAAGCTTCCAATGCACACATTTCTGTAGAAATGGCTGTGCATGTAAGTGGGTGCTGAAGCGACCACCAGCTGGAACCGTGTCAAGTCAGAGCAAGAGAATGTCACCAGCACACCAAGGATCTCCAGAACGGATCCAAAGCTTTATTCAGAGATCACATCATTACAGCAGACTGCAACGTTTTGGAGCCACGCAGGACCCCTCCATCAGGCATGTGACGATAGGTATACAATAAACACAAATTATACCAGATATTATTGGTACTATGTTGTATTTTATTTTTAGATGATACAGTATATATATATAAGTCAATATCATTAAGAAGCGGTATGAAACAGTGAAATGCATAGATAACAGAAGCTTTAATGTCTAGAACATTATATGTGACACATGTGATGTAATGTTTTTCTATTGAATTTTAATTATTCTGTATAATAAAATGGATATTTTTATGTTATATTGTGTTATTAAGCTTTTTATAACACTGGTAAGGTATAATTAAAGCCCCATTCTTTTCGGCTTTTAGTACAAGATCATTAAAAGTCCTGGAAACAGTTAACTCAATGCAAAAATCCCTCAGGCAAACAATGTGCCTGATAATGGCTATGAACAAGCCCTTGGTTGGCTCAGTTCACAGACACAGAGTGCTGTGCTGATCCAAATGGCTCTGTACCTTGTGATCGCTGTGATGAACAATCACACCAATCACAAATGTTACCAGTGTACTGTTTATGTTGAAGAACCCATCTCTTCCTCTTACATATGTATAATAATCCCCTCATCTCTGTCTTTCCACTGTAGGTGACCTGTACATTACCCCTTGGTAATGCACCATTACCAAGCACTGTGTTTTAACCCCTCAATATCAGC
This sequence comes from Lithobates sylvaticus, assembly GCA_028564925.1. NCBI lineage: Eukaryota > Metazoa > Chordata > Amphibia > Anura > Ranidae > Lithobates > Lithobates sylvaticus. The sequence goes on along the minus strand of CM053027.1, from coordinate 201,080,943 downwards.
ATGTCTCTTCATCTCCAAAAATCAGGACAAAAAAATTAATTGCTGTGTCTATTTTCCAAAAAGGGTCAGTTTGGGTGTTTTTGTATTGTCCTGATATTTTCATTTGATATGTTTTAAAACAGAAAATAAAGGAAAAGCTTTTTTTTTTTTCCTCAACATATTTGGTCTTTTTTCCTTATGTATTGAAAAAACAAAAACCCAGTGGTTATTAAATAAAAAAATTATATATTTAAATTCTCCCTTTATTTTTGAATACTTGGAAAGAGCATTGGAGACACTTCCTAATAATAAGGCTAATGGATAGGGATGAGCCGAAAACCCCCCGGACCGAAAATTTGCGCGAACTTTAGAACTCCGTTAAAGTCTATGGCAGGGATATGCAATTAGCGGACTTCCAGCTGTTGCAGAACTACAATTCCCATGAGGCATAGCAAGTCTCTGGCAGCCACAAGCATGACACCCAGAGGCAGAGGCACGATGGGACTTGTAGTTTTGCAACAGCTGGAGGTCCGCTAATTGCATATCCCTGGTCTATGGGACTCGAACGTTCAAAATCAAAAGTGCTAATTTTAAAGGCTAATATGCAAGTTATTGTCCTAAAAAGGATTTGGGGACCTGGGTCCTGCCCCAGGGGACATCAATCAATGCAAAATAAAGTTTTAAAAATGTCTGTTTTTTTCGGGAGCACTGATTTTTATTTTTTTTTAACAATAAACTTTATTCAAATTTCGTACATGACAGGTTATGGCATTGGTACACTTTCAAAACATTACAAGAGGTATCTTACAGGAGAGAAGCTATAAACTAGATAAGCAGTTGTTCATCTAACAGCTAACGTCTAGATGGCATAGAGTATTAATAGTCGTTGATGTTACACAGGTGTATACAGTTGTCAGCAGAGTCCTTATCGTATATACCATGCAATCAAGAGTCAGGAGAAACTCCAACCCCAAACAGTGCCTGACATATTTCTAACCACCGCGCTTCGTTCGTAGGGTGCTGTGTAAGTAGATGGGCTTCAGCCACAACACATGCACACCATTCCAAGTATAACTATATTGCGCAATGGTTTTTTATCTGTCTTCTATTCTCATGCAAACACGGAAGAGATAGTAAGGACGTGACCAGCAGGAAAGAGGACACCACAACTAAAGATAAGTAAAAGTATTATGTGTATACCTGCTCAAAAATATACATTTACTAAATGGTGCTTATCTTTCTCATTTGTGGTGTACACCTTTTATCCTTCAAGTTTTAACCTGTGCTCAACACCAAAGGGCAATTAGTTAGTAAAACATCTCAGCACTAACTAATCAGGAACAACACCTGTCTAAGCAACCGCAAATTAAACACCTAAGGAGACATCAATTAGATGCATGGACTCCTAAAGGATTCTAAAAACACCTATGGTGTTTCTCCCAATTTAATCGCATAACCCAATATGCGTTTTTCCACAAATAAATCGCACAATTAAATGCGTTTTTTTTCAGTTTTAAACGCATGGATTTCTCTCTATGTATTCCTGTATTTTGCCCTGTGTCTATGCCTTATAAAAATAATGTTTCTATATACCTGTTTCAGAGCGCTGATTGGCAGTCATGTGATCCGCCGCCTCTCTCTCTCCTCTCTTGCATGAAGTCAGCGGGGGATCCTCGGCCCCGCCTGCTGCAGCTGTCGAAACAAGAGAGGAGAGATCCGGTGTTCTGTCAAAATAGCCAATTCATCAAGATCTGGGACTAAGGCCTCATGTACACAGGGCATTAGAAAAATTAAGCTGCAAAGCCACTACCTTAAAAATGTGCTTTTAGTATCTTTTTGCATTGGCGTTAATGCACATTTAGCCGCGCTAGCTGCGTTTAGCAGCTTTTAGCAGCGTCAGGCGTTTTTACAGCTGTAACGCCGGTCCTCAGAACGCAATAGCCCTGTTTTTTTTTTGCAGCTTGAAAACGCCTATGCCACTTACAGCTCCTAAAAGCCTGTGTGTGCAAGAGGCCATAGAATAACAAAGAGATGTGTTTTTAAAGCAGAGGTCCACCTGATAATAAAAAATGACGTTAACATTCTCAAAAAAATATATAAAAAAACATAAAAAAAAAAAATTTACTTACCAGAAACCCCTGTTGCTAGGCAGTCTTCCTAATCTGCCTCTTCCTATTCCGTGGCGCTACCTCCTCTTCGGCGAGCTGCCCCATTGTCTTCTGGGACATGTGTGTCCCCTAGAAAACAACAGGGCCTTTCACAAAGCGCTGCATGACACGCGCATGCGCAGTAGGAAACGGGCAGTGAAGCTGCAAGGCTCCACTGCCTGTTTCCCTTCGTTAAGATGGTGGCGCCTCGGGGGGTGGGAGACATTGCGGGCTTGCTGAACAGGTAAGTGTCCTTATTAAAAGTAATAGTGTTTGCTGACTTTAAAAAAAATAAAAAATTGCGGCTGGAACACCGCTTTAAAGCTGCAAAAAAAAAAATCTGATGCAGCTGTGCATAGTAACCAGAGAGTTTGTCCCCTGTGGGATATATACAAAGTAAACAATAATTTGAATCAATGACCCTGACAGAGTACATTTAGCCACAGAGCATTCAGAAATGTTATGTATATGATAATGACCCTTACCCCCTAAATGTCACCTATCCCTAGCACTTAACTTGCCTTTAATGAAAGGCTCAGCTCAACTTACCGACCAGTCTGCAACCAACCACATTATCCTGTCTAATAGTATGCATTAAAAACAGGATACATGTGTGAGCTGCAGAGCCACTTCACGGCACCCCATTATTATCTGCAGTCCTAACTCTAAACTTTGAGAGCCTCCATAGTAGAAGCACATGTATTATAGGACATGTGTTACAGTGACAGATGTCTAAGAAGGTATATTATTTCACTTTGGAGAGATTTCCTTGCACTTCCTGTTGTGTCTCTGGGGCAGAAAAAGAACAAATCTCTAATCAATGGCACACAGATAAGAAACCATTACCTATTTGAATCAAAACAAAAAAAAAGTAAAATCCAACTCTGGGCCCACTGCTCAACCCCAAGAGGCCCCACTCCCTTGCTTGAGGCCCCCTCCAGCAGTAAGCTTCCAATGCACACATTTCTGTAGAAATGGCTGTGCATGTAAGTGGGTGCTGAAGCGACCACCAGCTGGAACCGTGTCAAGTCAGAGCAAGAGAATGTCACCAGCACACCAAGGATCTCCAGAACGGATCCAAAGCTTTATTCAGAGATCACATCATTACAGCAGACTGCAACGTTTTGGAGCCACGCAGGACCCCTCCATCAGGCATGTGACGATAGGTATACAATAAACACAAATTATACCAGATATTATTGGTACTATGTTGTATTTTATTTTTAGATGATACAGTATATATATATAAGTCAATATCATTAAGAAGCGGTATGAAACAGTGAAATGCATAGATAACAGAAGCTTTAATGTCTAGAACATTATATGTGACACATGTGATGTAATGTTTTTCTATTGAATTTTAATTATTCTGTATAATAAAATGGATATTTTTATGTTATATTGTGTTATTAAGCTTTTTATAACACTGGTAAGGTATAATTAAAGCCCCATTCTTTTCGGCTTTTAGTACAAGATCATTAAAAGTCCTGGAAACAGTTAACTCAATGCAAAAATCCCTCAGGCAAACAATGTGCCTGATAATGGCTATGAACAAGCCCTTGGTTGGCTCAGTTCACAGACACAGAGTGCTGTGCTGATCCAAATGGCTCTGTACCTTGTGATCGCTGTGATGAACAATCACACCAATCACAAATGTTACCAGTGTACTGTTTATGTTGAAGAACCCATCTCTTCCTCTTACATATGTATAATAATCCCCTCATCTCTGTCTTTCCACTGTAGGTGACCTGTACATTACCCCTTGGTAATGCACCATTACCAAGCACTGTGTTTTAACCCCTCAATATCAGCATGTCTCTTCATCTCCAAAAATCAGGACAAAAAAATTAATTGCTGTGTCTATTTTCCAAAAAGGGTCAGTTTGGGTGTTTTTGTATTGTCCTGATATTTTCATTTGATATGTTTTAAAACAGAAAATAAAGGAAAAGCTTTTTTTTTTCCTCAACATATTTGGTCTTTTTTCCTTATGTATTGAAAAAACAAAAACCCAGTGGTTATTAAATAAAAAAATTATATATTTAAATTCTCCCTTTATTTTTGAATACTTGGAAAGAGCATTGGAGACACTTCCTAATAATAAGGCTAATGGATAGGGATGAGCCGAAAACCCCCCGGACCGAAAATTTGCGCGAACTTTAGAACTCCGTTAAAGTCTATGGCAGGGATATGCAATTAGCGGACTTCCAGCTGTTGCAGAACTACAATTCCCATGAGGCATAGCAAGTCTCTGGCAGCCACAAGCATGACACCCAGAGGCAGAGGCACGATGGGACTTGTAGTTTTGCAACAGCTGGAGGTCCGCTAATTGCATATCCCTGGTCTATGGGACTCGAACGTTCAAAATCAAAAGTGCTAATTTTAAAGGCTAATATGCAAGTTATTGTCCTAAAAAGGATTTGGGGACCTGGGTCCTGCCCCAGGGGACATCAATCAATGCAAAATAAAGTTTTAAAAATGTCTGTTTTTTTCGGGAGCACTGATTTTTTTTTTTTTTTTAACAATAAACTTTATTCAAATTTCGTACATGACAGGTTATGGCATTGGTACACTTTCAAAACATTACAAGAGGTATCTTACAGGAGAGAAGCTATAAACTAGATAAGCAGTTGTTCATCTAACAGCTAACGTCTAGATGGCATAGAGTATTAATAGTCGTTGATGTTACACAGGTGTATACAGTTGTCAGCAGAGTCCTTATCGTATATACCATGCAATCAAGAGTCAGGAGAAACTCCAACCCCAAACAGTGCCTGACATATTTCTAACCACCGCGCTTCGTTCGTAGGGTGCTGTGTAAGTAGATGGGCTTCAGCCACAACACATGCACACCATTCCAAGTATAACTATATTGCGCAATGGTTTTTTATCTGTCTTCTATTCTCATGCAAACACGGAAGAGATAGTAAGGACGTGACCAGCAGGAAAGAGGACACCACAACTAAAGATAAGTAAAAGTATTATGTGTATACCTGCTCAAAAATATACATTTACTAAATGGTGCTTATCTTTCTCATTTGTGGTGTACACCTTTTATCCTTCAAGTTTTAACCTGTGCTCAACACCAAAGGGCAATTAGTTAGTAAAACATCTCAGCACTAACTAATCAGGAACAACACCTGTCTAAGCAACCGCAAATTAAACACCTAAGGAGACATCAATTAGATGCATGGACTCCTAAAGGATTCTAAAAACACCTATGGTGTTTCTCCCAATTTAATCGCATAACCCAATATGCGTTTTTCCACAAATAAATCGCACAATTAAATGCGTTTTTTTTCAGTTTTAAACGCATGGATTTTTTAATGCGTTTTTTTTCAGTTTTAAACGCATGGATTTTTTAAGGGTTGGAATGTAAACGTGGTTTTACCTCATTCTTAAACTGTCTTTTATTCACAGCACTATCGCACAAATATCACTTAATCACTGGTACCACAAAAAGGAAAAGGATCCACTTATTTATATATTTACATATGGTTTTATGTATTTATTTATTTATGTATACACACTCAGTGCACGGATTTTAAGGAGGTTTTACACATCACTTGAATAGTATCATTGCACAAGCAATTTTTAATCAGATCTACACGATTTTTAAGGTTGATTGAGAGCACACCCATTTCACATAATTATTAACATTGTGTGTGTATTTTAAAAACCATTTCTTCTACATGTGAGAACACTAATATATGGGTTGCAGCATCATCATTTGGCTATCTTAAAAACATTGTTGCCGTTCTGTCTTTGAATACCCATTCTAGCGCTTAAGTACACATACCTAAGAGTCAGGAGAGTCACCGTGCTTCCTATTATTCCATCCCACGGGCCGCTGAATAGAGCCCTTTTTCCCCCCAACAGTTAGGTAGTGCGGGAGCCCTGTTTTCCACCATTTGGAGTAGAGGACCACCAAGTCCTAGCCTGTGTCTCTTCGGCCATTGTTGTCTCTGGAGGAGCATCAGTGTGGAGTGCTATGGAAGGTCTAGCTGTCGCTCCTGTACCCAGGACGCCCATATTTTTTCGAACTTTTTAGGGCAGTTACGTCCCAGATAGGTTAATTTATACATTGGGAGTGCTGCGTCCACTAGAGCCTTCCACTGGGGTATTGTGGGTGGGCGTGGGTCGTTCCATTTAAGGAGGATTGCCTTCCTGGCGTAGAAGGCTGTGTAGAAGACGAAATGCTTTTTTGCTTGAGTTGTCTGCAGGGTATCGACTACCCCCAGTAATAGGGGTATTGGACTACATGGGACATGTAACTGCCCTATCGCATTGATTTTAGCCGTGACAGCCCTCCAGTATGTCTGTAAGTGCTCACATGACCAAACTACATGCATGAAGGTCCCCGTGGCTATTGTACATTTTGGGCATAGATCGCTCCTGTTGGGATATATGCCCGCCAGTCTTTTCGGGGAATAGTACGCCTGATGTAGAAATCTGAGCTCGTCCGCTAGATCCGGGATAACTGCCTTCCATTTGTCAAACAGTCTGGACACCGCAGAGGTGTCCAGGCCTATTAGTTCAGTATAGAGTGTCGACAGTGGTTTTTCACCGCTGTCCCTGGAGAGGAGGGCTTCTAGGGGGTTGGTTTCCAAAGTGATAGGCAGGGGGAACTGCGCACAGTATGCGTGTCTAAGTTGGATATATCTGAAAAACATGTAGTTGGGTAGTTCATGTTTCCTCTTTAGGTCGTTGAAGGGAAGTATTGCACTGCCGGCGACAATATCGGCCAGGGTGGTGATCCCTTTCCACGCCCATAGTGTCGGGTCAGGAACGGTGCCAAAGTGAGGGAGTTTTGGGTTATCCCATAGTGGGGTGTTTGGGGGCCAGGTATGTGGTTTCACTATCTTCCCTCTAACCGTGTCCCATACTCGCAGCGTCACCCTCATTGAGGGGGTCACATTGGGAGTTGATTTAGAGCCCCTGTAGATTAAATTCTGTAGTGCCGAGTGTGATCCTATCAGTGCCGCCTCCAGCTTAGCCGCGGGGTTAGGTGTGACCTCAGCCAGCCACCACTTGACTGTCACCAGGACCGCTGCCCAGTAATATTTCAGGAAGCAGGGTAGCGCTAGGCCTCCCAGCGTAATAGGAAGTTGCAGCGTGTTATGTGCTATCCTGGGTGTAGCCCCGTTCCATATAAACGCTATTAGTATACTGTTCGGTTTCCTAAAGAAGGTTTGTGGGATGTGAACCGGTGTTTGCCGAAACAGATAGATGAATTTGGGAAGAATTGACATTTTTATTAGGTTGACTCTACCCACTGGCGTTAGGGGGAGGGTTTTCCAAGATGCACATCTCTGGGCCAGGGAGGACACGACCACGTCTAGGTTAAGGGGGATGAATTGGCGCAGGTCTCTATGTATAGTGACACCTAGATATTTAAAGTGGGAGACTATTTGTAGAGGAGTGTCTATCGGTAGATTAGCGTTCGAGGGATGAAGTGCAAACAGGGCTGACTTACCCCAATTAACCCGTATGCCCGAATAGATGCCAAAGGTGGTAATGAGGTCTAGGGCTTTAGTAAGACATGTGGGCGCGTCCCTTATAAAGAGGAGGGTGTCATCCGCGTAGAGGGAGATTTTCTCCTCCACAGGGCCCAAGGGGATGCCACTAATCTCAGATGATTCGCGCACTAGAATAGCCATAGGTTCTATTGCCAGCGCAAAAAGCGCCGGTGAGAGTGGGCATCCCTGTCTTGTGCCCCTGTGGAGGAGAAAAGGGGGGGAGATAACCGAGCCTGTGCGCACCCTAGCTCGCGGGGTGACATAGAGGGTCCTGACCCATGAAATAAACCGGGGGCCAAAGCCGAAGCGGTGCAGCACCTCCCAAAGATAGTTCCATTCAACCGAATCGAACGCTTTCTCAGCGTCTAGGGAGGCTACTGCATCCGCTGGGGCCAAGAGTGTATGAGATCCCAACACCGTGTACAGCCGTCGTAGGTTTATGTCCGTCCCTTTGCCGGGCATAAAGCCCGATTGGTCCCCATGTATCAGGGAAAGGATCACCTCGTTCAATCTCCTTGCCAACACTTTAGTGAGCACCTTGGCGTCGGCATTTAGCAAGGAGATGGGATGATAAGAGCATAACTCGGGGTCCTTGCCTGGTTTAGCAATCACTACTATTATTGCCTCTGCCATGGATGCTGGTAGAGTCCCTTCTTCTAGGGATTTAACTATAGTGTGGTGTAGTTTCGGTACTGTTTGTTCTGCGTAGTGCTTATAAAATTCCGGCGGGATACCGTCAGTGCCTGGCGTTTTACCTGCCTGCAACTCCCCCAGGGCCTGCTGAACCTCCTTTTCGGTTATCACGCTGTCGAGTTTTTCCCGGGCCTCACTAGTTAACGAAGGGAAGGTTATTTTATCAAGAAAAGAGTGTAGTTCAGGAGTGGTGTAGTTTGCTTTGGAGGAGTAGAGCTCCTCATAGTAGGAGGCAAATCGAGCATTTATGAGCAGGGGATCCATGAGTACCGTCCCATCAGGAGCACGAACACGAGCTATGGATGTGAGGGGTTGTTGTTCCTTGGCCAACCAGGCTAATAGGCGCCCAGTCTTGCCCCCCTGCTCAAAAATGCGTTGGGTCTGCGCTAGTTGCTGTTTGTTGGCTTGGGAGATTCTAATCAGCATTACCTCTCTAAGCGCGTTCTGCATATCGGTATAGGTAACGGGGTTATGGGTGGTGGCATACCTATTTTCTAGTTCATGGGCGGTGGCCTCAGCCTCCTGGAGTGTAATAGTGGAGTCCCGCCTAACCTTAGATATAGTTGCTATGTAGGAGCCTCGCATATAGGCCTTGAAGGCGTCCCAGAGACTGTGCACTGACGCAGAGTTTGCGTTTACCATCCAGAATGTTTGGATCTGGTCGTCTATTTCTTCTTCCACCCTCGGATCTGCGATCCAGTAGCGGGATAATCTCCAGATCCTTTCCGAGGGCGGAGTGCGGGTCTGGACAGTGCACAGCATGGGGGCATGATCTGATATTCCTTGCGGTAGCATGTCGATCGTTTTTATCCGAGAGAGCATTCCACCGCTGGCCAATATGAGATTGATTCTGGACATAGCCCTATGGGAGGCAGAATGGCAGGTGTAGGCGCGGTCGTTTGGGTACTTCCATCGCCATACGTCCGTCATGCCGTATAGTGATACCCACTTGGACAGGGGGGAGTCCACACATGCGCTCTGTGACAATCTGTCCAGTGAGGGGTTAAGCACCATGTTAAAGTCCCCTGCAATGAGCAGGTTGTCTGTGGGATAACTGGAGAGGATAGGGACCAACTTTTGTAGGAGCGTCATAGAAGCTGGAGGCGGCATATACAGCCCAACTATTACTAGTTCTATTGTTTCTATAACCATGTGTAGTATTACGTATCTGCCCCCTGGATCTAATTTTACATCTAGCAGCTCATGTGGCAGGGATTTGTGGATTAGCACACTGACACCTCGCGCATAGTTAGAGTATGTGGCGTGATAACAGTGTCCGATCCAGGGTTTTTTAAGGCCCATCACTCTGCTTCCAGTTAAGTGGGTCTCCTGTAGAATGCATATGTGGGGGCTATATTTTTTAACATAGGTAAGGACCAGGGTTCTCTTGAGTTTGTCATTTAGTCCCCTAACATTCCATGACATGATTTTCAGCTGGGCCATGGTGGCGTCTGAAGTGTGCGACCAACAGGGGAGTGGTAAATTCTAGGTCCCGCGAGAGATCCCTCCCACCTTCTAACCCCAGCCACCCCCTTATACCTGGTGTTTCTCTGTAGCTTAGCAGGCTGTTGATAAACCATACCCCTCTGTAAGATACCATCATTTGTTGCTACAATCATATACCGTGACCATGTGTTAAAGAAAAATAAAAATTTGAATAAAAATAACCCCTTCCCTCTTTCCCCTCCCCCCTCCCCCCACCCTGCACAGCCGTTGGGGAACTCGGAGTGCCCATTCCCTAAACCAAAAAAATCAGCTCAACTGGAGCTAGTCAGGTAGATCTCCTGCGGGGGCGCAGAGAATGCCTGAAAGGTACCCGGGTGGCGCTGGAGGCTAGTATCTAAAATCGCCTCTAGCATCCGACCCCAGCCTGGAACAACATTTTAGCATAACCGGTTGCAAAACATTTGGATATACAAATTTTAACTAGTAAAAAGAAAGAAAAAAAAAGGGGGAAAATGAAGGTTAGTTAGGAACACTTAGCAGCCGCTAAGGGCACAGTCTTATAGGACCATACATTACAGTTCTGTGTATCATCTCGAGTGATCTGGCAAGCAGCATCTTCTGGCCAGAGGTGACTCCAAGGGATCCTGTCTGGGGACATCGTCATGCTCCCTGTCCTCCCAGCTCCCCGGGTGGTAGCGTTTCTCCTCCCCACGGGACGGGTACAAAGGAAAAGTTACTTTTTGGAGGGGCCCAAGGGGGGCCAGGGGTGAGTAGAGGAGGGCTCACTTGGATTCAGGAGGGACCATAGTCTGGTCAGCATAAAGGCCATCCTTCCCCTGTCTTTCATTGCAATAGGAGGTGGCACATCAGGGGGGGGGGGGGGCAGGGGAAAGGTGCAGCCATTGCTTTGTCAAGGTTTGGAATGACAAGTGCCTGATGCTGCTTGCAGTCAGTCATATGGCACCAAAGGGACTATTTGGCGCGGAGAGGGGACAGGGGGACAGGCCCGGCCAAATGTGGAGACACAGAGCAAAAAGCAAAAAATAAGCAAGTGTATAAAGTTGAATTGGAGCGTATCATACAGTTACCGCGGTCCAGGCAGGGTGTCCATCCATTGGGCTACGTCCTCGGGTGCCGTAAAGTATCGGGTGGTTTCACCATCTATCACGCGAAGGCGGGCCGGGAACAACATGCTGTACTTGATGTTCCTTGTGCGTAGTTGGGCCTTCACATGGTCGAATGTCCTCCTCTGTCTCTGGGTCTCTATTGAATAATCCGGAAACACCATGAGCCTCGCGTTGTTAAATCTAAGCTCCGGTACCTTCCTGGCCTCCCGGAGTATCAAGTCCCGGTCTCGGAAGTTCAATAGGCGGAGGATGAATGTGCGGGGGGGCGCCCCAGGCGGGCCCCGGACCGGGGGCATCCTGTGGGCTCTCTCCACCGCGAAATGCTGGGAGAAGGCTGCGGTTGGTAGGAGAGTGCGGAACATATGCTCGGTGAACGCCACGGTGTCCTGCCCCTCGGCCCCCTCAGGCAGGCCCACCACACGGAGGTTGTTCCTCCTACTCCTATTTTCGCTGTCCTCCGCGCGGGTTTCCAGCGCTTTGACCCTCACCTGCAGTGTGTGGAGGGAGGCCCGGTGGTCTCTAATGGCGTCCTCCGTGTTCCCCACGCGGCGTTCCGCTTCCCCCAATCTCTCCCGGATCTTGTCCATATCCCTGCGGATTAGTCCCACGTCTGATTGTAGGACGTCTATTTTGGCCGTGAGGGCTGTCTCGCATCCCGAGATAGCCTGCATTAGGGCTTGGAATCTGTCTTCCTCCAGCTTTGAAGGGTCCGGGGCTGGAGTCTGCGTCGCCATGTGCGCGCCGGCGGGAAGAGGTGTCCTGCGCGTCTGCTGTTTGGGAGAAGGTACGGGCACCAGAGGGGTCTTCCGTTTGGCGCTAGTTTTGTTTCTTCTCATACCCGAGGTCTCCGCCGGGTAGCAGGGTGTAAATTGGTGATAACACCGGTATTTTTAGGATTAATAGTCCAGGCTGGAGCGGAGCTCTCACGGCGCACGTCCGCTCAGGTCGCCAGCTTGACCACGCCCCTCTGGGAGCACTGATTTTAATGATGCTTAAAGTGAAAAAAATAAGTGAAATATTCCTTTAAATATCGTACCTGGGGGGTGTCTATAGTATGCCTGTAAAGTGGCGCGTGTTTTCCATGCTTAGAACAGTCCCTGCACAAAATTTCCTTTTTTAAAGGAATAAAAGTAATTTTAAACTGCTTGCGGCTTTAATGTAATCAGTGAGACAAACGGCATGGGTACCCCCCCAGGCAATTACCAGGCCCTTTGGGTCTTGTATGGATATTAAGGGGAACCCTGCACCCAAATTAAAAAAAGGAAAGGCATGGGGCCCCCAGGTCCTATATACTCTGAACAGCAGTATACAGGCAGTGCAAACAAGACAGGGAATGTGTAGGTTTATTGTTAAGTAGAATCTGTTTGTAATTTTGAACTGGTACTTTTTTTAAAGTGTAGCTCCAGTCAAAAAATCTATTTTTAAGCTTTTTGGAAAACATAGGGAAGGGTTATCACCCCTGTAAGATTTTTTTTTTGCTGTCTGTGCACCTCTTCAGAAGATTTCACCTCACTTTCTGTCCCAATGACAAATGTTTTTTTGAAAATTTGGGGTGTTTAGTGAAACAAGGATTGGTGATAAAGCATCAGTGGAGAGGAGACACATTTTTCCCATATCAACTCTTATAGGAGAGAATTTCCCTTCCTATGGGTAGATTTTATCTCACTTCCTGTTGTCTCCCTCCGTTTGCAAGTAGGAGACGTTTGTAAGTTGGATGTTTGAAAGTAGGGGCCTGCCCTATATGCTTTGCAGAAATTTGGGCCTAATGCGGCGTACACACGCTCTGACTTTCCGGCAGGATTGTCCGCCAGACCTAGTCCAGCGGACAATTTTAAGTCAGAAATTAAAACTTAGTCCGCCGGACTTTTGGGAATAAAAGTCCGTCGGAGCCCCACACACGGTCGGACTGTCCGGCGTACTCTAGTCCGTCGGACAATCCCGCCGGATTGTCCGCTCATGTGTACGCCGCATAAGGTGTTGGTGTTGCCACATTACTGTAAGACCTCAAAGTGACATACATGCCATTGTTGAACAGTGGTAGAAAAATTGGGCCTTTGGTGGTGGTGGTGGTGCTGGTGCCACAACACTGTAAGTCCTCACAGTTACTCTTGGTGGGCGCTGGAATGGGCCCTGCTGTGAAATATTAGATCAAGAATTGTAAATACATGTCCCTGTTAAACAGGGGCAGAAAAATTGGGCCTTAGGCACTGGTGCCACAACACTGCAACACCTCACAGAAACTCTAGTTGGAGCACAGGAATGAGCCCTGCTGCAAAGTATTGCATCAAAAATTGTAATTACACGCCCCTGTTAAACAGGGGCTGAAAATTGGGCCTTAGGCACTGGTGCTGGTGCCCCAACACTGCAACCACTCACAAATATAGTAGTTGAGTGCAGAAACGAACCCTCCTGCAAAATATTGCATCAAAAATTGTAATTACATGCCCCTGTTATACAAAAAATTGGGCCTTAGCCACTGGTCACAGAACCAAAAATGTTCTTACAAGCTATCAGCATGATCATTGAGGAGGAAGAGGATAGTCACTCAGCATAACAGGATAGTCACTCAGCATCAGCATAGGCAGTCTTGAATGGGTATGACATTTAAAAAAAAATTTGGGTTACATCAGAATCGGGTGCTTGGTAGCTGGTGGTGATCCAAGACTGATTCATTTTTATGAAGGTCAGTCGATCAACCGAGTCGGTGGACAGGCAGACCCTGTGATCAGTTACAAAGCCTCCACCAGCACTGAATGTGTGTTCCGAAAGAATGCTGGATGCAGGACAGGCCAGTAGCTCAATTGCATACTGTGCAAGCTCTGGCCAGTGATCCATCCTCAAGACCCAGTAACCCAGAGGATTTTCGGTGGGAAAGGTGTCCAAGTCTGACCTTGCCCCTAGGTATTCCTGCACCATGTAAATCAGACGCTGGCGATGGTTGCTGGAACTGATCATACCTTGGGGCTGTGGACTAAAAAATTGTCTGAACGCATCAATCAGATGGCTACCTTCTCCACCACTCCTTCTGTGACTGACCAAAGCCTCAGAAACACGTTGTCCAGGACCACAAATTTGTAACCTCCCAGTCTCTGGGAACGCGTTGCACAGACCTTTCTGCAAGGCCTCCCAAAGATGTTTCATCCTCTGCTCCCTCTGGGACGGCAAGATACCCTTGTAACGTGGATCAAGGAGGGTTGCCAGCCAGTAATGATCCCTCTCCTTAATCCGACGAATACGAGGATCCTTCCGCAGGCTTTGCAGGATCAGGGAGGCCATGCAGCATAGGTTAGCTGAGGCATTCGGTCTGGAATCCTCTGGGTCACTAAGGATGACATGATCCGTAGCCACCTCCTCCCAGCCACGTACAAGTCCACAGGTTTCTTGGGACTGTAAATGATCCCTAAAAGACTGCTGTTGATGCTGAGTGCCAGGCTCCACCTCCATGCTTACCCAATCCTCCTCCTCCTCCTCTTTTTGTGTGATCGACGGGCAAGCAGGAACACTGTCTGGATAAAGGGGGCCTTGAGAGGTAAGGAAGTCCTCCTCTTCCTGCCTCAAGTGCACTGTCCATTATTCCACACAACGTGTGCTCCAACAGGTGGACAAGAGGGACAGTGTCACTGATGCATGCACTGTCACTGCTCACCATCCTCGTGGCCTCCTCAAATGGTGACAGGACAGTGCATGCATCCCTAAACTAAATAAACCAAGCTCCCCTGACCCTTTCCTGGTGCCGTAGTCGCACAGGTACTCATTGATGGCCCTCTGATGCGTGTGCAGCCGCTGCAGCATGGCCAACGTTGAGTTCCACCTGTTGGGCATGTCACAGATTAGGCAGTTCTTGGGCAGGTTAAATTCCTTTTGTAGGTCAGCCAGCCGAGCACTGGCATTATATGACTGGTGGAAATGCACACAGACTTTCCTGGCCTGCCTCAAAACATTCTGTAAGCCCGGGTACCTGCCCAAGAACCGCTGCACCACCAAGTTAAGGATGTGAGCCACACAGAGCACATGGGTCAGTTGTCCCTGTCGGAGGGCAGAGAGGAGGTTGGTGCCATTGTCGCAAACCACCATTCCTGGCTTAAGCTGGCATGGCGTCAACCACCTCTCAGCCTGCCCCTGCAGAGCTGACAGAATCTCTGCCCCAGTGTGGCTCCTGTCCCCCAAGCACACCAGTGCAAGCAACGCATGGCATCTTTTTGACTGCGTACTTGCGTAGCCCCTTGAACGCCTCTGGAGCACCGCTGGTTCCCGAGGACAAAGCACAGGAAGAGGCCATGGAGGAGAGAGAGGTGTGTCAGAATCACCAGTAGTAGCATTTTGGAAGCGTGATGGTGGAACAACCTGCAACACTACTGCACCTTGTCCTGCATCCTTCCCAGCTGCCAGAAGAGTCACCCAATGTGCCGTAAAATATAGGTAACGTCCCTGTCCATGCCTGCTGGACCAAGAGTCAGCGGTAATATGCACCTTACCACTGACCGCCCTGTCCAGCGAGACCAAGACATTGCCTTCCACATGCCAGTAGAGAGCCGGAATCGCCTTCCTGAGGAACCGCACATTCCACAAACTCACGGAAGGGGGCAAAGTCTACCAACTGAAAGGGCAGCAGTTGAAGTGCTAGCAATTTAGCCAAGCTAGCATTCAATCGCTCGGCATGTTGATGCCTTGGAGTGAACTTCTTTCAGCGGTGCAGCAGCTGGGGCAGGAAAATTTGCCTGGTACAATCGGACATCGGTGTACCGATAGCAGATTGCCCGCAAGTACTTGGCTGTGACACACCTAATTCTACACCTTCATTCCTCTCAGTGCAGGTTTCAGAGAGAACTGAAGGTATAGTGGGGTTGGAGATCCCAGCTGATGAGGAGCAAGGAGAGGTCCGCTTTGTTCTTTGGTGTGGGTCTTTTAGGTATGCTTGCCAACGAACTGCATGGCAGGTCGACATATGTCTGGTCAAGCATGTGGTGCCCAAGCGGCTGATGTTTTGGCCACGCGAGATACGCTTGAGACATATGTTGCAAATAGCAGCGGTGCGATCTGATGCACTCATCTCAAAAAAGGCCCACACCAAAGAACTTTTGGAATAACGTGCAGAGGCAGCGCCCTGCACATGCGGGGCTCTGCGGTGTGATGCAGTCAGTGTGCTGCCCTTAAACTGGCCCCTGGAGGGCATCCTGCCTCATTGGAGATGTGCCTCCTCCTCCTCCTCTCTCCTATCAGGCACCCACGTGGAGTCCGTGACCTCATCATCCCCTCCCTCCTCATCACTGGAGCAAACCTGGCAGTATGCTGCAGCTGGGGGAACATGACTGCCAGATTGCTGTCCTTCTTGGGCATCCCCTCTCTCTGGGCTCACGTTACTGCCTTCCTCTAGCTGGATATCATCATAAGAGCCTTAAAACCGCTGGGCATCCTCATGGAGCATGTACCCAGCACTGTGCTCAAACAGTTCGGGGGACTCCTCAGGAGGACATGGTGGGGGTAGGGAAGGAGTGACTAATGCCATTGAGCCGATGGAAGAGGCCGCGTTGGCAGCTGCTTTGCCAGTACCCTGAGCCTGGGTGAGAGAAGATGAGGAGGATGAGGACAGCTTGGTCATCCACTCTACCAAGTCTTCGGCATGTCAACACGTCCAGCTGCCGAAAAAAAGGACAAGCATGTCCCATGGCCTCGTCCACGACCAGCACTGTTGCCTCTAGACACAGAGCCTGCTTGCCCTCTTTTATTGGCTCGTGACTGTCTGCCTCTCCTTGTTGGCCTTCCAGACATACTAATGGCCTGCAGGGAGATGTAGCTGCACAAGCCTGGGACGTATATACTGATATACTGCAGCTATCAGAATCAACTGCCTGCCTGTAGTATTATTAGTATGAGAACACCAGCAATTGGGGTAGCTTTATGTGCACACTGTGCAGAGTACACAGTACACCAACTGTAATAACTGCAGCTGCCTGCGGTATAGGATCAACAGAACACCAGCATCTGGGGTAGCTTTATGGGGAATACTGTGCAGATGGCACAATACACTGACTGTAATTGCTACAGCTGCCTGCGGATAGGATTAGCAGAACACCAGCAATTGGGGTAGCTTTAGGTGCACAATGTGCAGATAGCAAAATACACCGACTGTAATTGCTACAGCTGCCTGCGGATAGTATCAACAGAAGACCAGCAATTAGGGTTGCTTTAGGTGCACACTGTGCTGATGGCACAATACACCGACTGTAATTGCTACAGCGGCCTGTGGATAGGATCAGCAGAACACCAGCAATTGGGGTAGCTTTAAGTGAACACTGTGCAAAGGATACAGTACACAGGAACGAATCTAGCTAAACTGAATACAGTGTATGTATATATATATATATATATATATATATACACACAACATCTAGGATGCATATATATATATATATATACACAATACACTGACTGCAGCTAACTGACTAGCCTCCTGCCTGCTCTATCTAACTCAAATGAAATGAAATCACACTGTCTCTCTGTCTATCTCTCTCCGCTGCCGCAACACACTACACAAGGCCGGCATGCAGGCGGCCTTATATAGTGTGGGCCGTGTACTAAACCCCCTGAGCCATAATTGGCCAAAGCCACCCTGGCTTTGGCCAATTACGGCTCGCTAGACAGACGGCGCTGTGATTTGCCAAGCATGCGGGTCATAGTGCATGCTTGGCTAATCATCAGCCAGCAATGCACTGCAATGCCGCAGTGAATTATGGACCGTGACGCACCACTCAAATTTGGCCCATAGTGTTCGGAATTCGCCAAACAGACGGTGTTCAAGTCAAACATGGGTTCGACTCGAACACGAAACTGATCCCTACTAATGGAGAAGATGGTCTTCTGGCAGAGGTATACATGTGACATATCTAGATTAATTTCTCCCAATATGCTTACTTACAGGAGATATTGAATTATTAGCAAAAATTTTAGGATATTACAAATACATAAAATCATGAATCCCAGCCAAATACGAGCCTAATAAATCTACTGCCCTTAAAGTATAACTAAAGGCAAAACATCGTTTTTTTGGATAGAATAGAGAGAGATTAGAACTCTTCTCAGGTTTTTACTATTGTCTGTGCCCCAGTTAGGGAGATTTTCCCTCTTTATCTGTCCTGTTTACAGTTCTCATCAAAAGTAAAAGTAAAATAAAATCCAAATAACATTTTGGGTTGACATCAGAACAGGAATAGAGGCCAAATCTTCCAATAGGGATACTAGTTCGGGTGGCGCTTGTGACACCTTCACTTTGGAGGGATTTCATCTCACTTCTTGTTTTGACTATGGGACAGGAAGAGAAGAGAAATCACCCCAATGAGATGGCAAAAAAGCCTGACAGGGGTTATAACCCTCCTATGCTTTATCCAAAATGAAAGAAAAAAAAGATTTGCCTTTAGTTCTACTTTTAATATTTGACACACATTTCTAAATGTACAATTAACTCTGGCTAATTCGAACTAGAGCAATATTATGTTTAGATGCAACTAAAGCCTTTTGATAGTGTTGAATGGTTTTATTTTTGGACAGTGATGGAAAATTTGCATTTCAGGCACTAATTTATTAATCAAGTTTCAGAATCCTTTTAAAAAAAATGTAGCACATAACTGCCTGTCCCCTCAATTTAAATTCAGTTTAGTATTTGACACATTGGGGGGATTTAATAAACCTGGAAATTAAGCCCATTATCTTCATTTTATTTGCAATAGCTATAAAACTATTGACAGAGATGATCAGATATTAATTCCTAAACATCAATGTCTTTAAATTAGTTCCTATAGAGAAACAAATAGTGCAATATGCTGGTAATATTCTCCTATTCTTAGGTGATAATATATAGAAAATAATAATGGTCTTTTGACACACCTCCATCACCAAATTAAATGCAACAAAGAATTACGCACGTGGGACTTTAAATGAGGTGAGCACAAAAAGGTCACTGAGAGTATACAAAGTAAACATGGTTTATAAATTTATTAAAATAGTATAACATTAATCGTATATGAAATGCATGAACAGAGGTACCAAACCACTTGGCAGTAATAAAACACATTACCAAGCGGCCACATACATATATATATTTAGAATTGTTGGTGTACAGTAATACACAGGCATCGCTGCTCACTTCTTTAGAAGTAGATGTAAATGCAGTGTATCTACAAAATAAAAATGTCAATGAGAAATATATAACATAAAAATAAATACTATACAGCAAATATGGGGGGCCTTACACAAAGAGATCCCATGCTCACATATGGACTGAGCCAACGTCTCAAAAGCCATTAAACCAACAGAGGCGAGGTGTATCTATCTCGGTAGCTGAAGGGAAGGAACCAGAAAAGACCCACCGGTGGACAGATGGAGGGCAAGCATATCATGGGAGCCAAAGAGTGTGACCTTTGTCCCTCAATGTCCGATATGATTTGCAGCTGAAACAAAAGTGTATCTAAGTAGTCAAATATGTACTAGGAAGGCCAACCATATGTGTAGTATATATATGTAAAGGGTCTACAGAGTGTATGACCCAATCAGGTAATATTATAGACCTATCTGGTAATAAGGTAGATACTCAGAAAGCCAACCATATACAGTATGTAGGTGCATATAGTAAATAATGAAAAACGTTTACATAGTATACAAGCACATCAAGTATAAGTGTGGAAATGGAGACGGATGGGGAGTGAGGTGCAAAGAAATTTTGACGGGGACAACAATGAATGGGAAGCTGTGATGAAAATAAATAAATAATAAAAAATAAATAAATAAAAAACAACAAAAAAAACAATAAAAAACAAAACAAAAACAGAGTTCACATGTCACTTTGTATGATCACTTTATTCACAATAAAACTTTTATGGAATAAAAAAAAGAAAACCAGACACAAAGTTTTTATACAAACAGACATAAGGTGTTTGAACAATATGAACATCTACATGGTTGATATGATCTTACTTGCAAAAACCTAGCAGAGCAGATGAGCTATTTAAAGTGGAAGTAAACCCCCCTATCGTTTTCAGCCAAGGAAGCTGCCATCTTTGCCTCTGTTTAATCTTCAACTGCTATGATGCTGCACATGTGATCCGTTATGACACCAGTCATTGGATGGTTTGACTGTTTGGTTGAGAGCACAGCCAATGTGCAGTTAGCATTCCCGGCATGCCTTTTTTTTAAACTGTTAAATCGATGGGTTTACTACCGCTTTAAGAAAGCTAGAGGTCCCCACTGTGATCTGAGATCTGTAGCCGAATAAGTCATAAAAGCCACCTTGACCATAGATCCTAGGGTGTAGGGCTAAATGTAAAAGCGGTATCAATCATACAGGGGTCAAGTCCTGGGGAAAAAAGTGTGGGAACTCCCACCCAAGATCCACTTGCCCACCAAAAAAAAAAAAATGATACGAACGCTTCAAAAGTGTTATTTTTCATCCAATTTTCGTATTGTGTGTATGAAGCTTAACTATTAGTACATACAAAAAAAAACAATCCTCAATAAACATAAATACGGTAATTCTCTGAATAATCAGCATTCATTCAATTGTGCTTTCATGCAAATGTGAACATCATGTTCTGATCTTTATTGGGGAATTTTATTTTGTATATAGAGTATTTATGTGGTGAGTTTACACTTTTCATTGAACAGAGTTTGGATAACACAGGGTTAAACGGTTAAACGGAAAGGTCATAAATGAACTGCACATTATCTGGACAGAATGCTTGGGGAGATAGTGATGTGTTCCTGCTTAGGAGATATATGTTAGCTTGGGGGGCTGCAAACTCTGCAGGGTTCCAACACACACTCGCTGCTATTCCAACCCTTCATGTATTTCCACATAAACTTCCCTCCTGGCATTAAACTTTGCCAGGTATTGTGCTCAGCTTACCACCCCAAACTAATGTTCCTCCCTCAGCTCACCTCTCTCCCTGCATGTCCTGTGAGCAGAATAGCTGTGCTCCTCCTCTGGGTTCTCTCATCATATGGCACTGAAGATAGAGGAGGAGGGGATTCAGCGGCACACACAGATCAAGTATGCAGGAGACTGGGGGGGGGGGGGGATGAGGAGACAGAAAATCAGGAGGGGCCGGCAGGGAGGAGCGCATCACCAGAGGTCTGACTAAATAAAATCTCTTAGCAGCAGGGACCTGATCTACCTGTCAGCTAGCTGTGATTGACAGGTAGATCGAAGCGGAAGCTGTCATGGGGCCCCCTACTGGCAATGCCTGAATGGTCAGGCTTTCGGCACTTACTATTGCAAGCTGTGTCGGCAGCTGCTGGTGTAGCACCTGCCACACAGCTTACATACTTCAAAGTCTTGCAGGACACGGCTGCTAACAGGAACTGAGTTCCTGTTGTGGAAAAAGTACAGGAACTCCGTTCCCATGCGTTCCCGCAGGACTTGAGCCCTGCAATCATACATGTGTATGTCGGCCTGTTAACATCAGAGCAGGAATGGAGGTGTTGACTTTATAAGGTGGGGAGACGCTATATGGAGGGGTGGTCTCATCCGTCTTGTTTGGTGAGGGGAGTAGTCACCTGGGCTTAAGTAGCCATAGGGATAAATAAGTAGGTCATCATCATCTGGGGGGGTGTAGCAAGAAGAGGGGGAGATATCAAGGGAAGAGGGACTTAGAGAAGGGCAAGGGAAGAAGGGGGGAGAAGGAAGTCCTAGGGTGTTGCCTCCTCTGTGTCCACCGAGCATTAGAATATAAAGGGTCCCATGTGAGGATCCCTGACTAGAGGGGTCTCCTCCTGGGATCTGCTGCAGGGCAAGTGTGAAATATTCTGCGTGTCAAATTGGCAAAGTACCTCAAATAGCTCTTTCTAGAAAGGTATCTTGGTCAGCTTTTGGAGGGTTTAGGGTGATTTAAACCCATTATGGAGGTGTACCTTTCTGTGGTACAAAAATGGTTCCAGCAGGCCCAAGTCCGGGAGAATTTTGATGGGGAATCTCGTGCAATATGGATTAGTTCCTCCATCTCGGCCACTCTTTCCACACGGGTGAACCATTCAGATACAGTTGGAGTGTGGGGTGAGCCCCAATGAGCTGAAATGCATAGTTTAGTTGCGTTAATCATATGAACCCCAAGGGATTTCTTGTATGAGTGGGCTGATGTGGAGGAGTGGTGAAGAATAAGCCAAGCTGTAGTGTAATCCATAGGGTATGTGGTCACTTGAGAGGTGATGTCATGCATCTGTGACAAGAAGGTCTGAAGTAGTGGGCAGGACCACCAAATGTGTAAGAGTGTACCTGTTTCATTTGAGCACCTCCAACATTTGTCTGATGTATCTGGATTAAATTTGTTTAGTAGTTCAGGTGTTCGGTACCAAAGAGTAAGGGTTTTGTAGTTATTCTCTTGTGTCGTGACATTAAGCGAACCTTTGTGTGCTATTCTGAAAATACGTTCCCAGTTCTCCTCAGATAAGTCTACTTGTAAATCCCTTTCCTATGCCTGTCAGGCCTTCCCGTCTTTAGGGGAGATCGATGTAAAAAGCCTGGAGTGGATGTTAGAGATGTGTTGCTGCGGTGTAGATTGGGAGCAAAGGTTTTCAAATGGGGTTAGATCTCGAGGTACGGATGAATCTCGGTTAGTTGTTTTAAGGAAGTGGCGGATCTGGAAATACTTCCAGTAGGGGAAGGGGATGCAATGAGTTACGGTCTAGGAAGTCACCTTCTTGAAAGAAGTGGTAAGCTAAAATGTCCTTCTGTGGTCATATACCCATCAGGAAATTGTTGGACATCCCAGGGGTAAAAGCCAGATTGAGACGAATAGGTGTGAGGGGCCCCGGATTGGAGGAAACTTGGAATTTCTTACACACCTCTCTAAAGAAGCTCAGGGTAGCTTCTATATGGGGATGTTCTTTTAGGATTTTAGGGATGTTGCAAGAAAGAATCCATGGGGTGGATTTGATTGACAAGTGTGAAAAGGAGTCCTCTAGTCTCACCCAGTCTTTAACCCCCTCGTGTACTGACCAGTCTACGATTCTTCCCAGGTGGCAAGCTCGGGAGCAGTTTTGAAGGTCTGGGAGGCCAATTTCCCCTTTAGTTTTGGGTTTGGAGATTTGGGCAAAACTTATCCTTGGGCGTTTGTGTTTCCATAAAAACTTTAGAGATAGACGTTTAACTGTCTGGAAGAACGCCGAAGGGAGCTTGATAGGAATTGTTTGCAAAAAGTTTTTTGCGTACAGGTCCGATAGGTGTGTGGACAAATACGTGATGGCATCTTGTTTCCATAGGATGGGGAAATTATTCTGGCATTGGGTGACTAGGTCTTTTGGGAGGGAAATATTGAGAGCATGAGATTTAGAGAAATGTATCTTTAGGTTAGATACAGTAGGTGCCGCCGATATTATGTTTCCAGCGCGATCCCGTCGCGCTGGTTCTCCGCGTCAGGGTTCTCGAACCAGCGCGATCCCTGACGTGCTGGTTCTCGTACTGGCACCCTGGTGCGGAGATCCGACTTGGATCCCCGCCAATACCAGGCACTGTCTTTGGTATGAATCTTGAGGGGGAACTCCACGCCAAACTTTAAATAAAAAAACGGCATGGGTTCCCCCTCCAAGAGCATACCAGGCCCTTAGTTCTGGTACGGATTTTAAGGGGAACCCCTACGCCGAAAAAACTTTGTGGGGTCCCCCCAAAATCCATACCACACCCTTATCCGAGCACACAGCCCTGCCGGTCAGGAAAGAGGGTGGGGACGAGTGAGCGCCCCCCCCCCGAGCCATACCAGGCCGCATGCTCTCAACATAGGGGGTGGGTGTTTTGGGTAAGGGGGGCACCCTGCGACCCCCCCACCCCAAAGAACCTTGTCCCCATGTTGATGGACAAGGGCCTCTTCCCGACAACCCTGGCCATTGGTTGTCGGGGTCTGCGGGCGGGGGGCTTAACGGAATCGGAAGAAGGACGGAGGAGACCGGGCTCCTCCGTTAGTAAAAGAGCTGCAAGATGATAGCGGAGGAGCCCAGAAGAAGAACCGGAGAGCGGGAGAAGAGGCTGGAGAGCGGGAGAAGAACCGGAGAGAGTGGAGAAGAACCAGAGAGCGTGAAGGATTTGGAAGAGACCCCCGAAGTCGGAAGAAGACCACCGGAGCTGTCTAATAAATTACTTTAAAAACCTGTGTAGTGTTTTTGCTAGGTTTTTGCAAGTAAGATCATATCAAGCGTGTAGATGTTCATATTGTTCAAACAAAACACTACACAGTTTAGTTCTACTCTTCTTAAATATACAATCAATTATTTCAGGTGGTATGGGAGCGATTCTATAAGGCATGGATACATCTCATTTTCCACTATCTAAGAAAAAACATTTATAAGAAAAAACATTTATAAGAAAAAATCTGCTAATACCAAATGTTTCCTTCTTAATAAAAAGAACGAATCAATCCTACATACAAATGCAACTAACTTTTACAAATGCAACTACAGATATAAGGATTGTAAAAAGAAGTGTTGGGATCCTCTATACTATTTGTACTTACTAGAGGAATAGATACAGGTCAAAATCTACGTTTAACCCTTTCGGCTGAAGTGTATCTAATTGATCTATCCAAAAAACTTCACGTGCGTGGTTTCCGCATGGCGCTGGTCGGACGCTTCTAGACAGAGCTCCGTCCGAGTACCGGCCTGATACCTCTGGCAATGCCTGCAAAAGCAACCAAACCCGCTCTACCACCGGTAAGAGGACGGGGAATATCACCGCTGCCTCGATCGCTTCATCGGGATCCATAAAGAGATTCCTGGCCGCCGGCAAACACAGCCCCAACGTGCGGCCCTCACAAACCAGGGCCTCGCGGTCCTGCGGATCTCGCTCTGAGAGGACGGCGTCGCCACGTGAGAGCTCCCCGGCATCCTCATACGGATCGGAGCTGATGGAAGACCCTGGTTCCCCGGCGGGCTCGGAACTTTCCTCACTGGTAAGCGGGCTTAAGAAGGAGATGGCGGGGATGTTCAAAAGTTTAGAAAAATCCCTTAAGAAAGACATAGCTGCAGTCCGCACGGACATGTCACATGTGCTGGAAAGGGTAGAGGAGACGGAGAGGCGCCAAGACTCCCAAGCCGCCGCCATTATCGAACTACAGACTGTGGTCAAACGCCTGGCACTAGCTCACAGATCTTCCCTCTACAAGCTGGAAGATTTGGAGAACAGGAACCGGAGGAACAACCTCCGGATCCGTGGTCTGCCGGAGGCAACCAGGGACTCTGACCTAGAACCCACGATTCAGGGCATTCTTAATACGGTGCTGGGAAAACCGGTCACAAACCCCTTACGCTTCGACAGAGTGCACAGAGCTCTCCGCCCACGTAACCTAGCCGCAGACCTCCCGAGAGACGTGGTGTGCCGTCTGCGCTATTTTGAGGAGAAAAACGCCATCATGATTAAACTGAGGGGCATGCAGGACATTGACTTTGATGGCGCTACTCTGCATATCTTCCCGGACCTCTCCAAGGAGACACTGATGAGGCGTCGGGCCCTCAAGCCGCTCCTGGAGCACCTGAGGGGAGATAACATTACGTACAAGTGGGGCTTCCCCGCCTGTCTCATAGCAACTAAAAATGGCCGCTCCTCCACACTAAGGTTCCCAGAAGAGTTACCTGCATTCTCGAAGGAGATGGGCATTCCGCTGGTAGACTTGCCCGGCTGGCAAGACGGGGCCCTGGAGCTCACAGAGACCCTGGAGCAAGAATGGAAAGGCTCCCCACGTAAGAAACGGCGAGCCAGCATGCCGGGATCCGCAAAGAAGAACGGCTAAGCCACACAGAGTCTGAAGTTTTGCTTGCCCCTACACTCCTTCTGGGCTCACCGTGCCTTATCCCTTACCTTGACTTTGATTTTCTCTCCTGATTACCTAACGCTTTAATTTTCACTAAATTCCTTTATGACATCAGGAGGGCTACTCTTACCCTGTAACCGACACCTGTTTCCTGAAAATCGCGTGTCCTTTCAAAATCTGCTGATACCCCAGAAGGAGTGCTAACCCGTAACATTCCGCCATGTTACGACTGTTCAAGGTTGCTTTGCGGAAAAGCGTAAGAGTTCTTTATTGTGTTTGAAGCCAGAGGTACAATTTATTGTTGACAAAAATGTTTTGATACTGTTTTAGAAGGTATTGGGCCGGGACCGGAGGGACTCCAAGGGAGTCTCCACCGGCACTACAGATTCTGAGTGTTCAACACTCAGGTTGTGGGACCATTGTCCTCCCCACTCTTCTGCCGGGGGAGGTGAGGGAGAGCCCCCCGCGTGATTTCACAGGAGTCCCCCTTACAGGGGGCCTCTGGGGTTCTCTCCCACACGCTCCCCCACGGGAGCACTGCGGTTTTCCGCGTGATAGTTGGCACTCTCCCAAGTGCGGTTTTGTGATGCATTCCACAATGTACTCCCTACTTGTGTTCCCATCCCCTCTCCCGCCCCCCCTCCCCCCCCCCCCCCCCCTCCTCCTCATCTCTTTCCTAATCTTCTCTCTCTCCTCTTCTTCTCCTTTCTCTGCCCTCGGGCAGGATCTCTTGAGCTTGGTTGTCAATTTAAGAGGGGTGGGCGGATACTGTTACTCCAATGGCCACCCTAAAAATTACATCGTATAATGTCAGGGGCTTACATCATGCTGCTAAACGACACCAATTGCTGAGGGAATTAAAACTAGCCTCGAGCTCCATAGTGTTCCTACAAGAAACACACCTCACGCATAATACTGCCGTGAGAATCGCCTCACCATACTTCACTAAATGGTACTACAGCCTCTCAGACATTAATAATGCAAAGGGGGTGGCCATTGGATTTCACAGAGATGTCCCCTTTCAGCTTGAGGACATGTCTTCTGATGACAGGGGTAGATTTTTATTTTTGAGGGGTTCTATGGGAAATACTCAGTGCACGCTGGTTAATGTATACAGCCCTAATACCCAACAGCCAACCTTCTTAGCCACTATTCTCTCCAAATTATCCGCCTTTGCGAAAGGCATTATTATTGTGGCGGGAGATCTTAACGTACCACTTGACCCGGTTCTGGACACGTCCCAAGGCAAATCTACCATTTCATTTAGAAGAATAGCGTTCATTAAAAAGAAGCTACATGAACGCCAACTCATTGATGTTTGGCGCACACTACACCCAAAGGTTAGGGACTACTCCCATTATTCCAAAACTCACAATTCATATTCGAGGATCGACAACATCCTACTAGATCACTACCACTTACCCCTTCTAAAACATGCCTCAATTGGGGTCGCCACTATCTCGGACCATGCCCCAGTCCATATGCTACTCGCTATGCCCTCCCTCGCTAGGCGCTCGACTAACTGGAAGCTCAATGAGTCCCTACTGAACAATTCTGTAGACGCAGCCCTCTTAAGCCCCATACACACGGTCGGACTTTTTCATGGATTCTGTCCGATCGGACAATGTTGTTGAAAAATCAGACCGTGTGTATGCACCATCGGACAGTGTACGTCGGATTGTCCGACGGACAAAGTCTTATCTCCTGCTGGAAAGATTTGCCGACAACACGGTCCGATCACACCAAATCCGATCGTGTGTACGGTTGTCCGACCGGACAAAGTGCTACGCATGCTCAGATCACATTACAAGACCAAAGCTATTGGCTACTAGCCTCTACGTAGTCCCGTCGTAGGCAACAAACGTCACCACGTTCAGAATGATCGGATTTTCCGACAACTTTGTCTGACCGTGTGTACGCAAAACCAACATCAGACAAAGTATGACGGACATGGTCCGACGGACCTGGTCCTCGGATAATCCGCGCGTGTGTATGGGGCTTTAGAGGGCGAACTCAAGCAATTCTTTGTGGATAATGATTCCGCCGAGATCTCCCCACCTCTGTTGTGGGAAGCCCATAAGGCCACTATGAGGGGTAAGCTCATAGAGCTGGGCACCAGAAGGAAAAAAGAACAGACTAAACAATTGCAGGACCTGATGGTACAGGTATCTACGTTAGACAAACAGCATAAATTGTCCCAACACAAAGCCCATCTAGATGCCCTGACACAGAAAAGGGAGGAGTTATCCAGCCTACTGGAGTCTCAAACGAAAAGACAATTCCAAATTTTCTCCCAAAAGTGGTATGAATGGGGAGACAAACCAGGTAAACAACTGGCACGCTCGATTACTGCAAAAAAATCGGCCTCATTCATTCCCAAAATCCAAAACTCTACAGGAGCGATGGTACACTCCTCCCCTCAGATTGCCAAAGCCTTCCAGGCCTACTACGCTGAGTTATACCATGTCAAAGGGGAACTAGATGGGCTTTCACCCCCCGCTAAACGCTCACGTATACTAAAGTACCTCCAGCAGGCCAACTTACCCAAACTCCCCAGACAGTCCCTCGCACAATTAGAGGCCGAATTCACGGCCGAAGAGTTTAAGTTGGCTCTAAAAAACACCCCCGCAGGAAAGGCCCCCGGCCCTGACGGGTTCACAGCAAAATATTATAAGACCTTCGGCGAGACCCTAATCCCTAGATTGACTGCCTACGCAAATTCGATCTCAAACACCACGGGCTACAGACCAGAATCACTTGCTGCCCATATCACAATCATCCCCAAACCTGGCAAAGACCCCACCCTGTGTGCCAGCTATCGCCCCATCTCCCTTCTAAATCTCGACTTGAAGCTTATGGCCAAAGTTATGGCTACCAGACTTCTCCCTCTCATCCCTAAATGGATCTCAACCGACCAAACAGGTTTTATCCCCACTAGAGAAGCGAGGGACAACTCCCTTCGCTCAATCTCACTGATACACCATGCCCGTAGGTGCTCCCAGTCCACCCTCCTCCTGTCAACAGATGCTGAAAAAGCGTTCGACAGGGTGGACTGGGACTTCCTCAAAATGACATTGCGTCATCTGGGACTAGGCCCCAAGATGTACTTTAGGATAGCGTCACTTTACTCCCAACCGACGGCCCAAATCCGAATTAATGGCACGCTGAGCGATCCCTTTACCCTACATAACGGAACTAGACAGGGGTGCCCGCTATCTCCCCTGCTTTTCGCCATTTCCCTAGAACCCTTTTTAGCGCATATTAGGCAGAATAATAGTATCCATGGAATCAAAATAGGAACCAGTGACCACAAATACGCCGCGTATGCAGACGACATTCTTTTCTTCATACAGCAGCCACACATCACTCTCCCTAATATCATGTCGGCCTTTCGGACCTACTAATCTTTATCAAATTTTAAAATAAACCTATCCAAATCCGAAAATTCTTAATATAAATATCTCTCCTTCTGCTGTCGCCCTACTGAAACCTCAGTTCCCCTTTCAATGGCAACATAAAACTCTGAAATACTTAGGAATCTATCTCACACCTGACCCTAGAAACCTCTTTAGACACAATTATATACCACTACTGAACGCCATCAAGTCGGACCTACGCCGTTGGTCCTCGCTCTCACACTCCTGGCTGGGCAAAATTAGTATAATCAAGATGAATATCCTCCCTAGGGTGCTGTTCACTTTCCAGATGCTGCCACTGGGTGTTCCCATAGGACTTTTCTCCATTTTGCAATCCATGGTCTCCCGATTTATATGGAAAGATAGACACCCCAGAATTTCTAGATTAACGCTGTACAGGGGTAAAAAAACAGGGGGCCTGGCCCTACCGAACTTCAAAGCATATTACCAGGCAGTTACCTTAGCCAGGATGGCGGATTGGAAATATGCGAGAAAGTCAAAACGCTGGGTACAAATTGAGCAACAACTGAGTGAGGTAGACTTAGCTACGGTACCGTGGATTCCGAGAGCTTATAGGAACCTGTCACCTCACGCCTCACCCTTGACCAAATCCACCCTGGCACTTTGGGACGCTATGCATAGGCAGTTCTCCTGGCAATTCAATTCCCCCTTGATGCCGATTCTTTCGCACAACTTTTTCCCGCCAGGCCAAATGGACATGGGCTTTAAGAACTGGCGCCCCGACGAACCTATCCTCCTTTATCACATCTTGGGGGCCAACGGTATCAAACCGCTTGTAGAAATCCTATCCCCCAACCCTTCTACCACCATGGATGCATGGAGGTACAGACAGATCCAGGGTTTTATACGCTCTCTCCCCCAACCAATACGAAGCTTTCAAGAACTAACACCAATTGAATATGTGTTCTCGCTGAAAGACCCGCCACTACACTGTATCTCTTCTTTCTACAAGGGCCTCATACAACTACTCAACCCATCTTACCCGGACTTCCTCAGCAAATGGGAGGCGGACCTCCACACGACAATCCCGGATTCCCAGAAAGACAAAATCCTACAGTTGACACATGTATCTTCTATTTCCTCCAAAACCTCAGAAATGAATTACAAACTACTTACGAGATGGCATCTCACACCAGCCAAACTTCACACCATCTTCCCCTCCAACTCCCCGTTATGCTGGAGGAGCTGTGGGAATGTAGCATCTCATGCGCATATCTGGTGGTCATGCCCAGTCATACAGCCTTTCTGGACCAGGATTGTTCACCTGATCAACCAGATTGCCAGCGCGTCCATCCCGATGGACCCTGGGACGGTCTTACTTCACAACACAGTGGAATCGGTGGGCCCGTACAAACGCTCCATTGTCCCCCACCTCCTAAATGCGGCCAAATCCCTTATCCCTGCTAGATGGGGACAATCCGCGCCACCAACACTAAAGGACTGGATACAAGCAGTGAACCATACTTGCCTCATGGAGGAACTTACTCTCACAGCAAAGGACAACTTTCACAGATATACCACCACCTGGCTGTCTTGGATTGAATTCAAGAGTTCACCCAGCTACATGGACATTTGTCAATCACCCCAAACGACAACACAACCCTGAAAGGTTACTCTCTACATGCCGCAACGGCTAAGTGACTTGTTCTCGACAACAGATTGCTGAAGACAGGGTCTCTGGGACAAGGGCATATTGTATAAAGTATGAAGTACGGTATATGTTATACACATCCATAGATGTAAATGTTCAATGTCGGTTAACCAAGCTCACACCTGCTTTTCTCCTTTCTCTTTCTACTCTCTTTCACCTTTCCCTTCTCTTTTCCTCTCCTTACCTGTCTCTCACTCCCCCTACCCCTCATGCCTCCTTCCCCCCCCCCCCCCCCAGAAAAGGACATATGGCAGTTAGTAAACGTTTGTAGATGGAAGCCATGATCACAGCTGTTCAGCTAGACCCCTGACCCGTCAGGTTGCGGGGGCGACCAACAGTTTTAGTACAAACGCTGTGATGATGCTCACAGAAACGAATTTAAGTTGTAATGTTCTGCAAAACCAAAGGACTTGTTTTAACCTGTATAAGCTGTATGTTAAAAATGTTCAATAAACAAAAATTAAACAAAAAACTTCACGTTTCTTTAAAATAGATTCTCTGTCACCCCCTCGTCTGTTTACGGATACTCCGTCAATGACCATATATCGTAATTGAATTTGAGATACAGTGGGGGCGTGGCCAGCAGCCGAGGAGATGGCAGCGTGAGGTGAGAGCTCCCGGTGTATCCAGCCCAATCCAGCTACACGAAGCGACGCCGGAAGGCCCAGTAAGCACCCATCAGCTGCCCGATAGACCGACTACCTGCTGCGGTCATTATGCAGAAAAGAAAAAAGGAGCGAGGTCCGCAAAAGCTGACAGATTTCTTCAGCCCAGGAGCAAGGAAGGCCCAAGATGGCGCCGAGGCCTACACACCACGCCGGAGCCGCGGACGCGGCGGCGGAGATTCGACCGCTCAACAAGAAGGCAGATACCAGGCTTCATCCCCGGGATACACCAACAGACTGTCCCCAGGCTCGTCGCCGGTACAGAGCCCGCAAAAAGCGACGCTGAAGCGATCGGAGGAGCACAAATATCCAGGTGAGCAAGGGGGCCATGACATGTCACAGGACAGTACTAAAGATTTTATTGAACAGATGCATGACTTCCCTACCCTGGATCAGCCATTAACTGACACCCAAATGAAGGATATGCTTGTGACTCTGAGAGGCTCTCTGCACAGAGACATTTTAGAATGCACAACGCAACTTAAAGCTGACGTGACGGCCATAGGGGAAAGAGTTTCCCACACGGAAGACAAAATGGGGGAATTTACAGTGGCACATAATGAGCTGGTAGATGCATATAATGGGGCAGACGATGAAATTCAAGCGATTAAAAGTAAAATGGCAGATTTGGAGGACCGATCCAGAAGAAACAATATAAAACTGAGGGGGGTGACAGAGGACGTGCCACCAGCAGAGCTCAGGAACTATGTACAGGAATTCATCTCTGAATTGCTGCCAGAAATACCAGAGAGGGAGGTGATTGTAGATCGTGCACATAGGCTGCCCAAACCCAAACACCTACCCGAGAAAATACCGAGAGATGTTATAGCAAGAGTGCATTTCTTTCACGTGAAGGAAGATCTGATGAGATTCTCCAGGAAAAATTCCCCCCTACCAGACCCCTATGCTGAAATTTCCGTGTACTCAGACATCTCACAACATACCATGCAAGCACGCAGGAGCCTGGCACCTCTGACTAAGCTGCTGCAATCCCACAAAATCCCATACACATGGGGATTCCCAACAAAGATCCTGATCACAAGGGAAAGTAAAACCTACGCTATCAACAACTTAGATAACGGCCTGAAATTAGCCAGGAAATGGCAGCTTCTGCCTGAAGAAGAATTACCCCACGCCTCAGCACCTGCTCACAAACTACCCCAAGAATGGCAAAAAGTTAAATGACAACTTTAATAAAAGGTTATCTGCAAAGAAATTAATCTGCTTACTGGACATTAAGAACTGGATTGGGGGAGATGCTGGATAGAGGGAGCAAGGGACCCCCTGATGCACAGAAGTGGAAAGTTTCCGCACTTGTTTCGTTGTCCTAAATGTTCAACCTGTTTTTTTGTTCACTTTCTTTTTTTAGTTTTTACTTCTCTTTTTGTACCACCAAGCAATGCAGTCCTTCAGAATACCAGTCAAGCAGGAATCAGACATCTTACCAAGCATCCTTTCTTTGCCAGGAACCATCATCGCCACCTAAAGGTAAAAATCCATATTGCATCACCTTTAAAGCCAATTACCTACTCATACATCAATAACTGCATACACCTACAATGACCATCAAATTGGTTTCTATTAACGCCAATGGTCTCAACAGCCCATTCAAGAGGCGGGCTATGTGGCAAGAAGCTAAAAAACTAAAAGGGGACATCCTATGCGTCCAGGAAACCCATTTTTCAAGACACAACCAGCCCAAATGCACAGACAAGGCATTCCCTCACATTTTTCAAGCCTGCACCACGTCCAAAAAAAGAGGCACACTGATTGCAGTGCACAAAAATGTCGCATTCACCCAGCATGATGTTGTAACAGACCCCAAAGGAAGATATATCATTCTAATCTGCGAACTAAATAACCTTCTGTATACAGTAGTTAACCTGTACGCACCCAATTCCGGACAGGCCTCCTTTCTGAAGTCCCTTCACCAAAAAATCCTGAAACATGGTAAAGGAGCCATACTTATGTGCGGGGACTTCAACTGTGTGCTGGACAGGAACATAGACTGTTCATCTAGCAGAGGAACCCACAGGTATGAAATCAAGTCACTCCTACAGGAACTCAATTTGTTTGATGCGTGGAGATGCTTAAATGCATCTGAAAGGGACTATACGCACTTCTCAGCCCCTCATAATTCCTACTCTAGGATTGACTTGATTGTAACTGACATGTCCCTTTTGCAGCGCTCGGTGGAAGTCAAAATCCATGATATTACATGGACTGATCACGCTCCCGTTTCCATCATATTGGAAGAACAACACTCGCATACTCCGGCTTATTTGTGGAGGAACAACACACAATTACTGGCAAAAGAATCATTTAAGGAACATTTAAGGGCTAAACTCGTAGAATTTTTTCAACTTAACGATAATGCTGATACCAATGTAATGTCACTGTGGTGTGCCCATAAGGCATATAGTAGAGGTTTGTTGATCCAAGCGGCAGCAAGGGAAAAGAGGCAAAAGGCTTCCAAATTAACTACTCTCATTGCTAAAATGAGAGGACTCGAAACACAAAATAAACAGACACCCTCCCCAACCATCACCCAAGAAATAACCAACTATAGATACCAAATAAGGCAAATTCTCCTAGAAGACCACATTACTTCATTGAAAAGATTTAGGGCTAACTACTATGCACATGGAAACAGGGCAGGGGAACTACTAGCCAACTACATCAGGAAACGCCAACAACATTCTAGACTCTCACATATATTAGATCCACACACAAAAAAAACAGTATACCACCCCACCCATATAGCTAATGCTTTCAAAAAATACTATAGCGATCTATACAACCTAGCGACTGACCCATCAACACTGCAACCATCTGCTGATATTATACAATCATTCCTAGACAAAGTGTCACTCCCACAGATATCAGAAGAAGACCTAATTTTTCTAAACTCCCCCATCTTAGAGAAGGAGATCTTGACCACAATACACAAACTCCCCGCGTCCAAATCCCCAGGTAGCGATGGGTTCTCAGCGGAGTACTACAAAGCCTTCGCTCCCACTCTCACACCCTACCTCCAAAAAGTTTTTGATTACGCTGCCACTAATGCCTCTTTTCCCGAAGAAATGCTGCAAGCTACTATTATTGCTCTGCCGAAACCAGGGAAGTGCCCAGATAGTCCACAAAACTTTAGACCTATTTCATTGCTAAATACAGATTTAAAATTGTATGCAAAAATTATTGCCAACAGGCTGGCCTTAATCACACCTCATTTGATTGGTCTAGACCAGGTGGGCTTCGTGAAAGGGCGACAAGCACCAGACGGCACACGAAGACTGTTTAACCTACTGAAAGTGACCGAGTCCAGAGGAACCCCCACTGTAGTACTGACACTTGACGCCGAAAAGGCATTTGATAGAGTACATTGGGGGTTCCTAGAAGCGACTTTATTAAAATTTGGCATGTCAGGTACAATACATACAGCTATCATGGCGCTATACACGAAGCCCACCGCAAGAGTCTTCACCTCAAACGTCTTGTCGGATGTCTTCCGCATAACTAATGGCACCCGCCAGGGATGCCCCTTATCGCCTCTAATATTTACCCTAATTATGGAGCCCCTGGCGGAGGCCATTAGATCTTGCAACTCGATTTCAGGTATTAGAGTGGGTGGATACTCACATAAAATAGGACTCTTCGCCGACGACGTGGTTCTAACACTGACTGATCCGATCCCGTCCCTGACTAATCTCAAGAGAATCCTAGATGAATTTGGGGTGGCATCATACTACAAACTAAACTCCAACAAATCTTCTATCCTTCCAATTGGACTCTCGAAGTCCATGAAGATGGCTATTAAGAAATCCTTCCCGTTCCAATGGGCCACAAACACTTTAACTTACCTAGGAGTAAATCTAGCATACCCCACTGCTACCACTTATGACGCTAACTTTGCTAAACTAACCGAAGTGATAAAACAGGACCTCCAGCATATTTCTAATTTTGAACTATCCTGGATAGGTAAAATAGCGGCCATCAAGATGACTTTGCTACCCAAGATAATATACTACTTTAGAACAATCCCAATAACAATACCTGACAAATTCTTTACGGAAGTGGATAAACTGCTCAGGAAACACCTATGGGGGGGGGAAAACAAGTAAAATAGCATACCCCATGCTTTTAAAACACAAAAGAAATGGAGGAGTCAATCTACCAAACATAAAACACTACTATTACGCAGCACGTTTAGATCAAGCTATGGCATGGGCAGAAAAGGGCCCAGAGAAGCTATGGGTGGAGATCGAGAAGAGCATGGTGGGGAACAGTGGCCTCCCCGCTCTGCTCTTAGCGACCTTGACAGGGAAAGTGACACCCAGCCAGTACCTTCCTGCTATAGAGGCTACTCTCGTAGCATGGTCATACCTACATCACACAGTACCATTAGACACAATGGACAAGTGTACAGACTTGCCACTGGCAGTATATGCACATACCATACCAAACCTCAAAATCCACCAATGGACAAAGGAAGGCATACAAACTTATAAAGAACTAGCACTTAAATATCCACACCCGGCATCATTCGCACACATACAAATAAACTATTTCCAAAGGAATAACCCTGACTTATCTTATCTTCTGCATAGGGAATCTTGGTCACGCTTGCGGTCGGATCAGGACAGTACAAAAGGACTGTCTTGGTTCTACGGGAAGCTACAATACAACAAAATATTTCAGAAGTCCACGAATATGCTCAACTGGGAAAAGGAACTGGGAATTACATTTACCCACCAAGAATGGCAACAAGCCTTACAATCATATTACAGATACTCCCATTGCGTAAACCACTGGGATTTAATGCTCAAAGTACTTTACAGGACGTATCTTACCCCCGTCAGACTGGCACAGATTTACCCGCAGTCCCCCCCTGACTGTTGGAGGGAGTGCGGGGGGAGAGGCGGCATCCTCCACATTTTATGGCATTGCAGCTGTCTCAAGGCTTATTGGAAGGATGTGTCTTCTCTCTTGAGCAAGGTGATTGAGAAAACACTACTGCTCAAGCCCCAACTAGCGATTCTAAATATAGGGACAGGTTCCATCCAGAAACACCGCAGGGCGCTAGCCACTCATATTCTGATAGCAGCAAAACTCACTATAACATCTAAGTGGAAATCTAAGAACATTCCAACTATTGCAGAGGTTATACAGAGGGTTCAAACCCAGTACAGCTATGAGAGATACTTCGCTATAAAACATAATTCATTACACACATTTAACTTCTGCTGGGAATCATGGACCAGACATTACCCTGCTTGACTATAGCCATTTGGTGGGCTGAAGGGACTTACATAAACAAGTGTCAAAGAAAAGGTACATTTCATTACAGGATGCAAATACCACTAACTGATTCATTTATACCTAAACTCTCTATACTTTCTTTTATGTTTTGAGTTAATTTATTTTATATTATATATTACAACA
Organism: Lithobates sylvaticus; assembly: GCA_028564925.1. Taxonomy (NCBI): domain Eukaryota; kingdom Metazoa; phylum Chordata; class Amphibia; order Anura; family Ranidae; genus Lithobates; species Lithobates sylvaticus. Next base: position 201,044,057 of record CM053027.1, on the reverse strand, counting down.
CTACTTGAAAAGATTCAACTTCTGGTAAACCCGACTAATCTCAAGGTCAAGGTCACAGGTGAGAATTGAGCTGGGGGGGGCCAGCGTCGCGGGCACAGTGTGAGCCCAAAGGGGTGCCCGCGGCGCGGCCTCGCCGCCTAGGTGACATGTGGAGATATCTAGCAAGTGACCCAGAGTCAATCTAAGGTCTAGAATAAAACCAGAGATATGTTTGAATTGTTTGAAACTTGAACGGCACTAACCCTTACTTTTCTGTACAACAACAAAATGTTTAAGGTCAATGTTTACGGCCTACTTGTTATCTGTTATCTGCTAAAACTTTAATAAAAAACATTTGAAAAGAATTTGAGATACAGTATCTTTTTTTTTCAAATAAATGTCTAGACAGTGGTAATTTCTCTATTTTATCATGAATTGAGTACTTGTGTCTTGCAATCCTGTCTTTTACTTTTTGGGTAGTTTCACCTACATAAACAAGCCCACACAGGCATTTAATAATGTATATGACATATGATGACTGACAGGTGTAATAATCTTTAACGTTGAATGTTGAACGCGCAGACATGATGTCTCTTTTCTGAGTGGCTCTGTCACGAGTGATGCGCAGTTTCACCAACGCAGTTTAACGAATGCAGGATAACTAAAGCTGGAAGGAGATACAACACAAACTCGGGTCAACTCTGTGATTACAAGCAAGTCAGCACCTGATATTAAGTTAGATTTCCACTCTCTATCATGTTCCTTCTTCTCTTCCTTCTAACATCCGTGTCTTCTATCCTCAAATTATCCTTACTCTACCCCTCCTCTCTACCCTGCAGCATGCACATATCTCCCTCACTCCTACCCGCTCCCTACTACTCCACCCATCATCTCCTGCATTTGCTGTACCCACATTCTGACATAAACACCAGGACCACTAAACACGTGTGCTTATGCACATCCCACTCCCATCTTGCCTTCCTCACCCTCCTCCTTCTCCTGGTCTCGGGTGACATTTCACCTAATCCTGGTCCACCATTTTCCAATTGCAAACCACATACCCTATACCCCACCCCCTCTGGCAACCACTGCAATCCAGTCAGCTTAATTTCTATACCACCGCTTCCTCAAAGCAGCCCACCAATCTCATGCGCCCTCTGGAATGCCCGTTCAATCTGTAACAAGCTTACATCTATACATGACCTCTTCATCTCTCATGGCTTTAACATACTCACCATAACTGAAACCTGGCTTCAAAATTTGGACTCGGCTTCTCCTGCTGCCCTATCCCATGGTGGCCTCCATTGGACTCACTCCCCCAGACCTAATGGACAGAAAGGAGGTGGAGTTGGATTCCTTCTATCCCCACAAAGCACCTTCCAAGTCCTTCCTATCCCTCCCTCTCTATCCCTCCCTTCTTTTGAGATGCACTGTATCCGTCTGTTTTCTCCTATTTCTCTGAGGATTGCAGCAATTTATCAGCCTCCCGGACCTGTATCGCGCTTTCTCGATGACTTTGCTGCCTGGCTACCCTACTTTCTCTCCTCTGAAATACCCACTATAATTCTTGGCGACTTCAACATTCCTGTCAATGTTAACAGCCCAACTACAGCTAAACTTCTCAACTTAACCTCTTCTTTTGACCTAACCCAATGGACACATACTTCCACCCACTCCAATGGTAATACCCTTGACCTTGTTTTCTCCCATCTCTGCAATCCCTGCAACCTCACGAACACCCCCTTTCCACTCTCTGATCACAACCTCATCAGTTTCACTGTATCCTTGCCTCCAACCAACCATCCCTCCAAGCAGCAAACAATTACTTGTAGGAACCTTCGCCACTTTAACCCATCTCTTCTCTATGCATCAGCCAGCAGTGCATTGCTGGCTGATGATTGGCCAAGCATGCACTGTGACCCCGTATGCTTGGCCAATCACAGCGCCGGAAACTCGGAGAGCAATAATTGGCTACAGGCAGGACGCCTGTAGCCAATTACAGCTCAGGGGCTTTAGTACACGCCCCACCATTTAAAAGGCCGCCACGCCGTCGGCGCCGGTCACATGAGTTCCGGCTTTAGGAGAGATCAGGCTGATTCTGTGTCTTTGCTTGATTCATTGCTACAGAAAGATTTGCTCTTCTTTGCTAAACCATTGGCTATTTATTTGCTAAACCATTGCTACCTGTCATTGATCGTCCATTGCTGCTGGTTAGTGTGTTATTAGCTGCTGCTGGGGATTAGTCTGGTGCGTGTTTTACTGTTAGTACAGTATTTCAGTAGTACCAACCGCAGTGCTGTTAGCACAGCATTGCACCCCAAAAGCACCCATAGGACTTCTAGTGTGTTAGTGGCAGCAAACAGAGCTCCTATATTTTCTTCCCAGAAGCACCCATAGGACTTCAATTGTGTGTTAGTGGCATCACACAGAGCTCCCATATTTTCTTCCCAGAAGCACCCATAGGACTTCTAGTGTGTTAGTGGCATCACACAGAGCTCCCATATTTTCTTCCCAGAAGCACCCATAGGACTTCTAGTGTGTTAGTGGCATCACACAGAGCTCCCATATTTTCTTCCCAGAAGCACCCATAGGACTTCTAGTGTGTTAGTGGCATCACACAGAGCTCCCATATTTTCTTCCCAGAAGCACCCATAGGACTTCTAGTGTGTTAGTGGCATCACACAGAGCTCCCATATTTTCTTCCCAGAAGCACCCATAGGACTTCTAGTGTGTTAGTGGCATCACACAGAGCTCCCATATTTTCTTCCCAGAAGCACCCATAGGACTTCTAGTGTGTTAGTGGCATCACACAGAGCTCATATATTTTCTTCCCAGAAGCACCCATAGGACTTCAATTGTGTGTTAGTGGCATCACACAGAGCTCCTATATTTTCTTCCCAGAAGCACCCATAGGACTTCAATTGTGTGTTAGTGGCATCACACAGAGCTCCTATATTTTCTTCCCAGAAGCACCCATAGGACTTCTAGTGTGTTAGTGGCATCACACAGAGCTCCCATATTTTCTTCCCAGAAGCACCCATAGGACTTCTAGTGTGTTAGTGGCATCACACAGAGCTCCCATATTTTCTTCCCAGAAGCACCCATAGGACTTCAATTGTGTGTTAGTGGCATCACACAGAGCTCCCATATTTTCTTCCCAGAAGCACCCATAGGACTTCTAGTGTGTTAGTGGCATCACACAGAGCTCCTATATTTTCTTCCCAGAAGCACCTATAGGACTTCTAGTGTGTTAGTGGCATCACACAGAGCTCCCATATTTTCTTCCCAGAAGCACCCATAGGACTTCTAGTGTGTTAGTGGCATCACACAGAGCTCATATATTTTCTTCCCAGAAGCACCCATAGGACTTCAATTGTGTGTTAGTGGCATCACACAGAGCTCCTATATTTTCTTCCCAGAAGCACCCATAGGACTTCAATTGTGTGTTAGTGGCATCACACAGAGCTCCTATATTTTCTTCCCAGAAGCACCCATAGGACTTCTAGTGTGTTAGTGGCATCACACAGAGCTCCCATATTTTCTTCCCAGAAGCACCCATAGGACTTCTAGTGTGTTAGTGGCATCACACAGAGCTCCCATATTTTCTTCCCAGAAGCACCCATAGGACTTCAATTGTGTGTTAGTGGCATCACACAGAGCTCCCATATTTTCTTCCCAGAAGCACCCATAGGACGTCTAGTGTGTTAGTGGCATCACACAGAGCTCCTATATTTTCTTCCCAGAAGCACCTATAGGACTTCTAGTGTGATAGTGGCATCACACAGAGCTCCCATATTTTCTTCCCAGAAGCACCTATAGGACTTCTAGTGTGTTAGTGGCATCACACAGAGCTCATATATTTTCTTCCCAGAAGCACCCATAGGACTTCAATTGTGTGTTAGTGGCATCACACAGAGCTCCTATATTTTCTTCCCAGAAGCACCCATAGGACTTCAATTGTGTGTTAGTGGCATCACACAGAGCTCCTATATTTTCTTCCCAGAAGCACCCATAGGACTTCAATTGTGTGTTAGTGGCATCACACAGAGCTCCTATATTTTCTTCCCAGAAGCACCCATAGGACTTCTAGTGTGTTAGTGGCATCACACAGAGCTCCCATATTTTCTTCCCAGAAGCACCTATAGGACTTCTAGTGTGTTAGTGGCATCACACAGAGCTCATATATTTTCTTCCCAGAAGCACCTATAGGACTTCTAGTGTGTTAGTGGCATCACACAGAGCTCCCATATTTTCTTCCCAGAAGCACCTATAGGACTTCTAGTGTGTTAGTGGCATCACACAGAGCTCATATATTTTCTTCCCAGAAGCACCCATAGGACTTCAATTGTGTGTTAGTGGTATCACACAGAGCTCCTATATTTTCTTCCCAGAAGCACCCATAGGACTTCAATTGTGTGTTAGTGGCATCACACAGAGCTCCTATATTTTCTTCCCAGAAGCACCCATAGGACTTCTAGTGTGTTAGTGGCATCACACAGAGCTCCCATATTTTCTTCCCAGAAGCACCCATAGGACTTCTAGTGTGTTAGTGGCATCACACAGAGCTCCCATATTTTCTTCCCAGAAGCACCCATAGGACTTCTAGTGTGTTAGTGGCATCACACAGAGCTCCCATATTTTCTTCCCAGAAGCACCCATAGGACTTCAATTGTGTGTTAGTGGCATCACACAGAGCTCCCATATTTTCTTCCCAGAAGCACCCATAAGTCTTCAATTGTGTGTTAGTGGCATCACACAGAGCTCCCATATTTTCTTCCCAGAAGCACCCATAGGACTTCTAGTGTGTTAGTGGCATCACACAGAGCTCCTATATTTTCTTCCCAGAAGCACCTATAGGACTTCTAGTGTGTTAGTGGCATCACACAGAGCTCCCATATTTTCTTCCCAGAAGCACCTATAGGACTTCTAGTGTGTTAGTAGCATCACACAGAGCTCATATATTTTCTTCCCAGAAGCACCCATAGGACTTCAATTGTGTGTTAGTGGTATCACACAGAGCTCCTATATTTTCTTCCCAGAAGCACCATTAGGACTTCAATTGTGTGTTAGTGGCATCACACAGAGCTCCTATATTTTCTTCCCAGAAGCACCCATAGGACTTCTAGTGTGTTAGTGGCATCACACAGAGCTCCCATATTTTCTTCCCAGAAGCACCCATAGGACCTCTAGTGTGTTAGTGGCATCACACAGAGCTCCCATATTTTCTTCCCAGAAGCACCCATAGGACTTCTAGTGTGTTAGTGGCATCACACAGAGCTCCCATATTTTCTTCCCAGAAGCACCCATAGGACTTCAATTGTGTGTTAGTGACATCACACAGAGCTCCCATATTTTCTTCCCAGAAGCACCCATAGGACTTCTAGTGTGCTAGTGGCATCACACAGAGCTCCTATATTTTCTTCCCAGAAGCACCTATAGGACTTCTAGTGTGTTAGTGGCATCACACAGAGCTCATATATTTTCTTCCCAGAAGCACCCATAGGACTTCAATTGTGTGTTAGTGGCATCACACAGAGCTCCTATATTTTCTTCCCAGAAGCACCCATAGGACTTCAATTGTGTGTTAGTGGCATCACACAGAGCTCCTATATTTTCTTCCCAGAAGCACCCATAGGACTTCTAGTGTGTTAGTGGCATCACACAGAGCTCCCATATTTTCTTCCCAGAAGCACCTATAGGACTTCTAGTGTGTTAGTGGCATCACACAGAGCTCATATATTTTCTTCCCAGAAGCACCCATAGGACTTCAATTGTGTGTTAGTGGCATCACACAGAGCTCCTATATTTTCTTCCCAGAAGCACCCATAGGACTTCAATTGTGTGTTAGTGGCATCACACAGAGCTCCTATATTTTCTTCCCAGAAGCACCCATAGGACTTCTAGTGTGTTAGTGGCATCACACAGAGCTCCCATATTTTCTTCCCAGAAGCACCTATAGGACTTCTAGTGTGTTAGTGGCATCACACAGAGCTCATATATTTTCTTCCCAGAAGCACCTATAGGACTTCTAGTGTGTTAGTGGCATCACACAGAGCTCCCATATTTTCTTCCCAGAAGCACCTATAGGACTTCTAGTGTGTTAGTGGCATCACACAGAGCTCATATATTTTCTTCCCAGAAGCACCCATAGGACTTCAATTGTGTGTTAGTGGCATCACACAGAGCTCCTATATTTTCTTCCCAGAAGCACCCATAGGACTTCAATTGTGTGTTAGTGGCATCACACAGAGCTCCTATATTTTCTTCCCAGAAGCACCCATAGGACTTCTACTGTGTTAGTGGCATCACACAGAGCTCCCATATTTTCTTCCCAGAAGCACCTATAGGACTTCTAGTGTGTTAGTGGCATCACACAGAGCTCCTATATTTTCTTCCCAGAAGCACCCATAGGACTTCAATTGTGTGTTAGTGGCATCACACAGAGCTCCTATATTTTCTTCCCAGAAGCACCCATGGGACTTCTAGTGTGTTAGTGGCATCACACAGAGCTCCCATATTTTCTTCCCAGAAGCACCCATAGGACCTCTAGTGTGTTAGTGGCATCACACAGAGCTCCCATATTTTCTTCCCAGAAGCACCCATAGGACTTCTAGTGTGTTAGTGGCATCACACAGAGCTCCCATATTTTCTTCCCAGAAGCACCCATAGGACTTCAATTGTGTGTTAGTGGCATCACACAGAGCTCCCATATTTTCTTCCCAGAAGCACCCATAGGACTTCTAGTGTGCTAGTGGCATCACACAGAGCTCCTATATTTTCTTCCCAGAAGCACCTATAGGACTTCTAGTGTGTTAGTGGCATCACACAGAGCTCCCATATTTTCTTCCCAGAAGCACCTATAGGACTTCTAGTGTGTTAGTGGCATCACACAGAGCTCATATATTTTCTTCCCAGAAGCACCCATAGGACTTCAATTGTGTGTTAGTGGCATCACACAGAGCTCCTATATTTTCTTCCCAGAAGCACCCATAGGACTTCAATTGTGTGTTAGTGGCATCACACAGAGCTCCTATATTTTCTTCCCAGAAGCACCCATAGGACTTCTAGTGTGTTAGTGGCATCACACAGAGCTCCCATATTTTCTTCCCAGAAGCACCTATAGGACTTCTAGTGTGTTAGTGGCATCACACAGAGCTCATATATTTTCTTCCCAGAAGCACCCATAGGACTTCAATTGTGTGTTAGTGGCATCACACAGAGCTCCTATATTTTCTTCCCAGAAGCACCCATAGGACTTCAATTGTGTGTTAGTGGCATCACACAGAGCTCCTATATTTTCTTCCCAGAAGCACCCATAGGACTTCTAGTGTGTTAGTGGCATCACACAGAGCTCCCATATTTTCTTCCCAGAAGCACCTATAGGACTTCTAGTGTGTTAGTGGCATCACACAGAGCTCCTATATTTTCTTCCCAGAAGCACCCATAGGACTTCAATTGTGTGTTAGTGGCATCACACAGAGCTCCTATATTTTCTTCCCAGAAGCACCCATAGGACTTCTAGTGTGTGTTAGTGGCATCACACAGAGCTCCCATATTTTCTTCCCAGAAGCACCTATAGGACTTCTAGTGTGTTAGTGGCATCACACAGAGCTCATATATTTTCTTCCCAGAAGCACCCATAGGACTTCAATTGTGTGTTAGTGGCATCACACAGAGCTCCTATATTTTCTTCCCAGAAGCACCCATAGGACTTCAATTGTGTGTTAGTGGCATCACACAGAGCTCCTATATTTTCTTCCCAGAAGCACCCATAGGACTTCTAGTGTGTTAGTGGCATCACACAGAGCTCCCATATTTTCTTCCCAGAAGCACCTATAGGACTTCTAGTGTGTTAGTGGCATCACACAGAGCTCATATATTTTCTTCCCAGAAGCACCTATAGGACTTCTAGTGTGTTAGTGGCATCACACAGAGCTCCCATATTTTCTTCCCAGAAGCACCTATAGGACTTCTAGTGTGTTAGTGGCATCACACAGAGCTCATATATTTTCTTCCCAGAAGCACCCATAGGACTTCAATTGTGTGTTAGTGGCATCACACAGAGCTCCTATATTTTCTTCCCAGAAGCACCCATAGGACTTCAATTGTGTGTTAGTGGCATCACACAGATCTCCTATATTTTCTTCCCAGAAGCACCCATAGGACTTCTACTGTGTTAGTGGCATCACACAGAGCTCCCATATTTTCTTCCCAGAAGCACCTATAGGACTTCTAGTGTGTTAGTGGCATCACACAGAGCTCCTATATTTTCTTCCCAGAAGCACCCATAGGACTTCAATTGTGTGTTAGTGGCATCACACAGAGCTCCTATATTTTCTTCCCAGAAGCACCCATAGGACTTCAATTGTGTGTTAGTGGCATCACACAGAGCTCCTATATTTTCTTCCCAGAAGCACCCATAGGACTTCTAGTGTGTTAGTGGCATCACACAGAGCTCCCATATTTTCTTCCCAGAAGCACCTATAGGACTTCTAGTGTGTTAGTGGCATCACACAGAGCTCATATATTTTCTTCCCAGAAGCACCCATAGGACTTCAATTGTGTGTTAGTGGCATCACACAGAGCTCCTATATTTTCTTCCCAGAAGCACCCATAGGACTTCAATTGTGTGTTAGTGGCATCACACAGAGCTCCTATATTTTCTTCCCAGAAGCACCCATAGGACTTCTAGTGTGTTAGTGGCATCACACAGAGCTCCCATATTTTCTTCCCAGAAGCACCTATAGGACTTCTAGTGTGTTAGTGGCATCACACAGAGCTCATATATTTTCTTCCCAGAAGCACCTATAGGACTTCTAGTGTGTTAGTGGCATCACACAGAGCTCCCATATTTTCTTCCCAGAAGCACCTATAGGACTTCTAGTGTGTTAGTGGCATCACACAGAGCTCATATATTTTCTTCCCAGAAGCACCCATAGGACTTCAATTGTGTGTTAGTGGCATCACACAGAGCTCCTATATTTTCTTCCCAGAAGCACCCATAGGACTTCAATTGTGTGTTAGTGGCATCACACAGAGCTCCTATATTTTCTTCCCAGAAGCACCCATAGGACTTCTACTGTGTTAGTGGCATCACACAGAGCTCCCATATTTTCTTCCCAGAAGCACCTATAGGACTTCTAGTGTGTTAGTGGCATCACACAGAGCTCCTATATTTTCTTCCCAGAAGCACCCATAGGACTTCAATTGTGTGTTAGTGGCATCACACAGAGCTCCTATATTTTCTTCCCAGAAGCACCCATAGGACTTCTAGTGTGTTAGTGGCATCACACAGAGCTCCCATATTTTCTTCCCAGAAGCACCCATAGGACCTCTAGTGTGTTAGTGGCATCACACAGAGCTCCCATATTTTCTTCCCAGAAGCACCCATAGGACTTCTAGTGTGTTAGTGGCATCACACAGAGCTCCCATATTTTCTTCCCAGAAGCACCCATAGGACTTCAATTGTGTGTTAGTGGCATCACACAGAGCTCCCATATTTTCTTCCCAGAAGCACCCATAGGACTTCTAGTGTGCTAGTGGCATCACACAGAGCTCCTATATTTTCTTCCCAGAAGCACCTATAGGACTTCTAGTGTGTTAGTGGCATCACACAGAGCTCCCATATTTTCTTCCCAGAAGCACCTATAGGACTTCTAGTGTGTTAGTGGCATCACACAGAGCTCATATATTTTCTTCCCAGAAGCACCCATAGGACTTCAATTGTATGTTAGTGGCATCACACAGAGCTCCTATATTTTCTTCCCAGAAGCACCCATAGGACTTCAATTGTGTGTTAGTGGCATCACACAGAGCTCCTATATTTTCTTCCCAGAAGCACCCATAGGACTTCTAGTGTGTTAGTGGCATCACACAGAGCTCCCATATTTTCTTCCCAGAAGCACCTATAGGACTTCTAGTGTGTTAGTGGCATCACACAGAGCTCCTATATTTTCTTCCCAGAAGCACCCATAGGACTTCAATTGTGTGTTAGTGGCATCACACAGAGCTCCTATATTTTCTTCCCAGAAGCACCCATAGGACTTCTAGTGTGTTAGTGGCATCACACAGAGCTCCCATATTTTCTTCCCAGAAGCACCTATAGGACTTCTAGTGTGTTAGTGGCATCACACAGAGCTCATATATTTTCTTCCCAGAAGCACCCATAGGACTTCAATTGTGTGTTAGTGGCATCACACAGAGCTCCTATATTTTCTTCCCAGAAGCACCCATAGGACTTCAATTGTGTGTTAGTGGCATCACACAGAGCTCCTATATTTTCTTCCCAGAAGCACCCATAGGACTTCTAGTGTGTTAGTGGCATCACACAGAGCTCCCATATTTTCTTCCCAGAAGCACCTATAGGACTTCTAGTGTGTTAGTGGCATCACACAGAGCTCATATATTTTCTTCCCAGAAGCACCCATAGGACTTCAATTGTGTGTTAGTGGCATCACACAGAGCTCCTATATTTTCTTCCCAGAAGCACCCATAGGACTTCAATTGTGTGTTAGTGGCATCACACAGAGCTCCTATATTTTCTTCCCAGAAGCACCCATAGGACTTCTAGTGTGTTAGTGGCATCACACAGAGCTCCCATATTTTCTTCCCAGAAGCACCTATAGGACTTCTAGTGTGTTAGTGGCATCACACAGAGCTCATATATTTTCTTCCCAGAAGCACCTATAGGACTTCTAGTGTGTTAGTGGCATCACACAGAGCTCCCATATTTTCTTCCCAGAAGCACCTATAGGACTTCTAGTGTGTTAGTGGCATCACACAGAGCTCATATATTTTCTTCCCAGAAGCACCCATAGGACTTCAATTGTGTGTTAGTGGCATCACACAGAGCTCCTATATTTTCTTCCCAGAAGCACCCATAGGACTTCAATTGTGTGTTAGTGGCATCACACAGAGCTCCTATATTTTCTTCCCAGAAGCACCCATAGGACTTCTACTGTGTTAGTGGCATCACACAGAGCTCCCATATTTTCTTCCCAGAAGCACCTATAGGACTTCTAGTGTGTTAGTGGCATCACACAGAGCTCCTATATTTTCTTCCCAGAAGCACCCATAGGACTTCAATTGTGTGTTAGTGGCATCACACAGAGCTCCTATATTTTCTTCCCAGAAGCACCCATAGGACTTCTAGTGTGTTAGTGGCATCACACAGAGCTCCCATATTTTCTTCCCAGAAGCACCCATAGGACCTCTAGTGTGTTAGTGGCATCACACAGAGCTCCCATATTTTCTTCCCAGAAGCACCCATAGGACTTCTAGTGTGTTAGTGGCATCACACAGAGCTCCCATATTTTCTTCCCAGAAGCACCCATAGGACTTCAATTGTGTGTTAGTGGCATCACACAGAGCTCCCATATTTTCTTCCCAGAAGCACCCATAGGACTTCTAGTGTGCTAGTGGCATCACACAGAGCTCCTATATTTTCTTCCCAGAAGCACCCATAGGACTTCTAGTGTGTTAGTGGCATCACACAGAGCTCCCATATTTTCTTCCCAGAAGCACCTATAGGACTTCTAGTGTGTTAGTGGCATCACACAGAGCTCATATATTTTCTTCCCAGAAGCACCCATAGGACTTCAATTGTGTGTTAGTGGCATCACACAGAGCTCCTATATTTTCTTCCCAGAAGCACCCATAGGACTTCAATTGTGTGTTAGTGGCATCACACAGAGCTCCTATATTTTCTTCCCAGAAGCACCCATAGGACTTCTAGTGTGTTAGTGGCATCACACAGAGCTCCCATATTTTCTTCCCAGAAGCACCTATAGGACTTCTAGTGTGTTAGTGGCATCACACAGAGCTCATATATTTTCTTCCCAGAAGCACCTATAGGACTTCTAGTGTGTTAGTGGCATCACACAGAGCTCCCATATTTTCTTCCCAGAAGCACCTATAGGACCTCTAGTGTGTTAGTGGCATCACACAGAGCTCATATATTTTCTTCCCAGAAGCACCCATAGGACTTCAATTGTGTGTTAGTGGCATCACACAGAGCTCCTATATTTTCTTCCCAGAAGCACCCATAGGACTTCAATTGTGTGTTAGTGGCATCACACAGATCTCCTATATTTTCTTCCCAGAAGCACCCATAGGACTTCTACTGTGTTAGTGGCATCACACAGAGCTCCCATATTTTCTTCCCAGAAGCACCTATAGGACTTCTAGTGTGTTAGTGGCATCACACAGAGCTCCTATATTTTCTTCCCAGAAGCACCCATAGGACTTCAATTGTGTGTTAGTGACATCACACAGAGCTCCTATATTTTCTTCCTAGAAGCACCCATAGGACTTCTAGTGTGTTAGTGGCATCACACAGAGCTCCTATATTTTCTTCTCAGCAGCACCCACAGGACTTCTAGTGTGTTAGTGGCATCACACAGAGCTCCTATATTTTCTTCCCAGAAGCACCCATAGGACTTCTAGTGTGTTAGTGGCATCACACAGAGCTCCTATATTTTCTTCTCAGCAGCACCCACAGGACTTCTAGTGTGTTAGTGGCATCACACAGAGCTCCTATATATTCTTCGCAGAAGCACCCATAGGACTTCTAGTGTGTTAGTGGCATCACACAGAGCTCCTATATTTTCTTCTCAGCAGCACCCACAGGACTTCTAGTGTGTTAGTGGCATCACACAGAGCTCCTATATTTTCTTCGCAGAAGCACCCATAGGACTTCTAGTGTGTTAGTGGCATCACACAGAGCTCCTATATTTTCTTCTCAGCAGCACCCATAGGACTTCTAGTGTGTTAGTGGCAGAAAACAGAGCTCCTATATTTTCTTGTCAACAGCACACATAGTACCTATAGTGTGTTAGTGTCAGCACCCATAGGACCTACAGTGTGTTGTGAGAACACATAGGAGCTCTATTTTTTATACTATATACACTACCGACTACAATGGCTGGAAGACCGCCAAGGAGAGGCAGAGCGTGCAGAGGCAAGAACACAGGGCAGGCGGGCTCTGTTTCTAGAGACAACAGTGCTGGCCGTGGACGTGGTCGTGCATCGTCATCAGCACGTGGCCATGGGACACGCTTGTCTTTGTTTTCGGCAGCTGGACATGTGGAGCCGCATCATGCTGAAGGCTTGGTAGAATGGATGACCAAGCCCTCCTCATCCTCCTCATCTGCTCTCACCCAGGCTCAGGGTACTGGCAGAGCAGCTGCCAACGCGTACTCAATGGCATCATCAGCCACCCCTTCCCTAGACCCACCATGTCCTCCTGAGGAGTCCCCCGAACTCCTTGAGCACAGTGTTGGGTACATGCTCCAGGAGGATGCCCAACGATTCGAAGGCTCGGATGATGATACCCAGCTTGAGGAAGTCAGTAGTGTGCGCGCAGAGAGAGGGGATGCTGAAGGACAGCAATCTGGCAGTACTGTTCCACCAGCTGCAGCTTACTGCCAGGTTTGCTCTAGTGGTGAAGAGGGAGGGGATGATGAGGTCACTGACTCCACGTGGGTGCCTGAAGGGAGAGAGGATGAGGAGGAGGAGGAGGATGCGGCGTCACATGTCCAACGAGGCAGGATGCCCCCTGGAGGCCAGCTAGAGGCCAGCACAGCAACTGTACCACACCGCAGAGCTCCGCCTGTGCAGGGCGCTGCCTCTGCACGTTATCAGAAAAGTTCTTTGGTGTGGGCCTTTTTTGAGACGAGTGCATCAGATCGCACCACTGCTATTTGCAATATTTATCTCAAGCGTATCTCACGTGGCCAAAACATCAGCCGCTTGGGCACCACAAGCATGAGCAGACATATGTCGACCTGCCATGCAGCTCGTTGGCAAGCACACATAAAAGACCCACACCAAAGAACAAAGCGGACCTCTCCTTGCTCCTCATCAGCTGGCATCTCCATCCCCACTACATCTTCAGTCCTCTCTGAAAGCTGCACTGAGAGGACTGAAGGTGTAGAATTAGGTGTGTCACAACCAAGTACTTGCAGTACACCGACGTCCGATTGTAGCAGGCAAATTTCCCTGCCCCAGCTGCTGGACCGTCGAAAGAAGTACACTCCCAGCCATCCACATGCCCAGCGGTTGAATGCTAGCTTGGCTAAATTGCTAGCACTTCAACTGCTGCCTTTTCAGTTGGTAGACTCGGCCTCCTTCCGTGAGTTTGTTCAATGTGCGGTTCCTCAGTGGCAGGTTCCCAAACGCCACTTTTTCTCACGGAAGGCGATTCCGTCTCTCTACCGGCATGTGGAAGGCAATGTCCATGCCTCGCTGGACAGGGCGGTCAGCGGTAAGGTGCATATTACCGCTGACTCATGGTCCAGCAGGCATGGACAGGGACGTTACCTTTCTTTCACGGCCCATTGGGTCACTCTATTGGCAGCTGGGAGGGATGCAGGACAAGGTGCAGTAGTGTTGGAGGTTGTTCCGCCACCATGCCTCCAAAATGCTACTACTGCTACTGGTTGTGACACACCTCTCTCCTCCACCCCCTACTCTTCTTCTTCCTCCAGTGCTCTGTCCTCGGAACCAGCGGTGCTCCGTAGGCGTACAAAGGGGCTACGCAAGTACGCAGGCAAAAAGATGCCATGCCGTGCTTGCGCTGGTGTGTTTGGGGGACAGGAGCCACACTGGGCCAGAGGTTCTGGCAGCTCTGCAGGGGCAGGCCGAGAGGTGGTTGACGCCACACCAGCTTAAGCCAGGAATGGTCGTTTCTGACAATGGCACCAACCTCCTCTCCGCCCTGCGACAGGGGCAGCTCACCCATGTGCCCTGTATGGCTCACGTCCTCAACCTGGTGGTGCAGCGGTTCTTGGGCAGGTTCCCAGGCTTACAGGATGTCCTGAGGCAGGCCAGGAAAGTCTGTGTGCATTTCCGCCGATCTTATAATGCCAGTGCTCGGCTGACTGAGCTGCAAAAGGAGCTGAACCTGCCCAAGAACCGCCTAATATGTGACATGCCCACCAGGTGGAACTCAACGTTGGCCATGCTGCAGCGACTGCACACGCAGCAGAGGGCCATCAATGATTACCTTTGCGACTACGGCACCAGGACAGGTCAGGGGAGCTTGGCTTTTTTTTCCCCACGCCAGTGGAGCATGATCAGGGATGCATGCACTGTCCTCTCACCATTTGAGGAGGCCACGAGGATGGTGAGCAGTGACAGTGCATGCATCAGTGACACTGTACCTCTTGTCCACCTGTTGGAGCATACGCTGCGTGGGATAATGGACAGGGCACTTGAGGCAGAACAGAGGCAGGAAGAGGAGGACTTCCTTGCCTCTCAAGGCCCCCTTTATCCGGACAGTGTTCCTTCTGTCCCACCCATCACACAGGAAGAGGATGAGGAGGAGAAGGAGGAGGAGGAGGATTGTGTGAGCATGGAGGTGGAGCCTGGCACTCAGCATCAGCAGCAGCAGACTTTTAGGGATGATGTACAGTCCCAACAAACCAGTGGACTTGTACGTGGCTGGGAGGAGGTGGCTGGCGATCATGTCATCCTCATTGACCCAGAAGAATCCGGACCAAATGCCTCAGCTAACCTACGCTGCATGGCCTCCCTGATCCTGCAAAGCCTGCGGAAGGATCCTCGTGTTCTTCGGATCAAGGAGAGGGACCATTACTGGCTGGCCACTCTCCTTGATCCACGGTACAAGGGTAAGGTTGCGGACCTTATCTTGCCTGTGCAACGCGTTCCCAGAAACTGGGAGGTTACAAACTCCTGGTCCTGGACGACGAGTTGCTGAGGCTTCGGTCAGTAGCAGAAGGAGCGGTGGGGAAGGTGGACGTCTGACCGATGCGTTCAGACAATTTTTTAGTCCGCAGCCCCAAGGTATGATCGGTTCCAGCAACCATCGCCAGCGTCTGATACACATGGTGCAGGAATACCTAGGGGCAAGGTCAGACTTGGACACCTTTCCCACCGAAAATCCTCTGGCTTACTGGGTCCTGAGGATGGATCACTGGCCAGAGCTTGCACAGTATGCAATTGAGCTACTGGCCTGTCCTGCCTCCAGCGTTCTTTCCGAACGCACATTCAGTGCTGCTGGAGGATTTGTCACCGATCATAGGGTGCGCCTGTCCACTGACTCGGTTGATCGACTGACCTTCATAAAAATGAATCAGTCTTGGATCACCACCAGCTACCAGGCACCTGAAGCGGATATAACGGAATAATTTATAATGTCACATCCCTTCAAGACTGCCTATGCTGATGCTGAGTGACTGTCCTGTTATGTTCACTGACTATCCTCTTCCTCCTCCTCCTCAATGATCCATGCCACCACACCAGTGCCTAAGGCACAATTCTTCAGCCCCTGTATAACAGGGGCGTGTACTTACAATTTTTTTAAAAAATGCTTTGCAACACGTGTGACTGCTGTGCTCCAAGTACAGTATCTGTGAGGGGTTGCAGTTTTGTGGCACCAGCACCAGTGCCTAAGGCACAATTTTTTAGCCCCTGTTGGGGCGTGTAATTACAATTTTTAGGCAATGCTTTGCAACAGGTCTCATTGCTGTGCTAAGAGTACAGTATCTGTGAGGGGTTGCAGTGTTGTGGCACCAGCACCAATGCCTAAGGCACAATTTTTCAGCCCCTGTTTAACAGGGGCGTGTAATTACAATTTTTTAAAAAGATGCTTCGCAACAGGTGTGACTGCTGTGCTCCAAGTACAGTATCTGTGAGGGGTTGCAGTGTTGTGGCACCAGCACCAGTGCCTAAGGCACAATTTTTCAGCCCCTGTTGGGGCGTGTAATTACAATTTTTAGGCAATGCTTTGCAACAGGTCTCATTGCTGTGCTAAGAGTACAGTATCTGTGAGGGGTTGCAGTGTTGTGGCACCAGCACCAATGCCTAAGGCACAATTTTTCAGCCCCTGTTTAACAGGGGCGTGTAATTACAATTTTTTAAAAAGATGCTTCGCAACAGGTGTGACTGCTGTGCTCCAAGTACAGTATCTGTGAGGGGTTGCAGTGTTGTGGCACCAGCACCAATGCCTAAGGCAAATTTTTCAGCCCCTGTTTAACAGGGGCGTGTAATTACAATTTTTTTAAAAGATGCTTCGCAACAGGTGTGACTGCTGTGCTCCAAGTACAGTATCTGTGAGGGGTTGCAGTGTTGTGGCACCAGTGCCTAAGGCACAATTTTTCAGCCCCTGTTGGGGCGTGTAATTACAATTTTTAGGCAATGCTTTGCAACAGGTCTCATTGCTGTGCTAAGAGTACAGTGTCTGTGAGGGGTTGCAGTGTTGTGGCACCAGCACCAATGCCTAAGGCACAATTTTTCAGCCCCTGTTTAACAGGGGCGTGTAATTACAATTTTTTTAAAAAGATGCTTCGCAACAGGTGTGACTGCTGTGCTCCAAGTACAGTATCTGTGAGGGGTTGCAGTGTTGTGGCACCAGCACCAGTGCCTAAGGCACAATTTTTCAGCCCCTGTTGGGGCGTGTAATTACAATTTTTAGGCAATGCTTTGCAACAGGTCTCATTGCTGTGCTAAGAGTACAGTATCTGTGAGGGGTTTCAGTGTTGTGGCACCAGCACCAATGCCTAAGGCACAATTTTTCAGCCCCTGTTTAACAGGGGCATGTAATTACAATTTTTTAAAAAGATGCTTCGCAACAGGTGTGACTGCTGTGCTCCAAGTACAGTATCTGTGAGGGGTTGCAGTGTTGTGGCACCAGTGCCTAAGGCACAATTTTTCAGCCCCTGTTGGGGCGTGTAATTACAATTTTTAGGCAATGCTTTGCAACAGGTCTCATTGCTGTTCTAAGAGTACAGTGTCTGTGAGGGGTTGCAGTGTTGTGGCACCAGCACCAATGCCTAAGGCACAATATTTCAGCCCCTGTTTAACAGGGGAGTGTAATTACAAATCTTGATCTAATAGTTCACAGCAGGGCCCATTCCTGCGCCCACCAAGAGTAACTATGAGGGCCTACAGTCTTGTGGCAACACCGTCCACCACCACCACCACCGCCACCACCACCACCAAAGGCCCAATTTTTCTGCCCTGTTCAACAGGTGCATGCAATTACAAATCTTGATCTAATAACTCACAGCAGGGCCCATTCCTGCGCCCACCAAGAGTAACTGTGAGGGCTTACAGTCTTGTGGCCACACCGTCCACCACCACCACCACCACCACCACCACCAAAGGCCCAATTTTTCTGCCCGGTTCAACAGGTGCATGCAAGTACAAATCTTGATCTATTAACTCACAGCAGGGCCCATTCCTGTGCCCACCAGTCTTCTGGCTACACCAACATCTAATAGGGCAAATTTCTGCAGAGTATATACGGCAGGCCCCTACTTTCAAACATCCAACTTACAAACGACTCCTACTTGCAAACGGAAAGAGAAAACAGGAAGTGAGAGGAAATCTACCCCTAGGAAGGGAAATTCTATCATGTTAGATTTAATTTGGGAAAAAGGTATCTCCTCTCTACTGATGCTTTATCACCAATCCTTGTTTCAATTAAAACCCCACTTTTCCAAAAACATTTGTCATTGGGCATTTTTCTCAAGGATTTTCAGCCATATGGCGGCCAGGACAAGACATGACATTAAAGCCGCAAGTGGTTTTAAATGGCTTCTTTTTTTCCTTTACAAATGTCATTTTGTGCAAGGACCGTTCTAAACACGGGAAACACATGCCACTTCACAGGCATACTTTAGACACCCCCCAGGTACCATATTTAAAGGAAAATTTCACTTTTTTTTCACTTTATGCATCATTAAAATGACTGCTCCCGAAAAAGCGTTAGTTTTTAAAAGTTCTTTTTGCATTGATATATGTCCCCTGGGGCAGGACCCGGGTCCCCAAACCTGTTTTATGACATTAACATGCATATTGGCCGTTGTAATTAGCAATTTTGATTTCGAACGTTCGCGTCCATTATAACGAATAGGGTTCGAAAATTTGCGCGAACTTTCGGTCCGTTCGAAGGTTCTGGTGCGAACCGAACCCGGGGGTGTTTGGCTCATCCCTACTGACCATCTATATGACATAATCTCTCCCCTGTCCTGTCCTGACCTGGCCACCTCTGTCTACAACAGTTCACTCTCATCATCACTAGATGCACTTGCTCCGCTAACCACACGCAGAATCAGGCCCCTGACCGTTACAACCATGGCAAACTGACAACACTAGAAATCTCAAGAGACATTGCCGTGCTCTAGAATGACTGTGGCGTAAAACCAAATGCCTGCACGACTTCACCCTATATAAATCTGCCCTTCTAAAATACAATTCCTTCCTCCATGCTGCCAAACAAACCTACTTTGTCTCTCTTATTAATACCTTGTCATCTAGTCCCCGTCGGCTCTTCTCAACCTTTAACTCTCTGCTTCGTCCCCCACCCCCTCTACCCACTAACTCACTCACTGCCCAAGAGATTGCCAATCACTTCAAAGACAAGATTGATGCAATTAGTGAGGATACTGTGCGTACACCTTCCCCACCCAACATACCTTGCCTAACGACACTTTCAACACTCTCCTCCTTTGAATTGGCTACTATTGAAGAGGTTACAAAACTTTTCTCAGATGCCCACCTAACCAATTGTCCCTTGGATCCTGTTCCCTCACAACTACTACGGTCACCCTCTTCTTCTATCCTATGCTCCCTCACTCACATCTTCAATCTTTCCCTCTCTAGTGGCACCTTCCCCTCCCCTCTAAAACATGCGCAGATCACTCCCATACTTAAAAAGCCTTCCCTGGACCCCACCAACCTGAATAACTTAAGGCCCATCTCATTGCTCCCATTCTCCTCTAAACTTCTAGAGCGCTTAGTCTACAACCGTCTTAGCTCCAACCTCAGTGAAAATAACCTTCTTGACCCTTTACAGTCTGGCTTTCGCTCGCAGCACTCCACGGAAACTGCCTTACTAAAACTCACTATCGATTTACTAACTGCTAAATCCGACAGCCAGTACTCCATACTGCTACTAATTGACCTCTCTGCAGCCTTTGATAGTGTTGACCACCCGCTCCTTCTCAATAAACTCCATTCCCTTGGCCTCAAAGATTCTGCTCTATCCTGGTTCTCTGCCTATCTATCACATCGCTCCTTCAGTGTTACCTACAACTCTGTCTCCTCCTCTCTGTTGCCCCTTTTTGTGGGGGTCCCCCAAGGCTCTGTTCTTGGACCCCTTCTCTTCTCCATCTACACCTCCTCCCTTGGTCACTTGATAACCACCCACGGCTTCCAATACCACTTATACGCCGATGACACCCAAATCTATCTGTTTACTCGTCACCTCACTCCTTCAGTCTCCTCTCGCATTACTAACTTACTAACTGACATCTCAGCATGGATGTCGCACCACTTTCTTAAATTAAATCTCTCTAAAACTGAGCTATTAATATTCCCCCCCGCCCGTGCCCCCCTCCATGACTTTTCCATCAAAATCAACAATGCAACCATCAGTACCCTCACGCCAGGGTACTCGGTGTAATCCTAGACTCGGACTTGTCATTTCAGCCTCAAGTCCAATGACTGTCAAAAGTTTGTAGACTTCACCTCCGTAACATCTATAAAATTCGCCCCTTTTTAACAAATGACACCACCAAGCTCCTCATTCACTCCCTTGTTATCTCTCGCCTTGACTATTGCAACTCCCTTCTCATTAGCCTGCCTCTCCATAGGCTCTACCCTCTTCAGTTTATCATGAATGCTGCTGCCAGACTTATCCACCTTACCAACCGTTCAGTGTCTGCCAACCCTCTCCTCCAATCCCTACAATTCAAAATACTAACCACAACTTACAAAGCCATCCACAGCTCTGCCCCGAGCTACATCACCAATCTTGTCTCCAAACATATCCTAAACCGTCCTCTCCGCTCTTCTCAAGATCTCCTCCTGTCAAGCTCTCTCGTTTTCCTCCTCCCATGCTCGTCTCCAGGATTTCTCCAGAGCCTCTCCCATCCTCTGGAACTCGCTACCTCAACCTGTCCGGCTATCCCCTACTCTAGCTACCTTCAGGCGATCCCTGAAAACCCATCTCTTCAGGGAAGCCTATCATGTCTCCAACTAATCTTCTACCACTTCCATCAGCTTATTTCCCACAGTTACAACCTTTTGTATCACCTCCCCCACCCTATTAGATTGTAAGCTCTTCTGAGCAGGGCCCCCTTAATCCTCTTGTATTTTATTGTATTATAACTGTATTGTCTCCCTTTTTATATTGTAAAGCGCTGCGTAAACTGTTGGCGCTAGATAAATCCTGTAATAAATAAAAAATAAATAATGTGTGAAACACGTCAACGTGACCACAATTTGGTGTCTCTGGTGTTATCTTTGTGAAGCAAAATAAAAGGCAATCGGAAGTTCTGGATGTGCAGTCATTTCTTTCTTCATTCCAAGTATCCCACGGAGGCGGGCCAAGACTAGCACTCTGCAAGATACTCCAATCAGCCTTATCTTTATACACCTGGAGCAGCAGTTATTTTTCTTGTATCTGAGGTAAAATGATGTCACATAATGTCAGAAGGGGCAGTGTCACTTGGTTACATCACTAGGTGGCCCTGCCCTTGCCTATATAACAGCTATATAACAGCTGTCGTCAGGAGGCCTCCTATCGAGGCGGATATTTTTTTAAAATATATTTCTGGTCCATTGAGCGGCATGATTGAAGATGGATGGACATCGCAGGACACTTTTTTCTTTTTAATAAAGGAATTTTTTGGGTGAATGGGTAGGGGTACAATGTACATAAAACCCATTCACATGGGGGTGGGATCTGGGGGCCCACTTGTTAAAGGGGACTTCCAGATTCCAATATTCCCCCCACCCACAGACCCCCACAACCACCAGGCCAGAGTTGTGGGGACAAGGCCCTTGCCCCATCAACATGGGGACAAGGTGCTTTGAGGGGGACCCCAAAGCACCCTCCCTATGTTGAGGGCTGAGCTTCCCAGTGAATGGCTGAGCAGCGGGGGCGTGTCAGGACAAGTCCGATCATTGGAGGAGAGCACACTGAGTTCCCAGCACAGTGTGGTCAGTTTAGTGTGGTGTGCTTAGTGTGGTCAGTTTTTAACAGGGGGACTGGCGGAACACCAGGGATTTCACACAAAGAAAGCAATACAAAGAGAACAGGGCACTTTCTCATACAAGTACATGGTACAACAGGCACATATCAGGAATATGAAGTTTTGGGGTAATAAACACTTTAACTCCCCTCTAATCTAACACCTGTGAGCTTCTCGTACTCAATTAAGACACCTTGGATGTGTCATTGATTTTGAAAAAATGGTCACAGATGCTGAGATCTTAGGATGGGCACAAGCATCTGTCAATAAATTTAATAGATAAATAGATTAGTGGTAATAAAGGCTTAAAAAATTGTGGACAGGCAGGTTCTTTATGCAGAAGAGACATGCAATGACTCTTCTACAATAAAATACACTTGCCTACCTTTTTGCAATCCTCTGCAAAATGTACACAGAGCTGCCCTTGTGCTTCTCCGTTTACATTTCTGGCACAGTGCCAGTGCATGTACAGGAGTGACGTCATTCTTCACCAGCCAATCAAGTTAGGGGGAAGATGCCAATGCTGACAAGGGACCTTGCGAGATTGGACCATTAGAAAGTAGATGAGTATCCGTACTCTTACTGTTAGACCTTTCTGCTGCCTTTGATACAGTTGACCATCAACTCAATTTGCTTGGTCTCCATGGCTGCACTCTCCATTGGTTTGAATCTTACCTATCTCCCTGCACCTTCAGTGTCACTTACAACTCCACTTCTTCCTCTCCAACTCCTCTTAGCGTTGGGGTCCCACAAAGTTCTGTCATTGGACCTCTACCATTCTCGATTTACACATCCTCCCTGGGTCAGTTGATAGCCTCCCATGGCCATGCCGATGACACCCAAATCTATCTCTCTGCCCCTTATCTCACCCCATATGTCTCCTCATGCATTACTGATTTACTAACAGACATATCAGCCTGGATGTCACACCACTTCCTCAAACTGAATCTACTTAAAACTAAGCTCTTAATATTTACTCCCCCATGTGCACCTTCCCCTGACATTTCTGTCAAGAAAAATGACACATCTATCAGTCCGTCCCCACATGCCAGGGTGCTAGGGGTAACCTTAGACTCTTAACTGTCCTTTCAGGCCCAAATGCAATCCCTGTTCAAATCATGCCACCTTAGCCTCTGCAACATTTCTAGAATATGCCTCTTTTTAACTAATGACACCACCAAGCTTCCAATTCACTCCCTAGTTATCATTCACCTTGACTACTGCAACTCCCTCCTCATTGGATTACCTTTACATAGACTATCCCCCTTCAGTCCATAATGAATGCCACTGCAAGACTCGTCCACCTTACCAACCATTCAGTGTGCTCCACCCCTCTCTGCCAATCGCTCCACTGGCTTCCACTCACCCAACAAATAAAATTCAAAGTACTACAAAGCCATCCATAACTCTGTCCCCAGCTACATGGCTAACCTAGTCTCAAAACACCAACCAAGCCACTCTCTTCAGTCCTCCCAAGACCTCCTGCTCTCTAGCTCCCTTGTCATCTCCTCCCATGCTCGCCTCCAGGATTTCTCCAGAGCTTCTCCCATCCTTTGGAATTCCCTACCCCAATCTGTCCGACTGTCCTCTAATCTATCCATCTTTAGACATTCCCTGAAAACCCTTCTTTTTAAAGAAGCCTATCCTGCTTCTAACTAATACACTGTTTTACTTTCTCCATCAGCTCACCCCCACAGCTATTACCTTTTGTATCAATTGACCCTCCATTTTAGATTGTAAGCTCTAATGAGCAGGGCCCTCTGATTCCTCTTGTACCGAATTGTAACCGTAATGTCTGGCTTAATTTTGTTATATCCCTGACTGATGCAATTCCACTGCTTGAACTCCACATTAGGGAAATGCAGTTGTTGGGATAGAGGTGCAACAACTGACCTGTGTATGTTTAGGGAGGTCCCTTTGAAAAAGAAAAATGTAACTTATTCTGGAATATTTTGCTTATAGATTAGTAATAAATATAATAATTATAATAAGTATAATAAATGGAAAGTTTAAGTACAAGATACCTTTACTTAAATGTTCAGGTCAACACGATTATTAAAAATTTGGTAATGCTTTTTTGGCAATGTGTTTATTTAAACACTGTGCAACACATTCCTTCTTTGCCAAGTGAATCCTACATCTATAAAAATGGTTCTTAAAAAAAAAAAGACATTAAAACAAAATTTTCATTGGTGCTTTAAAAAGTCACATTCTCTCAATTTGACATGAATTGTTACCATTAGAATTTTATGTGACAGACATTTGCCAAAACATTTTAGGTTAAGCGTTCTGCTATAATATTATTAATTCATTTAGTAGTCAATGCAATATAACTATTGCTAATTAATTCATTTGGTATTAATAGCACGTTTATATAAATTATATGCCATATTCCATTATATATGAGTAAGCTTTAAAACTCTGAGATTATGATCATAGACATACAACTACTGTAATAGCCAAGAAATTAGATGGTCAACTTAAATCAGTAGTCTTTTAATAAAACAGTTCAAATTTGCCTGTCTACATGTAGTAAATTGTGCTAGAAATAAATTCACCTACTGCCATATACCATAGAATATTGTATCTTAGTTTCCTTTATTGTTAATTCGAGATACTGGTACTCAAAAGTGAAAAGAATATAGCTGGAAAATGGGCACTACAGCTGAAATATTGTGCTATAGTTACCTATACCTTCAAACTGCAAAAGAGAAGATCAGCTTGGAATGTACCACAACTAGCTGAAAATATGTACATTTTAACCACTTCCCGACCGCCCCCTGTATATATACGTCGGCAGAATGGCACGTACAGGCAGAAGCACGTACCTGTACGTGCCATTCTTCAGGCGGTTGGGGGGTCCGATCGGACCCCCCTCCGCCGGCGGGGACGGTCGGGATCGCTTCAGAAGCGATGCGGGACGAGGTAACGGCCAGTCGTTTCTGGCCACCCCCTCCCGATCGCTCTGGCCAATGGGATTCGTCCGCTTCCTTCCCCTTCCTGTGTAATTGTAAACACAGGCAAGGGGAAGTGATGTCACGCTCCTCGTGTCGGTCTTTCTGACCGGGACGCGGAGCTGTGAAGACATCAGGTTAGTGCACCAACACTACACTGACACCAGGCACACATAGGCACATATTTCACCCCCCTGTCACCCCCTGATCACCCCCCAGATCACCCCCTGCCCCCCCTGTCACAGTGTCACTGATTGCAGTGATCATTTATTTACTGATCACTGCATTTAGTGTCAGTGTGACTGCAATAACTGTCAGGGCAGTTAGTTTTAGGCCCCTTTAGGTCCAAGGTAGCCCCCTACCCCCCCCCCAATAAAGGTTTAACCCCTTGATTGCCCCCTAGGTAACCCTTTCACCCCCTTTTGCCAGTGTCACTAAGCGATCGTTTTTTTGATCGCTCTATTAGTGTCACTGGTGCCGCTAGGTAGCCAGTTTTTTTTTTAGGTAACCGCCAGGTTTATATAGGATTATAAATAGGTTTATAGGTCAGGTACCCCCATATTACAACCTAAATAAAGGTTTTAACCCCTTGATTGCCCCTAGAGTTAACTCTTTCACCAGTGATCACAGTATAAGTGTCACTGGTGACGCTGGTTAGCCAGTTAGTTATTTAGTTATTTAGGTTCCCCGTCAGGTTTTTATATAGTGTCAGGTACCCCCATATATTACCTAATAAAGGTTTTAACCCCCTGATTGCCCCTAGTTAACCCTTTCACCAGTGATCACCGTATAACTGTTACGGGTGACGCTGGTTAGTTAGCTTGTTTTTTTATACTGTCAGGGCACCCGCCATTTATTACCCAACTATCGGTTTAACCCCCTGATCGCCCGGCGGGTGATATCAATTAGGTTTTAGGGTCAAATAAGGTCTGCGTCGCCCCAGGTTAGTGCCAGTACCGCAAACACCCACGCGCAAAGCATACACCTCCCTTAGTGGTATAGTATCTGAACAGATCAATATCTGATCTGATCAGATCTATACTAGCGTCCCAGCAGTTTAGGGTTCCAAAAAACGCATTGTTAGCGGGATCAGCCCAGATACCTGCTAGCACCTGCGTTTTCCCCCTCCGCCCAGCCCAGCCCAGCCCACCCAAGTGCAGTATCGATCGATCACTGTCACTTCCAAAACACTAAGCACACATAACTGCAGCGTTCGCAGAGTCAGGCCTGATCCCTGCGATCGCTAACAGTTTTTTTGGTAGCGTTTTGATTCATTCGCCAGCAGCCTAGGAGCTTTTTTTCCTGTGAATCTCACTAGTGTACTACTAAATTTAGAGCCCAAAATGGCAAATCGCAAGTACACTAGTGAACAGGCCTACTTGTTTCTGAGTATGTCAGATAGTGAAGAGGAGGTCACTCATCTGTCAGAATCAGGCTCAGAATACGATCCAGTAGACGACAGCGGCTCCATGACAGATAGCTCTGGCGACGAAGGTGAGGTCCCTGCTAAGGTCAGGCGTACCCGATCCCGATCTTCTGATGTTGTTGAGGTGCAGGAACCGCAGGTCTCTCGTATGGAGCAGAGAAGTACTAGCGCCGCTATTCCTTCTGGTGAACTGGCAAGCACCAGCGGCCTAGTACACCCTGGACGTAGTCAAACCAGCACTGCAGTAACACTTGGTGACGTGGCGAGTCCCATAAGTGCAGTTCAAGCTGGCGAGGTGGCAAGCACAAGTAGTGTCCCGCTGCCACCAAGAAGAAGACAAAGGCAGGTCCGTCGATCACATAGTGTCCTTCCTGCAGAATTCGCCAATCCTGATTGGGTGCCCACCACTTCTGCAGAACCCGTACTTCCCCCATTCACTGGCCAACCCGGTATTCAGGTGGAAACAGCTGATTTTAAGCCATCCGATTTTTATTCGCTGTTTTTCACGGAAGATCTCTATAGATCTATTGTGGACCAAAGTAATATATACGCTGGTCAACACATCGCCGCTAATCCCCAAGTGCCTTCCCTTGCCAGAGATTGGAAACCAATTACGGTTTCCGAATTTAAGACCTTTCTGGGCCTTTCCCTCAACATGGGCATACACAAATTCCCGACGCTGAGGTCTTATTGGTCCACCTC
This sequence comes from Lithobates sylvaticus, assembly GCA_028564925.1. NCBI lineage: Eukaryota > Metazoa > Chordata > Amphibia > Anura > Ranidae > Lithobates > Lithobates sylvaticus. The sequence goes on along the minus strand of CM053027.1, from coordinate 201,016,995 downwards.
ACCGCACCACCATATGCCCGTGTTCTCTGCCTCCATGTCCAGGGCACGATACGAGATGATTTTGCGCTTCATGCACTTCAGTGACAATGAACTTTGTCGTCCTCGTGGAGACCCTGAATTTGATCGGCTCTACAAAATTCGGCCCCTCATAAACCACTTCAACCAATGTTTTGCAGCCTTGTTTACGCCCAATCAAGTTGTCTGCGTTGACGAGTCCCTGATTAAGTTTTCTGGCCGCTTGTCTTTCAAACAGTTCCTTCCCAGCAAGCGTGCCAGATACGGGGTCAAGCTCTACAAGCTCTGTGACAGGGCAACAGGCTATACGTGGAGCTTTTCGGTTTATGAGGGAAAAGATAGTCACGTAGAGCCGGAGAACTGTCCAGATTACATAGGGAGCGCTGGCAAGATAGTGTGGAACTTGGTGTCACCCTTATTCGGAAAGGGGTACCACTTGTACGTGGACAATTATTACACGAGCGTGCCACTGTTTAGTCACTTGTTTGATCATCAGATTGGAGCATGTGGCACCGTGCGACCTAATCGCCGGGGCTTTCCCCAGCGGCTTGTAGATTCCCGTCTTAGGCTGGGGGAGAGAGCCTGCTTGAAGTGTAATAACTTGCTCGCTGTGAAGTGGAGGGATAATAGGAATGTTTTCGTTCTTACCTCCCTTCATGCAGACACGACAGTCCAAATTCGTACGGCGGCTGGTGTTGTGACGAAACCCCTCTGTATCCACGAATACAACCTTAATATGGGGGGGGTGGACCTCAACGACCAGTTGTTGGCGCCGTACCTAGTTGTCCGTAAGGCTAGACGCTGGTACAAAAAAGTGTCTATTTATTTATTCCAATTGGCTTTGCTGAATGCTCATGTGCTATACGGAGCTTCAGGCGGGACGTTACCCTTCCTTGAATTCCAGGGAGCGGTTGTCATGGAACTCCTGTATCCAGGCGATTCCACACCTCACCATCCCCTACCAAATGCAGTAAGCCGGCTGCATGAGAGGCATTATCCTCATGTCCTCCAGAGTACCCCTACCCAACGAGCCCCCCAAAGAAGATGTCGTGTCTGTACCAAGCGCGGATTTAGGCGTGACACCCGTTATTATTGTCCACGCTGTCCTGACAATCCTGGTCTCTGCGTTGGTGACTGCTTTGAACGCTACCACGAACTAGTGAGGTTTTAGCGTAGGGTACAGCATTTCACAGGCTAGGATACACTTTCACAGGGTCTCAAGAATGCCATCGCATTTTGAGACCCGACCGTTGCAGTTAAAATTATAGTTACAGGGTCTCAAGAATGCCATCGCATTTTGAGACCCGACCGTTACAGTTAAAATTATAGTTATAGTTTAAAAAAAAAGTGTAAAAAATAAAAATAAAAAAAAAAAGTACAAAAAAAAAAAAACCCCAAAAAAAAATATAAAATAAAAAACCAAAAATAGTTGTCGTTTTATTGTTCTCTCTCTATTGTTGCTCTTTTTTACTCTATTCTATTCTGCAATGTTTTATTATGTTTTATCATGCTTGCTTTTCAGGTATGTTTTATTGTTAACCATTTTTTTGTTTTCAGGTGCGCCATTCAGTTGCAGCGCGGATTTATTTATCTTGACAGCAACAGCGTTTGCTCCCACGATACATAAAGCCGCGACTCCAACACTGTAGGAGGTGATTTCACCACCACAGTTAAAAAAAAGAGCATATATGCCGAAGCATGGGGGCAGCAGAGGGCGGAGGAGCGATTTTGCTCCTAATGCCACGTACATACGGTCGAAAAAAGTCCGACCATGTGTACGTGGCATAACTTTTTTGCGGGAGGATGCCCCCATGCTTCGGCATATATATATTTTAGGCACCGGTTGCGTTAACAAAATGTTTTATTTTTTACTATGTTTTTTTTTTTTGGTATTTGCTTTGCAGGTATGGTATGGTAAGGTCTTACTGTTATACTCTAATGTTACTTTGTTTTAATGTTAACCATTATTTGCTTAGCAGGTACGCCATTCAGTTGCAGCGTGGATTTATTTATCTTGACAGCAACAGCGTTTGCTCCCACGATACATAAAGCCGCGACTCCAACGCTGTAGGAGGTGATTTCACCACCACAGTTAAAAAAAAGAGCATATATGCCGAAGCATGGGGGCAGCAGAGGGCGGAGGAGCGATTTTGCTCCTAATGCCACGTACATACGGTCGAAAAAAGTCCGACCATGTGTACGTGGCATAACTTTTTTTGCGGGAGGATGCCCCCATGCTTCGGCATATATATATTTTAGGCACCGGTTGCGTTAACAAAATGTTTTATTTTTTACTATGTTTTTTTTTTGGTATTTGCTTTGCAGGTATGGTATGGTAAGGTCTTACTGTTATACTCTAATGTTACTTTGTTTTAATGTTAACCATTATTTGCTTAGCAGGTACGCCATTCAGTTGCAGCGTGGATTTATTTATCTTGACAGCAACAGCGTTTGCTCCCACGATACATAAAGCCGCGACTCCAACGCTGTAGGAGGTGATTTCACCACCACAGTTAAAAAAAAGAGCATATATGCCGAAGCATGGGGGCAGCAGAGGGCGGAGGAGCGATTTTGCTCCTAATGCCACGTACATACGGTCGAAAAAAGTCCGACCATGTGTACGTGGCATAACTTTTTTTGCGGGAGGATGCCCCCATGCTTCGGCATATATAAATGGTGCATGTATGCCCATCATTAGAAGTGGGTGGATGAAGGGAGGTATTCTAATGGTGGGCATACCCACCGCGCCATTGGGAAATTGGGAAAGCATTTTATCACACCGATCTTGGTGTGGTCAGATGCTTTGAGGGCAGAGGAAAGATCTAGGGTCTAATAGACCCCAATTTTTTCTAAAAAAGAGTACCTGTCACTGCCTATTGCTATCATAGGGGATATTTACATTCCCTGCGATAACAATAAAAATGACAACTAAGAAAAAAAAATGGAAGGAACAGTTTAAAAATAAAATAAAAAAGCTAAATAAAAAGAAAAACTAAAAAAAAAAAAAAAAAAAAAGCACCCCTGCCCCCCCTTCTTTTGCGCAAAGGCGAACACAAGCGTTGGTCTGGCGTCATATGTAAACAGCAATTGCACCATGCATGTGAGGTATCACCGCGAAGGTCAGATCGAGGGCAGTAATTTTAGCAGTAGACCTCCTCCGTGAATCTAATGTGGTAACCTGTAAAGGCTTTTAAAGGCTTTTAAAAATGTATGTAGTTTGTCGCCACTGCGTGTTTGTGCGCAATTTTAAAGCATGTCGTGTTTGGTATCCATGTACTCGGCCTAAGATCATATTTTTTATTTCATCAAAAATTTGAGCAATATAGTGTGTTTAAGTGCATTAAAATAAAAAAAAGTGTATTTTTTCCACAAAAAATGCGTTTGAAAAATCGCTGCGCAAATACTGTGTGGAAAAAAAAAAATGCAACACCCACCATTTTAATCTGTAGGGCCTTTGCTTTAACAATATATATAGTGTTTGGGGGTTCAACGTAATTTTCTTGCAAAAAAAAAATATGTTTTCATGTAAACAAAAAGTGTCAGAAAGGGCTTTATCTTCAAGTGGTTAGAAGAGTGGGTGACGTGTGACATAGGCTTCTAAATGTTGTGCATAAAATGCCAGGACAGTTCAAACCCCCCCCAAATGACCCCATTTTGGAAAGTAGACACCCCAAGCTATTTGCTGAGAGCAATGTTGAGCCCATTAAATATTTTTTTTTTTGGTCCCAAGAGATTGAATAATGACAAAAAAAAAAAATAATATTTTTTTTTACAAAAACTTGTCACTAAATGATATATTGCTCAAACATGCCATGGGCATATGTGGAGATACACCCCAAAATACATTCTGTTGCTTCTCCTGAGTACGGGGATACCACATGTGTGGGACTTTTTGGGAGCCTAGCCGCGTACGGGACCCCAAAATCCAAGCACCGCTTTCAGGCTTTCTAAGGGTGTAATTTTTTTATTTCACTCCTCACTGCCAATCACAGTTTCGGAGGCCATGGAATGCCCAGATGGCACAAACCACCCCCAAATGACCCCATTTTGGAAAGTAGACACCCCAAGCTATTTGCTGAGAGGTATGGTGAGTATTTTGCAGATCTCGCTTTTTGTCACAATGTTTTGAAAATTGAAAAAAGAAAAAAAAAATTTTTTTTTCTTTACTTTCTTCATTTTCAAAAACACATGAGAGCTGTAAAATACTCACCATGCCTCTCAACAAATAGCTTGGGGTGTCTACTTTCCAAAATGGGGTCATTTGGGGGGGTTTTGTGCTATTTTGGCATTTTATGGCCTTCGAAACTGTGATAGGTAGTGAGGAGTGAAATCAAAAATTTGCACCCTTAGAAACCCTGAAGGCGTTGATTGGGTTTCGGGGCCCTGTGCGCGGCTAGGCTCCCAAAAAGTCCCACACATGTGGTATCCCCATACTCGGGAGAAGCAGCAAAATGTATTTTGGGGTGCATCTCCACATATAACCATGGCATGTGTGAGCAATATATCATTTAGTGACAACTTTATGAAAAAAAAATTTTTTTTTTTTTTTTTTTTGTCTTTATTCAATCCCTTGGGACTAAAAAAAAAAATATTCAATGGGCTCAACATGCCTCTCAGCAAATAGCTTGGGGTGTCTACTTTGTAAAATGGGGTCATTTGGGGGGGTTTTGTACTTCCCTGCCATTTTAGCACCTCAAGAAATGAGATAGGTAGTCATAAATTAAAAGCCGTGTAAATTCCAGAAAATGTACTCTAGTTTGTAGACGCTATAACTTTTGCGCAAACCAATAAATATACGCTTATTGGCATTTTTTTTTACTAAAGACATGTGGCTGAATACATTTTGGCCCAAATGTTTGACTAAAATTGAGTTTATTAGATTTTTTTTATAACAAAAAGTAGAAAATCTCTTTTTTTTTCAAAATTTTCGCTCCTTTTCCGTTTATATCGCAAAAAATAAAAATCACAGAGGCAATCAAATACCATCAAAAGAAAGCTCTATTTGTGGGAAGAAAAGGACGCAAATTTCGTTTGGTTACAAAATTGCATGACCGTGCAATTACCAGTTAAAGTAGTGCAGTGCGAAATTGAAAAAAGACCTCTGGTCCTTAAGCTGACAATTGGTCCGGGGCTAAAGTGGTTAATCAGTACATTTTGAATGTGGCAATGCCTAAAGCAAGCACGTATTTGTTTTAAATTAAATGAAAACTCCCCTTTTAAAAGTGAGCAATTTTTTTAATTGAACTCTCCTAAAAATAAATGTTTCCATCTTAGTGCATATTTTCCTGAAATTGTCATCTTTGCATTATGTAGGGATAAACTTTGAGTTTAATTTTGCATGTCTGCCTTTCAGGTAAAGGGTGAACTGTTCTCCGCCAAATATTGTACTTTATTGCCTCTGAACTGTGGCCATGCATGGGGTTTTTCCAATATGCCAGCCCCCTCTCTATAAAAACCCATGTTTCAAAGAGCCTTTATTCAAAGGGCACTGCAACAAATATGGATTAGATGAGGAAGCTCACAGAAGACACCTGCTGGTGCTCAGTACTTGTGAAAAAATGAATGTTTACATGCAGTCACAGACACACAAAGTGTGTGTTGTACAAGTGTCTGCAGGTTAGAAAGACTTAAGGGCATTTTAACTGGGACAGTTAGAAACTAGAGAAGGTGGAAAAATGTATCTCTATTTCTACCCGCAATTAAAGACAGACTCATAAAATGTTTCACCATAATAACAGACCAGGGAGAGATTTTCAGTACTTTGGGGACAGTTAGTTACATAGCAACTAAAAAATGGGAGGGGGGAGGGCTAAGTAGCCAGGCAGCAACTGTCATTCTTCTTCTGTTAATTTTTTAATTTTTTACATGCAGGCAAAGACACACTCACAGAATTGTGCACTGTAACAACAGATCAGGGAGAAATTGTCAGTACTTTTGGGACAGTTAGTTACATACCAACCTCAGTTGCTGCCTGGATGATTTTTTCTACAGTATTTGGGTTTTGACTGTTGACAGTAATAAAGTTTATTCGAAAATGTACACAAAAACACAAACGTCACAGACCATAACCCCTCCCTGCCCCCTAGTGGTTAACTCTTTCACTGCCAGTGTCATTTATACAGGAATCAATGCTTTTAAATAGCATTGATTGCTGTATAAATGACAATGATCCCAAAAATTTCTCAAAAATGTCCGATGTGTCCGCCATAATGTCGCAGTCACAATAAAAATCGCTGATCGCCGCCATTACAAGTAAAAAAAAAAAATATTAATTAAAATGCTATAAAACTATCCCCTATTTTGTAAACGCTATAATTTTTGCGCAAACCAATCAATAATCGCTAATTGTGATTTTTTTAACCAAAAATATGTAGAAGAATACGTATCGGCCTAAACTGATGAAAAAAAATGTTTTTTTATATATTTTTTGGAGATATTTATTATAGCAAAAAGTAAAAAATATTATTTTTGTTTATAGCGCAAAAAATAAAAACCGCAGGGGCGATCAAATACCACCAAAAGAAAGCTCTATTTGTGGGAAAAAAAGGACGCCAATTTTGTTTGGGAGCCACATCGCACGACCGCGCAATTGTCAGTTAAAGCGACGCAGTGCCGAATCGCAAAAAGGGGCCTGGTCCTTTGTCTGCAAATTGGTCCGGGGCTGAAGTGGTTAACATTGACACAGTGCACAGTCAATACATGAAACATAAAGTCAAAAAGGAAACAAGAGATCAAGTGAATCTACTAATGAGCGTCGCATCTAATACACAACTACAGGCAGAGCGAGCATCATGACAATCACAGCCACCGTAATACCCTAAGAGGGAAGGGAAGGGGAAGGAAGGGAAGGGGAGAGGAAAGGGGGGTTAAAATCGAAGGAGTATAAAAAATGTCATCACAAGATTAGGATGCAAACAGGAATGTATCATATAAAACATTCCAAGGTAACTTAAGGTTCTGAGCCATGTGCATCTATCCATTGCGACTAAACCTTATCAAAATTTTTGGGGCAGTTCCTGCTCTCATAGATCAGTTTGTACAGTGGCAAGAGTTAATTTTTGCTTTCCACATGCTAAGCGTAGGCGGGGCAGATTGCTTTCACCTGAGGAGAATTCTAGCGTGAAAGAGGAATCATGTCACGTGTCTAGAGGCTACAACATCTTCCATACTGCCAAGTAGCGCCAAGGCCGGGTCTCAAGTACACTCTCCCAAAAGGGATGGATCAAAGGACACGTCCATATCATGTGAAAGAATGTACCCGGGGAAGACCGGCACCTGGAGCAGAGGGGAATTTATCTCAACCTCACAGGGGTGTAGTAAGCTCAGTGGAGAAACTTAATTTGAATGAAACAATCTTTTGCAGAGATCATAGTAGTAAAAAAAACTCACAGAGTCCTCCCAATCTTCTCCAGTCAGTCCTGGGATATCAGCCTTCCATTTATCATACACGTTTGTCAGAGAGGCCATGTGGCCCAAAGACAGATAAAAGTAGATGAAGGAGAGAGGTTTGTCTAGAGTTCTGGAAATCAACAACCATTCCCCTAAGTCAGTCTGAAGAGTTACAGGGCTGGGGAATTGGCCATGCGTCGAATGTCTAAGTTTGGCAGTATCTAAAGGTCATTGAGTCGGGAATAGCATATTTGTCTCTTAGTACCGAAAAGGAGGAAAGAGAGTCGTCTGTGAAAATATGTTTGAGGGCCGTAATTCCCCTAGATGCCCACAATTGGGGATACGGTATATAGAGATGTGCAAGTCTTGGATTATTCCAGAGGGGGTATGAGGAGAAATTGTAGAGTCGGTTTTGTAAATGGCCCCCGCCTACTGCCACACCCGGATGGTCGTTTTTATAGGGGTCGTCACTTCAAGATGAGCCCTAGGCCCTCCAACAGTACTGCCACACAGTATCAAAGCCTGAAGTGAGGCATTGCCAATCCCCCAAGAGCCCCAGGGAAAGGGGGCATCTGTGCCTGGTTCCCCTACTCAGACTGAAGACAGCAGACAACAGGCCGTTCACTCGGACTCTAACAGTCAAGTTCCTATACAAGAGTTGAATCCAGGAGATGAACCTGGGCCCAAATCCATAACATAATGTGGAAACCTTGCAAAAAGATCTGAACAAATTAATGGGGTTGGCCACTGCATGGCAAATGAGGTTCAATGTAGAAAAATTTAAAATAATGCGTTTGGGTGGCAAAAATATCATTGCAATCTATACACTGGGGGGAGAACCACTGGGGGAATCTAGGAGTGAAAAAGACCTGGGGGTCCTAGTAGATATTAGGCTCAGCAATGGCATGCAAAGCCAAGCTGCTGCTAACAAAGCAAACAGGATATTGGCATGCATTAAAAAGAGGATTAATACCAGCGATAAAACGATAACCTAGAGTATGCTGTCCAGTTCTGGGCATCAGTCCTCAGGAAGGATGTACTGGAAATGGAGCGGGTACAAAGAAGGGCAACAAAGCTAATAAAGGGTCTGGAGGATATTAGTTATGAGGAAAGATTGCAAGCACTGAACTTATTCTCTCAGGAGAAGAGACGCTTCAGAGGGGATATGATTTTTTTGTGGAAGGGAGTTTAACAAGACTTGTGGCCCCTAATTAACATTAGAAGAAAAGAGGTTTAACCTTAAACCATGTAGAGGGTTCTTTACTGTAAGAGCGGCAAGGATGTGGAATTCCCTTCCACCATCGGAGGTCTCAGCGGGGTGCATCGATAGTTTCAAGAAACTATTAGATAAGCACCTGAATGACCTCAACATACAGGGATATACAATGTAATACTGACATATATTCACACACATAGGTTGGACTTGATGGACTTGTGTCTTATTTCGACCTCACCTACTATGTAACTATGTAACATTCCAGCACCTTCCAGAGAAAAAGCCATTCGACAGAGTCAAATGCCCATTCGGTGTCTAATGTCGCTATCACTCCCATGTTGCCCTCCCTGGCCAGATATATATGGGTAAACAAAACGTATGGGTAAATACTGCACCAAACTCAGAATCTATCGAGCGGCTAGCACAACAATTAGACAAAATTGTATAGAAGATATATGGTAGATAGTGCAGCGCTAAAACAAATGTAACTGCTTCACAGAAAGCTACACAAAAATTTCAGAATTGTGAGCAGCAATGTATTGCAGATGAATTGTTATAGAAAAACGCTCATTGCGTGAGTATGGTATCGAGAAACGCCAAATGATATGTCAAGTGGTGATCTCAAAAATCAGGTTTGAGACAAAAAATTGGTGTGCATGTATTATCACAACATCCAACTGTATAAGTGAAAAAAATGTATGGTGTACATAAATTTCTACAAGGCCAAGAAGTCCCAAAAACACTTGTATCGTGCCTGTTGCGACCCTAAGGCTGGCTCAAAATTCTTATAGTGGGAAACCAAAAAGGTGTGGTGCATGCGATTCACCAGAAATCGCATGAAAACAAAAAATAAATCAAATATGTTTTGTTTATATATTTAAAATTGCCAGTGAGGCTATAACACCTAGATTCATGAATGTGAACCTTTTTTACACAGAGTGCATTAACATAAGATGAAAAAATACCAATATTGAACAATAAAGTGTAAAATTTCAAATAGTAACACAAAAACCAACCCTGCAATCTTGTGAAAGATACAAACAGTGGTTAGTGTTATGCAACAGTGCTAGTAATTACTATAGCAGTCTTATTAAATCAGATGAGAAGTGCAAAAATAAGGCATATAAAATATATAAAAATTATAAAAATTGGTGTCAGTCTAAAGTGATGACCAGTAAAGTCCAAACCAATAGATGTATAGCTGCAATAATTTACGAAGCGGCAGCAGGATGGTATTGTATTTCTCAATATTTCTGGGTGTTTATGGACCTGGACCAACTTAGATGTTTATGAAGAGGTCTCCCCACAAATGAGTGGATGATTTAAATAATTGTACTCTTACCAGAAAAGGTGGACTCACAGGCCTTAGGCAGTGAGTCAATCGAGCGTGGACCGGAATCACCGGATTTGCAGGGGTTGTACCGTAACCGGCTGTATCCTCTGGGAGATTTTCTGGGTGAATACACCCTCCTACTCACAAAGATGTGCTTATGGATCGCCAGGAGAATATGAAGCCCCAATCGTGGTTCTCACCGTAGATAGCTCAAAATAGAGATATAGAAAAAAGAGAGTGGCTCCTCATAGTGTGAATCCAATTTAGATAATATTTATTTGTAAATACATTTTTCCCCAATCAAGATAGGGGTATATAGAAAAACCGGTATAAAATCGTTTAAAAAGCACAAAATATAAGTGGCTTAGGCAAGCATATCACCCTACGCGTTTCGTCTACTGGAGACTTCAACTATGTTCTGTGGATAACCGCACCGCTCAGGTGGAGAAAAATACCATGGTAAGGCACTGTGATAAGGCTTTCACAGTCATTGGCCCAATAATAGCTTCAGGTAAAATAAAGCAAGCCATCAACCGATGTAAAAAAACGTTTAAAACGAAAAAGATGCAGTCTGCTCATAGGTGGCAATGACTTCAGCCAAACTGCAGCATCCTTAGGGGTAGTAAAGAACCTGACCATTTCCTCATCCACCACCAGTTTGGCCAGGTATAGGATACTGTACTTGATGCCCTTTTTCCCTCATGGCAGCCTTGACTGAGTCAAATGATCTGTGCAGCCTTTGGGTCTCTACAGTGTAATCCAGAAACAGCAGTAATCTTCCACTTTGATAGTTGAGTTCACCTGTAGCCCTGAGAAGCCCGTAGGATTTCACCCTGGTCCCTAATGTTAAGTAACCAGAGGATTAGCGTGCGTGGGGATGACCCCATGGGACCCAGCTTTGGTGGCACGCAATGCGCTCTATCCACTGTAAAGTATGGAGAAAGTTGTGCAGAGGGCAATAGGGACTGCAGAAGATCTTCCACAAACACTAACGAGGGTTCTTACCCTCCACTCCTTCAGCCAGACCCAAAATACGCAGGTTGTTTCTTCTGTTGCAGTTTTCCGCATCCTCAGCAGGATACTCCAAGCCCCTCACTTTGGTCTGCAGGGTGTGAAAGGCCGTAGTAGGTTTCGAAGCCTCATCTTCCACATGGCTGATCCTCTGCTCCGCAGCAGTGAGCCAGGATCGTATTTTGGCTATGTCCTGCCTGATCAGCCCGGTATCCAGCTGCACCACTTCAATCTTATTAGTAAGCGCCACCTGGCAGGCTGTGATAACCACCATGACCTTCGGGATTCCCAGCAGGGAGGGAGCAGTGGCGTCCTCCACAGAATCCGTTTGGCTGGCCATGTTGGAGTTCTTCTCCGGGCTTCCTGCCACTCACGGATCTGGACTGGCTGGATTAGGCACGCACAGGGGAAAGCAAAGCTTCTTTCCTGCCCTCAACCGCTTGGAGGGTTTTTGAGGCATAAGAGCTGGAAACGGCAGGCCCAGAGTGAGATGCCACCAGTCTAGGAGAAAGAAACCGATCAGTCTCTAGCAGAGCTCTGGGAAGCACATATGCTTACTTCGCCATCTTGGACACATATTTGATGTTTAAACAATGGCCATCGAAGGCCAATAGAAAGAGCTGGCTTCAGGGGAAAAAAGTCTGTGAGGGTTGTCTCACCCAGTATGATACCTACATTAGGTTTTGAAGAAAGGCAAATTTCTTTAGATTTTGCAACAATTTCGGTTGATTACTAGAAAATCTTGTAAGAGGTAAAATATAGAAGATGCATGCCTTGGGATGAACATGGGCAAGTATTGTACATTCTAACCCAGTTTCCAGTTCCCACTATTAATGAGGGGCTTGTTTTGTTCTATTATCTAGGGTGCTATTATCACCCTAGTTCTGAGGTGAACTAGGGCCATTGGAATACATGGAAAACACTGTGCATTTATTGTCAAAGCCTAATTGAACAAGCTGAAGCTGATTGGCTACTATGCACAGCTGCACCAGATTTTGCACTCTCCAGTTTTAGTAAATCTCCACTATAGTTTACTTATATAAGTAATATCTCTCTCTTAGCTACAAAATGTATAAAACATATTAAATATTTTGTATGTAGACAGCGTGTAATTTTTAACATTAAGGTTGATTGTCAATGTACGTAGGTGTCTTATACATTTGTGATTACAGGCTATATCAAAAATGAAGACTATGTTCATAATAGCTTTGTTTTGTTTTTTTTCTAGATATCTACTATATACTTACACTTTTCTAAAGGAGTGAATGCTTTTCATGCAACGTGTAGACAGTTTCCACACTTCTAGTAAATTAATACACAATGCATGCAGTTTGAAATGTCAATAGCATGTTGCATATTCGATGTGTGGTAAATAGAGTTGAGCGGACACCTGGGTGTTCGGGTTCGGCCGAACTTCGGAAAAAAGTCCGGGTTCGGGACCGAACTTGACCCGAACTTGACCCCGAACTCCGAACCCCATTTAAGTCAATGGGGAACCGGACTTTTGAACACTAAAATGGCTGTAAAAAGGTCATGGAAAGGGCTAGAGGGCTGCAAATGGCAACAAAATTTTGTTAAGAGCATGGCAAGTGATCTGCAAACAAATGTGGATAGGGAAATAACTTAAAATAACATAAAAAAAAAAAAATGCTGGAGGCCCCCTTCTCAGCAGAAGAGGTACAGGAAGTCATTAAGAACCTCAGAAACTCAACGGCACGATGCCGCACATATGGTGGGAATACCCCAGAATACGCACTTTCTGGAAAAAAGTATTCAATTTAATGGATAGATAGTGGGAAAATAAAATACTTGGAAATTAAAAAAAATGAAAAAATTATAATCTTGACCTAGGAGGACGAAATTCAAATGGAGTAGGAGGTTGGGGTGGCAGTGGATGTGGCTGTGTAGGTGGAAGCGGCAGTGGAGGAGGACGAGGTAGCCAACACTGGTTCAAAAATACAACAATGGCTGGGTAAGGCTAGTGGTGAATGATGTGTCGAATTTTGTCCCCCGTCGCATAGTGTCCGCCCTGTACTGCGCTTGCTCAGTACGTAGGAGAAGGGGATTTTGAAACTCTCCTCAAGACGATGCACGGTGACTTCAGCTTCAAGCCACATCATCCGAGGTTGAAGCCTAGCCAAGTGAGCCCATGAGGAGCCCTGTTACTATGTGCTACCGTATGTCCACTTGGATGGTCGGGCTTGAACCTGCACTCACTGCGCAGGCGACGTTCATCTTTGGAGATTTTGTGAATCTCCTTGTCCTCCGTACTGCGCAAGCACTGCATCTGCGCAGTAAGTGGCCGGACACTATCCGATAGCAAGACAGTTTTCATCAGAACAACGGTATATGTGTCTATTCTGCACAAGGTACAGCCAAGTCCTGGTTCATTTTAATGAACGTGAGCTTGTCCACATTGGCTCTGGACAGGCGGCTGCGCTTGTCTGTGATAACGCCCCCTGCCGTGCTAAATACACGTTCAGATAATACACTGGCGGCAGGGCAGGCCAGCACCTCCAAGGCGTAAAGGGCAAGCTCAGGCCATGTGCCCAATTTGGAGACCCAGAAGTTGAAGGGGGCAGACCCATCTTGCAGTACGTGTAGACGTGTGCACACATACTGCTCCACCATGTTGGTGAAATGCTGCCTCCTGCTAAGACGTTCCATCTTAGCTGGTGGTGCTGGTTGTTGTGGCGTGCTGACAAAGCTTTTCCACATTCCGTCTATGCTAACCCTGCCTTCCGAGGTGCTGGCGGTGCCCCGGCTGCGTTGGCGACCTCTTCCTCCTCCTCTGCCTTGGCCTTGTGCTTCCACCGTACCCCCGCTTCCAAGTGGGAATGCCACCAGCAGTGCGTCTACCAGCATGCGCTTGTACTCGCGCATCTTACGATCACGCTCCAGTGAGGTAATTAAGGACGGCACGTTGTCCTTGTAACGGGGATCCAGCAGGGTGGCCACCTAATAATCAGCACCAGTTAAAATGTGGGCAACTCGGCGGTCGTTGCAGAGACACTGCAGCATGTAATCGCTCATGTGTGCCAGGCTGCCCAGAGGCAAGGAAAAGCTGTCCTCTGTGGGAGGTGTATCGTCTGTGTCCTCTGTATCCCCCCAGCCATGCACCAGTGATGGACATGAGCTGGTCTGGGTGCCACCCTGCTGTGAACATGGTTCCTCCTCCTCCTCCATCTCCTCCTCATCCTCCACCTCGTCATCCTCCAGAACTGTGCCCTTGCTGCCAGACAATTGTGTACCTGGCGCTTGTTGGTGCAGGAACCCACCCTCGTAGCCACTTGTAAATGACTGCCCTGAAAGCCTTGGAAATGAACCCTCTTCCTCCTCCTCCTCATCCTGTGCCACATCCTTTTCAATCATCGCCTGAAGAGTTTTTTCAAGGAGGCATAGAACTGGGATAGTAACGCTGAGAACGGCGTCATCGGCACTGGCCATGTTGGTGGAGTACTCGAAACAGCGCAACAAGGCACACAGGTCTCGCATGGAGGCCCAGTTATTGGCGGTGAAGTGGTGCTGTTCCGCAGAGCGACTCACGCGTGCGTGCTGCAGCTGGAACTCCACTATCGCCTGCTGCTGCTCGTACAGTCTGGCAAGCATGTGCAAGGTGGAGTTCCAACTTGTGGGCACGTCACATATGAGACGGTGAGCGGGAAGGCCGAAGTTACGCTGCAGTGCTGACAGGCGAGCAGCAGCAGGGTGAGATCGCCGAAAGTGCGCACAGACGGCCCGCACTTTCTGCAGCAGCTCTGGCATATCGGGGTAATTCTTAAAGCGGTTCTGCACTCTGTAAAAAAAATTTTTTTTTTAGGACGTAATATAAAGTATGCTTACCTTTATTAGGGGACTCACCTGTTCCATCTTCCATCTCGATCGCCGCCGGTTTTCATCCGATGAAGTTCCTCGTCTTCTTCTTTAGTGCTGGGGGCCATCTTGCCTGTGGGCATGTGAAACACCCACAGGAACTTTAGATGGCCCAGCATGCACCGCCGTTACTCGCGCGTGCGCAGTAACGGCACATCTGCCGACATCTCACGAGATTTCGGCAGATGTGGCCGAAATCTCGGGAGATTTCGGAAGATGTGGCCGAAATCTCGCGAGATTTCGGAAGATGCCCGCACTGACTCCTGGGATCAATGACACCAGGTCCCAGGAGACAGTGCGCCGTGACGACGATCGACGCAGAGACCCCCCCGCCGCCGCAGAGAGAGAAGACCGGAAGTCTTCAATTACAAGGTAAGTAAAAAAAAAAAAACATTTCATTTAGTACTCTTTGCCTGATTTGGAAGGCAAAGAGATTTACTAAATGAAATGGGTGCAGAACCGCTTTAAGGAACCTCTGGACCACCAAGTTCAGCACATGCGCCAGGCAAGGGATGTGCGTCAAACCGGCAAGGCCCAGAGCTGCTACGAGATTTCGCCCATTATCGCACACCACCAGGCCGGGCTTGAGGCTCACTGCCACCAACCACTCATCGGTCTGTTGTTCCATGTCCCTCCACAACTCCTGCGCGGTGTGGGGTTTTTCCCCCAAACAGGAATGTTTTAAAACTGCCTGCTGTCGTTTAGCCCTGGCTGTGCTGAAGTTGGTGGTGAAGGTGTTACGCTGACCGGATGAGGAGGCGGTAGAGAATGAGGAGGCGGAGTAGGAGGAGTTAGCAACAGGAGGCAAACTGAAGTGCCCTGCAATCCTCGGTGGTGAAAGGACATGCGCCAAACTGCTATCCGCCTCAGGCCCAGCCGCCACTACATTTACCCAGTGTGCTGTTAGGGAGATAAAACGTCCCTGACCGTGCTTACTGGTCCACGCATCCGTAGTTAGGTGGACCTTGCCACAGATGGTGTTGCGCAGTGCACACCTGATTTTGTCCCCCACTTGGTTGTGCAGGGAAGGGATAGCTTGTCTGGAAAAGTAGTGGCGGCTGGGCACGACGTACTGTGGGACAGCCAATGACATCAGCCTTTTAAAACTCGGCGTATCCACCAGACGGAATGACAGCATTTCAAAGGCGAGGAATTTTGAAATGCTGGCATTCAGGGCCAGGGATTGCGGTGGCTAGGGGGGTACTTCCTCTTCCGCTCCAGTGTTTGGGAAATAGAGAGCTGAACGCTTCCATGGGACATTGTGGAGATGGTTGGTGACCCAGGTGGTAGTGTTGCTGGCAGATCCTCTGTTTGCGGGTTGGCATGTGTCACTGTCACTACAGAGGTGGATGAAGAGGCCGAGACTACAGCAGAAGAGGAAGCAGGAGGAGCCAGAGACCTTTCTTGTTTTTTGAGGTGTCTACTCTACTGCATCTCGTGCTTTGCACTTAGATGCCTGGTCATGCAGGTTGTGCTTAGGTTGAGAACGTTTATGCCTCGCTTCAAGCTCTGATTGCACAGCGTGCAAACCACTCGTGTCTTGTCATCAGGACATTGTCTAAAAGAACTGCCACGCTATGGAACTCCTTTGGTGTGCTCGGTCCCTTGCTGCGTTGGGCAGTAGCAGACGTACTGTCTAGGGGACGGATGCTCCGCTTTTGCACCCTGCTCCCTCTTCTGCTGTGCTGGTGGCTCTGTGCAACCACCACCTCTTCCTCTGAACTACACTGGTCACCTGCATGACGTTGATTCCATGTGGGGTCAAGGACCTCATCGTCCTCCACATCATCTTCCACCCAAAATTCACCCCTGCCCTCCTTGTCGGTCTGCACAATGGCGAAAGCAGCAGCAGTTGGCACCTGTATTTTGTCATCATCCGAGACGTGCTGCGATGGTCCTCCCATGTACTCATCATGAAACATAAGTGGTTGGGCATCGGTGCACACAATCTCTTCCACTTCTGGGGCAGGGCTAGGTGGATGGCCCTGGGAAACCCTGCTAACAGAGTCATCAAAAAGCAGAAGAGACTGCTGCATGATTTGGGGCTCAGACTGATTGGCTGATTTGCAAGGGGGTGAGGTGAAAGACTGATGGACATCGGCTGCAGGTGCCAACTCTGAACTTTCATCAGGAGACTGGGTGGGAGACAATGTGAAGGAACCGGAGGCACTGTCAGCAGCAACCCAATCTACTATCGCCTGTACTTGTCCTGGCCTCAACATTCGTACAGCCTCATTAGGCGCGCCAAAATACTGCTGCAGGCTCTGTCGCCTACTCGCACCTAAGGAAGGTGTTTCACTAGTGCGTGTAGCTGGCACAGATCGACCACGTCCTCTCCCTGCAACAGGAGCGCCACCAGCAGCACCACGACCCAGGCCACGTCCCCTTTTTGATGATCTCCTCATATTTTCAAAATTTATGATCCCGCCCTATATGGGCGTTTTTGTATATAGCAGAATACACGTACAGTGTCTAAAGCGTTTATGAACACGCAGAAAATGCTATTGGGAAAAAAAAAACACAGCAAAATTAAATTTTTTTGCAATGTTTTTCCAATATCAGAATAAACGGACAGTATGTAAAGCGTTTATGAAAACGCAGAAAATGCTATTGGGAAGATAAAAAACCCTGCAAAATAAAACATTTTTGCAATGTTTTTCCAATATCAGAATACATGGACAGTATGTAAAGCGTTTATGAAAACGGAGAAAATGCTATTGGGGAAAAAAAAACACTGCAAAATTAAATTTATTTGCAATGTTTTTGCAATATCAGAATACACAGACAGTATGTAAAGCGTTTATGAAAACGCAGAAAATGCTATTGGGAAGATAAAAAAACCCTGCAAAATTAATTTTTTTGCAATGTTTTTCCAATATCAGAATACACGGATACCGTCTACAGCGTGTATGTATGAACACGCAGAAAATGCTATTGTTTTTCCAATAGCAGAATACACACAGACTATGGTGTATTTCTTAGTATATGCAGTGTTGGTCCTAATGGTGCACTGACCTTGCAGGTAAAACTTTCATATTTTGTCTGGCACTGGCCTCATGGCACTGTTAAAAGACTGTGCACTGCACCCCAGCCAGGGTACAATTGATTTAGGAATCTCTTTAATAATTCTCTCTGCCTCTTTTGCTTAATAAAGAAACTCCCTACTCTAGCTATCTAGATCGCTCACTGATCTAACTAATTAGAAGAAAATTCAAGGAATGTGGACTGACTGACTGAATCACACTAACTCCTAAAATCCTCTCAGCAGCACAGGAACCTGTCTATAACAGAATGATGCTGTGTGCTGTGTGTCTGGACTATATATAGAGGCTGGGTCACATGCTGCACTGGCCAATCACAGCCATGCCATTAGTAGGCATGGCTGTGATGGCTTCTAAGGGCACACTAGTGAAACGATCGTCGATTGGCTGCCCTGCAGCTGTTAAAAAGGCGCCAATACAGCGCCGAACACCGGACCCGAACCCGAACTTACAGCCAATAGTTCGGGTTCGGGTCCGGGTCCCGAACACCCAAAAGTCCGGTACGGACCCAAACTTTACAGTTCGGGTTCGCTCAACCCTAGTGGTAAATAGTATGTAAGACATTTTCTGTGACAGATATGTTTTTATATGGATAATTTTTATACAAGATAAATAATAGATTTTTGATTTTACAAGATTAGAATGTGTAAACCTCCAGCCTAACAATCTGCAAATATATATTTGTTAAAGTAGCAGAGGTAATGTTACAACCCCATGATAGGAATTGGCCATGGACCTCATTTCTTAAATCTATGTTAATTTGTATGTAAGTCTTGTAAGTTAAGTTTTCAAGGCTAGTTAGAATTTTTCATCAGACATACTATTCAATTAGCACGTAAAGCTTGAAATCCAGTCTTATTCACTCAGCCAAGATATCAAATGAATGCCAGCAATCAATTCAACCTGTCTCCTTTAATCAATAGCTAACATATCTAAACTCTCTAACACACATGCTGCACATTTTAAACATTTAGTATTTTTTTTTACACTATTGTAGTCTCTAACAAAATTTTGAGGTTGAAAATGCAAAAACTTGATATGTTTACCAAAGTTCTTATGGTAATGGTTTTGGTAATTTTGTAATCTTTACAATCCTAAACAAAACACCCATGCATCTGTCTCGCACGCTGTATTTTCATGTCTTATCTGCACTTATCACAGCTGTTTGACGTTAGAAAATAAGAGTTTACAATTATAAAGTCCTACACTGTATGTGTTTATCAAATCTAAACACAAATGATAGGTTTAAATCAGAAATATTTTATTTGTTTCTGTTAGGTGGCCAGTATGGAAAATATTTTTTTAAGAAAGCTCATTATACTTCTTAGGCCCTGGGTTCTCTGTTATCTGGGAGAAATCCAGTATCTTCCCAATAGGCAAAGCTACTGCCCAAAAAGGCCATCTGGGTTCCCAGCTACAATTGTAAACTCCTTTAAATTTATCTTGGACAGTAGTACAATTACACTTGCAATCCAACATTTCTAATAATATCCAACCTTTGATGTCCTTATTGCAGCAGAAAACTAAGCAATGGATAGATATCCCTCTACATCTCATGGGTAGGGTAAATTTGACAAAAAAAAATGTTCTTACATAAACTAGCCAATACTCCTTGTAAAGTTCCTGTGGGATTTGATAATAATTGTAGAAAACGATATACTACTACAATCTAGATATTATCTCATCTCTATGCATTAACTTTGTTTAGTCTCTGTAGATTAGTCAGTCTGTTAAACCTATGAGCGCATGCTACTGTTAGTATCACAATAATACGAGGTTAGCTATGAAACCAAACACAAACTGCTGCTAATAACACACTATCTTATTTATTTCCCAAGAATCAGGAATGCTCACATAAAGTAATAAAAGACATTACAATATCACAAGGCTTACAATCAAATCATATAATACAAGAATATCAAAGATACTTATCACAGGGCCCTCCTTGTAGTCTCGAAAAATGGCCGCCAGACCATGAGGTGACTAGAGACATCCTCTCATGACCCCATTCCCAGCAAAACAGAGAGAAGAGCTCTCTGCGAATTCCTTTTACCAAGCTCACTCATTCAAAACTCCCCCCCCTTGCTTCGCACCCAATGAACACCAGCAAAAGGTGATCCAGGAAGTAAACTGCACTTTCCACTCAGGGGCTGTGCCTCTAGCCTGGAGCCGTCTTCACCGCAGGTGGGCCCAGCCATTGCTGGTGTGTTTTCCAACCTGGCTACATTCCAATCCGGGGGAATGCCTTCTGTCCTCAAAGATATTGGGAATGAATCGATGTAATATTACATGAGTTCATATTGAATCCAACATATGCCGCTTTGCGACTGAAAATCGCATAAAAACCCTTCTTCAAACACGGCTCCTATTGAACAGTCCATAACTGTTTTGTCCCTGACATGCGTTTCCAAACCAGTATCCATAGAACAGTCCTTTAAACGTCTTAACGTGTCGTATTTTTACAACGTGTCCCTGACATGCGTTTCCAAACCAGTATCCATGGAACAGTCCTTTAAACGTCTTAATGCGTTGTATTTTTACAACCTGTGCAGAAGCAGCTCCTATGGAACAGTCCATTGTGGTCTTACCATGTTATGCTTCCCAACACGTGCCGCTTTGCCACTGAGTAACACATCCTTCTTCAGCGACAGCTTCCATGTCACCAGTATGTATCTTTGGTATCTTCTCCTTTCCGGTGTCTTCAGGACGGATGCAGTACAGGCAAGGGGTGTCCATTCATTCACCATTCACCAATACACATTCAGAGCAACATATCAACAGCTCTCAAATACTGATCTATTATTTAGATAAGTCTCGAGGAGGGCCTTATTCACCCATATTAATAACCTACAATACTCATAGGTCACACTATACCATAATCTAAATCAACTTATTACCATACTATATACATATATATGTGTCCCGTCCATTTACGCACCCTGCTCCCAACCCTATAACCCTTTACTGTACATATGGGTCGGGATTAGGCAGGCTTGCTCACAACGGTATTGCAGGGCTCTGACTTGGCAGCAAGGTCTCTAATTTGTACACAGAGACTCTACTGTCAATTCGTCCCTCAACTTGCATAGACAAATGGGAGATCCTTCTATATAAATATCGAGTCTAATCACACATATAAATCTGCAAAAATGACACAAAAACACACAATTCCATCCCTGTGCCTGGATTTCAGAGACCATGTCCAGGGTATACCATGCACCTCTACCTATGGTTAGGTTCAAGGAACCTTCCCGTTTTATGACTAACATTACACCGGCATTCTTTAGGACAAAGAAACAAACTTGTCTATGTCCCAAATGACACCCAGGTGCTTCCTCCCCAGCAATGATCCCTGAAATAACTTCCCAACATTTTTACGTTCACCACCATGATGTATTGACCTGGCATACAAAGGGCATCATGGTCATGCTTCCGACCGAGGGAAGTATCAACCTGCTTCCATCTCCTCTGATCACATGTGGGTGATTTAGCCTCAAATGCGACAAGATAGAATCCCCAATCAGTAAGCCCATTGATGCCACCAAACCTACAGACCAAGTCCGCACTTCTATATATGGGATCATACAGCCTAACACCTTTCACCATCCAAACTGGTACAGCCCATCCAGGCATTCGACCACCATTTTGGATTAGTGTAGGCGACGTGTTTTGGCATAGTCTTACTGAGCGGTGATGCTAACTCATCAGGCCACTGCCCTTTATACAGAGATTGCGCAATCAGCTTGATGCTGGTTGACACTTCCGTCCGACACTGCGTGTACGCCAGAGCCCATGACCGATTTCCATCCTGTACCCTCACACCCTCCACCAACCTCTCAACATGGTTCACCAAATCTGGAGACCCTGGGTATTTTGTGAATGTTATTAAGGATGCCACCAATCTCTCTGAGTAACAAAGTCCCGCTCAAGCTATGGCTGAGAGTTTGTTCCTCAGGATACCGACGTCTACTCCATTACCAACACCCATCCCAGCTCCTATTCCCCCAATATAGTGCTGAATACATGCCTCCTCTTGTGGTTACTCCTCAGAGATAAGCATCCTGCATGCACCTTATTCCGTGTCCGCACATCTCTGGGAGTAAGTCACTGGTACGATGACAGCGCTTGATTCAGCGTATACTCAGCAAATATAGGGTAATAAAACCACTGTGAGATGTCGCAGCACCATGTGGTGAAGGCATATTGTACTCTGGTAGTCAGCGTTTGCTCCCTTTATCTATCGGAGCATGCTCCTGTGTGTATACACTGGCATTCCCTGTGCAGGGTTTCAACTTCTCAGGTGAGACCTCAACCAGGCGCATCTCCCCCAGACAAGGAAATGTTCACCCCATTGATGTGTCACCTGACACCCTCTAGTCCGGCCAACAGACACCTTATTATGTATAAGTGCTCGCCTCCTGGGTACCTGCACCATATAAACTCTGTTACGTCAATACATGTCATACATTACACAACTTTCCTTATTTCAACTCCTCCCTCCAACAAAAAAAAACATATATATTTTACATTTCCATGTTCTGATGGATTGGATGTGTTATATTCCTTTCCCAACCTCCAACCCATTGTACGTATATTAATAACACGTTTGCATTCATCAGGAGAGAGTCCAGCAAAAAAAATATTTCAAGTCTTATTGATAGGCACAGTCTTTCAGATTCAGCACCAGATCGTTCATAGGAAAAGAAAAGTGTTAAAGTGAATCTTTTCGTTTGTCCCGTCTCTCCTGATATTTAGTGGAATAAATTTGGGGTGTGGTATGGCACAGACAAACTGCCAACCAGATGATCATCTGTCATCCATTTTTCCAGAACCTTTCCAATCTCGCTCCACCAGGATTCTGGAATTGAAAAACAAGAGCAGAATCAAATTCTTATCCATAATATCTGCTTGCTTATTATATTTACTCCTATTTCCTATTTACTTAGTATTCCTGGCTTCTGCAACTTGATCAAACTATCAAAACAACCATGACCTCTTTAGGCAGACTCCACTCTAAAATGAATCCGCATGGTATGATCAAAAATTAAAAAAACGAACGTCACTGTTGTTTCTCAAAAATTCTCAATTTAAAAACGCAAAAAGAAAAACAACCAATGCATTTATCTTTATCTTACGATCTATGCACTAACTTTATCTTACGATCTATGCACTAATTCCCCTTTCAGGTGTATAAAGCCTAAACCTTTTGGAGCTTTTTACACCTGAACAAAACAACAATAAAATAGCTGACTAAGCCAATACCCAAAAACAAAAAAAAATATGTTTTTTTTTTTTCCAAAAAAAAACAAAAATTTAAAAAAGAATAAACATTAAAAGTCTGGCCATTATCACCCAAGAACAACATGACAAGACAACCACCATACAACAATGACAAACACTCAACTTTTAACTAAAGACATCCATGGATTTTCTCCTGAGAAGAGTACATGTTTCTTTTTTTTATCTGAAAGACAATAAGTTAATGGGAAAAAACAACACAAACAAAACAAACAGAACGTTTGTAACTTCATCACAACATTTGCTACCTCATTTGTAACTCTTTAGTTTTGTCAGATTATTGTTTAAATATTTTCATTGTTTGCAAACAATTACTAATTAATGAGCTCATGGTACCATGTGATAATCGATTATGCATTTACAATAACCTAACCCCCGTGTTGGTCTCACTTTGACGGACCTGCAAACAAAACACAAATGTTTAGTATTCAAACCTGTTCTCTCCCTGGTTTCTGGAAAAGGAACACAAAGACAATGATTAAACACGATTATCATGACAATTGACTTTAAGTGCCCCAAGTCTCTTCTCATTAATTGTACTGCTAGGGGAACACCGAGTTGTAGTATAAACAACTAAACTAAAAAAATAAAAATTACAAACATTAAAACTAAAACTAAAATTAATAAAAAAAAAAAAAAATTGAAAAGTGAAAAAAAATTTAATAATAAAAAAAAAAAAAATATGAAAAAAAAATAATTCATAATAAAAAAAAAAATGAAAACATTAAAAATTAAAATAAAAAAAACTAATAAAAAAAATTCATAAAAATTAATAAAACATTAAACCTTATATAAAAAAAATTACAAAAATACTTAAAACCTTATTCATAGGAAGGAAGCTTTGATCAGAGTATTTTTAACATACTTGCAGCTGACTAAGTGCTGCCAGCATTGCTTCCCCCAGTGCTATGTTTGAATAACCATTCGGCTACTTCCATTTTGATTTTATGCAACTGTCCTACATATTGCTTTTCAGTTTGTAGACTCCGTAATTGGGTCTTAACGGGGAATTGGGTTTGCTTACTATGGGCTCCATGCTTTGGATTGCTACCCCACCTGGCCGAATAACATTCATAATGCCTTGGGGTAGTTTTCAGGTATGATCTTTTTTTGATATCGTTACTCGCCCAACAATACTTTGCGATGTGACCTCCCCTTTTACACAAACAACATTTTAGCTCTGGTTTCTCTGCATAGGCCCTTTTTTTAACATCTTGTGCTGGAAATTCGCGTTGCTGGATAATATTACTGTGATTGGAATTAACAGACTTTACACTTTCATCGTCTGAGGAGTCATCAGAAGTTTCCATTTCAACTCCTGAATCAATTTCAAGCGCAGTTATCACGTTTGTATTTACGTCTCCAGCATCAATTCCCATCATAGTAATATGATTTGCAGCAACAATAGTATATGGGTCCTCTTTATGTTCCACTTCTACTTCTGTACACTGAGCATGTACAGGGTACCTCCACCATTGCATCTTCGGCTATTGTAGGTTTGGAGGATAAATCCATTATGGCTGCCTGTGCACCCTGTAACTCCTCCTTAAGCATTGCGATAACCTGCAAATTCTCAGCCTCCCTTTGATTCAAAAAGACGATGCAACCTTCTCTTAATTCACACGTTTTTCCTAATTCCTCCAATCTCTGTTCTAATTCGCATTTTTTCGTCACTAATTGTTCAATCTGACTACGCGCTTGTGCATCTGCATTTTCAACCCTAATTAATATATCTTTTGTTATATTTTGTAGCTGCTGCATGAATTGCTTCCTTTCATCTATCCATTCTGATTCCTTCCGTTCAGAAATGTCTCTAATTTTTAAAAACATGCACATCAAATTTGCTAATCTCTGTTTTCTGCCTTTTTTTGATTTATTACTTATAAGGCTGTTATGTGTATTACATTGTGTCAAAAGTTCATTAAATTGTTGTGTCAACCCACCTTCTTGTGTAGATTGAAATCTAATAGCCCCATGTTTAGCGATGAATAGCTCGATGGCCTCCATTGATATGCTAACTAGCAACTAGCTACACTGAACAGTTGTTAAGACAATACACACACAGATGAACAAACAGATAAGCAACCCCCCACAAGCTGCTCAAAGTCTAGTTTTTCACCTCTAGTCCCACACAGAAGACCCAAAAACAAAACACAGCACAAAAAAAAAAAAAAAAATACAAAAAATCAGTTTAAACTACGAACTTTTCCAGAAAAGACACTCTTACTGCTGTCTCCTCTTAAATTGCAGGCCACAGTGAACTCCTATTGGAACTGAGAGCTATCACACTCACATGGGTAACAAAAAAACTAAAAATATATAAAAAAATTAAAATAATTCCCACTTTTTTCCTCAGCGCTGTGTGGTTTGTCCTGTCAATTTATCGATTATATAAAATAACCCAAGGGGTGATCATCCCCTTACTCGCCAGTCACAATGACCGGTTACCTGGCCAAACTTATAAACATTTAACATACATACATATATCAGCCACAGCTCTCACCAGGTTCTACGCGTCCGCTTCACCGATGAGATCTTTCACAGAATTTTCATGACCATCCAAGCGTGGTTTCAGAATTCGCGAGCCAGCGCAAATCTTGTCCACACTAGAGACGATTTTCCGTTCTGGATATTTGAGGGTTTGTGTTAATGAGACTCGAAACAAAGAAAAATGCCTTAGGTTTGTGAATCCAATGCAGAAAAAAACGATATTCTGTTTGTCTCAATCTATGGGTGCCAAATGTGGGATTTGATAATAATTGTAGAAAACGATATACTACTACAATCTAGATATTATCTCATCTCTATGCATTAACTTTGTTTAGTCTCTGTAGATTAGTCAGTCTGTTAAACCTATGAGCGCATGCTACTGTTAGTATCACAATAATACGAGGTTAGCTATGAAACCAAACACAAACTGCTGCTAATAACACACTATCTTATTTATTTCCCAAGAATCAGGAATGCTCACATAAAGTAATAAAAGACATTACAATATCACAAGGCTTACAATCAAATCATATAATACAAGAATATCAAAGATACTTATCACAGGGCCCTCCTTGTAGTCTCGAAAAATGGCCGCCAGACCATGAGGTGACTAGAGACATCCTCTCATGACCCCATTCCCAGCAAAACAGAGAGAAGAGCTCTCTGCGAATTCCTTTTACCAAGCTCACTCATTCAAAACTCCCCCCCCTTGCTTCGCACCCAATGAACACCAGCAAAAGGTGATCCAGGAAGTAAACTGCACTTTCCACTCAGGGGCTGTGCCTCTAGCCTGGAGCCGTCTTCACCGCAGGTGGGCCCAGCCATTGCTGGTGTGTTTTCCAACCTGGCTACATTCCAATCCGGGGGAATGCCTTCTGTCCTCAAAGATATTGGGAATGAATCGATGTAATATTACATGAGTTCATATTGAATCCAACAGTTCCTATACATACACTTTTTTCAACAATTGTCTGTTCTACCTTTCTTTGACAGAAGCAATACCTTAGTCTGCATTTGTCATACAATTTTTGGGTAATTTGTATGCCATACAAGAATTTAAGTAGTTCCCACAACCGGAGGAAGAGTTCAAACTCCCCTCCAATTTTTTTATTTTACTATTATCAACTTTGTTACACAATTGGTATACAACTTGGAACCTATAGGGACTTCTAATACCTCTGCAATCATCCCCCCCTTTGAACAACTCTTCAGAAGACCAGATACGTCCAAACTAATCTCTACTTTTTTTTTTAATCAGGTAAAAAAGTTTATTGAAATAACAAACATTCTATATAGATAAAACTAATCTCTACTTACCGTATTTATCGGCGTATAACACGCACTTTTCCCCCCTTAAAATCGAGGGTCGTGGGTGCGTGTTATACGCCGATCCCCCAAAAAATGTTCCAAAAAAAATCAAACGGCGACGAAAAATAGCGACCGCCATAAAAAAAAATGAGCGCCACCGAAAAAGACCGAGCGCCGCCGAAAAAGACTGATCTGACTGCTCGGCTCCGCTCGCAGTCCCGCCTCCCTGCACTCGCTTCCGAAACAGCAAGGAGGTGGGACTGCGAGCTCGGCTCGGTCTTTTACAGCGGTGCTAGCTCGGTTGCTGACGCTGGCAAGCCGCAAATGACACTGGGCAAGCTGCAAATGACGCTGGCAGGCTGCAAATGACACTGGGAAAGCTGCAAATGACACTGGGCAAGCTGCAAATGGCGCTGGGCAAGCTGCAAATTACGCTGGGCAAGCTGCAAATGACGCTTAAATGTAAGTTTTCTAAAACTTTTTTTCCTTAAAATGCCCTCCTAAACTTGGGGTGCGTGTTATACGCTGGTGAGTGTTATACGCCAATAAATACGGTACTTACTAAGATATCCAGAGTCAGATGTCAACAATGTAAGACCCCTTTCACACTGCAACACCGCTAAAGTGCCGGTCATTTTTGCCATGCTTTAGCTGCGTTTTAGCAACGCTTTTCGGGCGTTAGCGGGCCGGCTTTTTTAGGGTCACGTGACAATGTGACTTTAAAAAAATGGAAAAAAGACCAGTTTTGCAGCACTTTCAAATCGCTTTTAAGGCCCTTTGGAAGTGCATTTTAGGAGCCCTATTTACAGCGCTCCCAACCGGCCCCAAAGATACTGCTTTCAGGACTTTTTCTAACGCCCTGCAAGCACACTGCCCCAGTGTAAAAGCACACACTGCAAAGAATGGGAGGCAGTTTTCAGGCACTTTTTAGAGGCTATTTCTAGCACTAAAATGCCTGAAAACTGACTCAGTGTGAAAGGGGTCTTAATCAAGTGGTCTTTGCCTGCTCTTCAGCTCACTGACCAAGGCTGGTTGGAATTTTAGGATACATATAAGGGCTCAGGGACTAAGTAATACAACTGAAACATTTCCATTGCAACCACTTTAACTTACTAGATGGCACAAAATGAGTCTATGCCCTTCTGCAGTTTGCTTCCAGGGATGTGGAGATACTCCTGATTTTACCATTAGCTCTGGATCTGTCAATATGTCCAAAACTTGTGGCTAAAGGTCAATGACTTTATCTCCTCAGCTCTGGAACTTCCCAATATTTACCATCCCAAAAAGTGTTTATGGGTATTACTAGAGACTTGCCCATTTCTAAATAAGCTAAAGTACTACTATGTTCCTTTTATGCTAGGAAGACGATCCTCCTAGCATGGAAAGGATACTCTCCCCCTTCTTTTGAGAGTTGCAAAAAATTATAATAATAAATAATAACAACTTACCACTGCATAAACATACTTACAAACTCAGGAACAAGCCAAATTCCTTTGCTCATAGGTGGGTTTCAACCACACATACACTTGTTTTTCTGGATTCAGAGTCTGGATTAGCCCTTTTTATGATACTTACTTTAAATGCTTGCAATTGTGACCTTTGCCCTGTATTTACCTTGTTATACTTATAGCAGTTTGATGCTAAGAGAGATATGAGAGACTACTAGTATGACAGTTGTACTGCTTGTTGTACTTTGTATACATTTTATTGACAAAATCAATAAATATAGTTTATCAGGATCAGAGGGGATTTTGTCAGGCAGTTCTGTAAGCTTAAAGTCCACTTTATTTGTCAGCCAACAGAAGTAACAGGCTTTGTCTTCTAATTCATCTCAAACAAGACAGTTGCAGCCATCAGTGCAAAATACAGTCCTAATACAGAAGTCCAAGTGTGCTTAGCTTCAGCACAGACAGTATTCAAAGTCCCACTGAAAAGAAGGCTCACCGAGCAGGTAAATCTCAAACAATCGAGTCTTTCCAGGCTACATGCAGGTCTCCCTTCGGCTGACAGCAAACAAAGAACAACTACACTCTTTGTTCAGCTGATTAATAAACAGGGCTAAAAGGGAAGTACCCGCCCTCTACAATTAAGCCCCTCCTAATCTTGTCCCAGGCTGACTTTCCAAATCTTGTCGCTTATATGAGAAAGGGTTCCTTCACACAAGCTTTCCGATTAGGTCCGCCTGTCATTTTTTCAGGCGAATCTGATCAGACATTCCAATCACCCCTACGGGGCAGCGGATGTCAGCGGTGACATGTCCGCTGACACCCGGTGCTATTTGATCCAATCCTGCCTGTCAAATCCAGACGGATGGTGACCTTATTTGCCATTCGTCTGTTGGATAGGATGGGATCGGATGAAAACGGACAGACGATCCATTTTCATCCTATCTCCTCATAGAGGAGAGTGGGACTCTGACAGGTCCGTCTCAGCACAGTAAGCAGGGACAGACCTGTCATCCGCCAGCTCAGCGGGGCGCAAAACAGAGCGATAAAGCATAATCCAAGCAATATAATACTATTGATAAACCTTTGCCATACTTAAACATCAAGGCAAAATACATCAGACCCCTGTTAACTAGTGAGCCAACAGAAAATATTCATACAACTATAGTTAAAGTGGCATTAAACTCCAAAGCAAACCTTTATTATATTGCAGCTTACCAATTCTTAGATGTGATGGATGCTTTCTTTCTTCTATTTTCATATAGTGATCCAGCCAGTAAGTCTGTTGTTTTTCAAAAGAACAAGCTCTCTTGCCGATGTATTGATTACAGAGATGAGACGAAGCATTTATCACATTAGTAGGAATGCAAACAATGATCAGCTTTTATTCATTTATGTAAAAACTTTATCCCAAAAGGAAAAAAAAACTGTTTGCTCTAACTGCTTATAAAGTTAACTGAAGTTTGGCTTCAATTTGTTAGTGTTATTAAATTTGCTAGTACAACTAACACTTTGCTCCCCTAAGACTAAATATACTGCTGTTGCTCCTTCATCCAGAGCGGAGGCCTTTTGATACAGGAGGTGGGTTACTGGCCAGACCACTAATTACAAAAAGAGGGGGGAAAAGGCTAAAAAAGACAACTAATGCAGTCACCACATCTAATGATTGGTAAGCTGCAATACATTACATTTTTGTTTTTGAGTTTAATACCACTTTAAAGTAAATATGAAAACAGCAATATGAAAAGGGTATTATTGCTTCATTAATGTTGCTGGGTTGACTAAAAATTTAAGTACATACCGTATGTATATATTTTTTCTTTCACATCGGATACTTTGAGTAATTATTACACCATACAAAGTCTGCAACTCAAATGATCAAGAACTACAGTTTTAAATTCCACCGAGATGGTATTTGGTTCCAACTGCATTAAATCTGTTTAAAAAACATCTATCTACAAAGTGTTGAAGATGAAATAATGAAGGCATTTTTTTTTGCAAACATAATTAAATATTAAGAATATAAAGTTTGTGTAGCTATTTCCTAGTATTCAACAAATCAGTGTTAATTGATCAGACGCTGAATTTTCT
Source organism: Lithobates sylvaticus (assembly GCA_028564925.1). Taxonomy (NCBI): domain Eukaryota; kingdom Metazoa; phylum Chordata; class Amphibia; order Anura; family Ranidae; genus Lithobates; species Lithobates sylvaticus. The sequence goes on along the minus strand of CM053027.1, from coordinate 200,986,485 downwards.
ACATGCATTTTATGAGGTATAAACATATGAAGAGTTAGTAATCATTAATGAAATGCTAATAGCAGGTAAATAATTAATTTCTAAACACTGGTAATCATCAAGGTAAAAAACAATAGAAGGCATTTTATCACCAACAAGCCATTCTAGAAAAAAAGGTGAAAAAAAGTAAAAGAAAAGTTGGGGTATCTGGTTCACAACTTATTTAACTTTAGTGGGAGCAAGATGATTGTCTTGGCATATTTGGTCACACAACTACAAAATCTTAAAGCATATGTAAGACCAGACTCTTATATTGAGGGATAATTTGAAAGTCATACCAGTATAACCATGTTGCTATGAATTTCTCCTCCTGATGTTGGAGGGACATAGTAAGGGCTTTCAACTTTTGACTCTTGTTGACCACAAAAAAAAACATGACCGATATTATGAAAGTTTTGGCTGCATTTAGCAGATGTATGATGAGGACAGTTCTTTACTGTTTTCAAGAGTGGGTTGGGGTAATTGAGGATCTGGGCTATGCTGTCGGATGGTGAAATTCCAGTAGATTTGTAAAAGTGTGAAGAACTAAAAAATATGGAGCGCTGTTCCATACTCTTTTTTTTGCATCTCTCACACAACAGGGTAAGGGAAATGTTTGTATTTGTTGTAAAAACTGCCACTAGTAAAAGGGTCAGGATATCTATAGATCAGGCCAGTGTGTTGAATCATGTTAATGATTCGCTTTATGTGTGAGTCCGATGGGTAGCAAGCATTTTGGCAAAAATCTTATTGATCAGATTTAGAAGGAAGGTTGGTCTGTAGTTCCAACATTGCATTGGGTCTTCTCCTTCTTTGGGTATTACTGTTACATGTAAGCATATACTAAATACAATATAGTAAATACATTGATGAACTGTGATAGTAAGATTTGAAAGAAAGTTCTATAATAAGTTAAGGTGAGTATGACTGGGCCTGATGTCTTGCCTGTTTGCATGGATTTGAGTACAACTACAAGTCCAGGTTCTAATATCACGACTTGCATGGAGTCTCTAGCTTGTTTAAGTAATTTTGGTAGACCTGAGTAGGTTAAATAGGTCAGGATGGGGGTATAGCTGCCCTCTGGACTAATCTCCAGTTCAGATAAGAGATTTTATAGAGCATTGGCTGTGTTTTGTGGTTTACTGTATGTACTTTCAAGGCATAAGCAGAATAGATTTGGGGGACATATGAACTCAATTTAGGTTCCTTAAGGGATTTTGCTATTACTTTACCAGCTTTATTACCAAAGTCATTGTTCAAATATTTGTGTACAGTATCTGTTTTATTTATTTTTAATTTGGTGTACACACCTAAGCATACAATTTTACAATGCCATGCTGTAATGACATAGAAGAAAATCATATAAAAAAACGAATTGGTTGGATAAAAAAAACTAATAGCATATTTTAATCCAATGTACTTTAGAAACTATTTCCAGAAATTTTGAAGCCATAAGAAAATAAAAGGAGTGAGTAATCAGTGGGCACTATTAAAGTCTGTCATCCTGGAGGCAAGTTAATAAGAATAACCGGAAGAAAAAACAATATGGTTCACTAAAGAGGTAAGTAGGAGAGTAAAGGGAACAAATCAGCTTGTAGAAGCTTCAAGGAAACAGGAGGTGTAGCTGACAAAGAAGAGTATAAAAATAGACAAAAGGAGGCCAAACACATTATTAGTGCTGCCAAAGCACAGAAAGAGGAGGAAATTGCTAAATCTAAGATGCTAAGAAAGTTGATAAAAACCTTTTTTAGGTGCATTAGTGATAGAAGGAAAAAATACAATTGGATCACTAAAATTCAAACTGGGCACAAATCATATGTTGAGGGAGACCTGGATGTAGCAAACCATTTAAACAATTACTTCTGTTCAGTCTTCTTAGAAATAAATTGCACTAACAATAACAAGTTGGGTGATCATATTGGTTCTAGTAATGACAGTTCATTTTTAGGATTTCTGGAGGTAGCAGAGGAACTGGCTCGGTTAAAGCTTAATAAAGCAATGGGCCCTGAGAACTTTAAGATATAGTTGTGGGACCATTAATTGATCTTTTTAATCAATCTCTTCTAACAGGAGAAGTTCCCCATGACTGACAGACAGCTAATATTGTACCTTTCCACAAGAAGAGCAGCAAGGTAGAAGCTGGCAATTACAGGCCAGTGAGTTTAACATTCGTTGTAGTCAAGTTAATGGAATCAGTCCTAAAAAGACTTTGTGGGAATAACAGAAACTTGGTTTGACAGCTCACACGACTGGCTGGCAAATATCAAGGGGTATTCAGTGTATCGGAGGGGCAGGGAGAGTAGAAGAGGGGGAGGGGTGTGTCTATATATCAAGAATGATTTACTGCTGGTAGAGAGGAGTGATAATGTAAACGGAGCAAGTGGGAAGAGGAGTCCATGTGGGTGGAGCTCCAAAGCGAAGAAGCAGGTGGGAAATAAATAGTGGGGGTATATTACAGGCCCCCTAACCCGAAGGAGGAGTTGCACCTCCTATTACACTTAGAAATGGCAGCGGGGCAGGGAAATGTCATCATAATTGGGGACTTTAATTATCCCGATATTGACTGGGCAGAAGGGACAGCACACTCATTAAAGGCCCGTCATTTCTTAAACGTCTTACAGGACAACTTCATCTCCTAATTGGTGGATTCCCCAACTAGAAAGAATGCATTATTAGATCTATTAATTACGAATTATTCAAATGTGATCACAGATGTGGAAATATGGGACAAGTTGGGATCTAGCGATCACAGGATGATCACATTTAGCGTAAACCACAGAAAAAGGAGGCACGAAAGTAGTACACTAAATTTCAAACCAGCAAGCTTTTCTGAACTGTGATCAATACTACAAGACATCAATTGGGACTAAATCCTACAAACATTGAACACGGAGGAAAAATGGGAATGCTTTAGGAACATATTAAACAAAGGTATCACATGCATTCCAATGGGTAATAAATATGGAAGAGCGAAGGTTAAACCTGGGTGCCTAAACCATAACGTAACGAGGTCTTATTAAATAAAAAAAATGGCCTTTAAAAAGTATAAAGGGGATGGGTCATCATCAGCATTTCAACACTACAAGGAATGCAATAAAAAGTGTAAGAACGCAATCAAGGTGACTAAAAGAGACTATGAGAGACACATAGCGGAAAAAACATTTTTATATATATTAATAGTAAAAAATAACATAAAAGAAGATGAAGGGAGGATGGTTACAGATGAAACAGAGAAGGCAACTGTACTAAATGCTTTCTTCTCCTCAGTTTTGGAAAAAGAGGACTATACTGAGTTACCACAACTGTATTGTTATTAACAAGTTGCAGGATGTACACTTGTGGCTAACATAAGCCGTTGTCCTGAAAAGACTAGAAAAGCTTAACACAAATAAATCACCAGGAACGGATGGCTTACACCCAAGAGTCCTCAAAGAACTCAGTCAGGTTATAGCAAGACCATTGTTCCTAATCTTTATGGACAGCATATTAACAGGAATGGTACCAGCTGATTGCATAAAAGCCAATGTGGTACCAATATTCAAAAAAGGACAGAGCCGTATACCTGGAAACTACAGGTCAGTCATCCTAACATCAATAGTATGTAAACTGTTGGAGGGGATCATAAGGGACTAGACATGTGCAGAACAAAAACAATTGTTTAGTTTCGATTTGTTATTTACATAAATTAATTTAGTTAAATTCACATAATCAGTTTAATTCATTTTTGGAGTTCCTTTTGCTTATTCATTCAGTCAAATTGATTTGAATTTCCCAAATTTTTCGATTGGAAAACAAATAGATTTGTTTTTCAATTTCCAAATTTAAAAAAAAAAATAGAAAAGAAGATAAATCAATAGAATAGAAAAAATATATTAGAATATAAAAGAATATAACAGAAAATAAAAGAATAGAATATAATAGAGTAAAAAAGAATAAAATAGAATAGAAAATAAAAGAACAGAACAGAATAGAAACTAATAGAATAAAATAAAAAAGAATAGAATAAAATAAAATGAATATAACCATCTTCTGAAATTTGAATAGAAAATAATAAAATACAAAAGAACAGAATAAAAAAAAACAATAGACTAGAATAGAAATAATATAACCATTTCCCAAAATTCAAATAGAATCAATTTGATTTTGAATAGAAAAGAATAGATTGGAATAGAATAAAAAAAACAGAATAGTATAGAAAAAACAGACTGGAATAGAATAAAACAAATATAACTATCTTCCTATTCTAATTTATTATTTTCTATTCTATTCTATTCAAATTTGAAGTTATTCTATTTGACTTTTGGGAAATGGTTATATTCCTTCTATTCTCTATTTTATTTTCTAATTATTTCTATTGTTTTTTTTAATTCTATTCTTTTTCTATGTGTTTATTCTAATCTACTATTTTCTAGACGATTATATTCTTTTCTGTTCTATTTTCTTCTTTTCTTTTCTATTCTATTAAAAATTTGAATTTTGGAAGATGGTTTTATTCATTCTATTCTATTCTGTTGTTTTTTTCTATAGTACTCTGTTATTTTCTATTTTATTGTAATCTATTCTTTTCTATTCAAATTCAAATTGATTATATTTAAATTTTGGGAAATAGTTATATTCTTTGAATTCTATTCTTTTCTATTCCATTATAGCCTATTCTATTCTATTCTTTTTTTCTATTCTAATCTTTTCTATTCTATTCTTTTCTTATGTATTCAAATTCAAATTTATTCTATTTGAAATTTGAATTTCAGAAGATGGTTATATTTTATTTTATTGTATTTTTTATTATATTATATTCTTTTCTATTCTATTCTTTTCTATTATATTCCTTTATTTTCTATTCTATTTTATTCTCTTTGGAAATTGGAAAACAAAATGAAAACTATTCATTGTCAAAAGTCTGTAGAATGCACCTCCGTAACATCTCTAAAATTTGCCCCTTTTTAACAAATTAAATCACCAAGCTCCTCATTCACTCCCTTGTTATATCTTGCCTTGACTATTGCAACTCCCTTCCCATTGGCCTGCCTCTCCATAGGCTATCCCCTCTTCAGTCTATCATGAATGCTGCTGCCAGACTTATACACCTTACCAACTGCTCAGAGTCTGCCAACCATCTCCTCCAATCCCTACACTGGCTCCCAATCACCCAGCGAATTAAATTCAAAATACTAACCACAACATACAAAGCCATTTACAACTCTGCCCCGAGCTACATCAATCTTGTCTCCAAGTATCACCCAAATCATCCTCTCCATTCTTCTCAAGACCTCCTACTCTCAAGCTCTCTCATCTCCTCCTCCCATGCTCGTCTCCAGGATTTCTCCAGAGCCTCTCCCATCCTCTGGAACTCTCTACCTCAACCGGTCTGGCTATCCCCTACTCTTGCTACCTTCAGGCGATCCCTGAAAACTAATTTCTTCAGGAAAGCCTATCACGTCTCCAGCTAATATTTTACCACTTTCATCAGCTCATTCCCCACAGCTACAAACTTTTGTACCACCTACCCCACCCTATTTAGATTGTAAGCTCTTCTGAGCAGGGCCCTCTTAATCCTCTTGTATTTTATTGTGTTATAACTGTATTGTCTCCCTTTTTATATTGTAAAGCGCTGCGTAAACTGTTGGCGCTGCGTAAACTGTTGGGGAAATTGTATATACAACAAAGGAAATAGCAGGTGTAATCCAGAAATACTATGGGGAACTGTACTCAGTAAAGCAAAAGGGAAAGCAGGTCTCTGAATTAGAGAAGCTTGAAAAAGAAAAGAAAACAAAAGATTTTTTAAAAGAAGCCAGATTAAAGGTAATACCAGAGGATAAACTAGGGGCCCTCGAAGAACCAATAACAGAAGAAGAGTATATTCAAGCCCTAAAGAACACTGCAATAGGGAAAAGTCCAGGTCCAGATGGACTTACGACATACTAATATAAAAAGTTTAAAGAAATCTTAGAGCCTAAACTTTGCTCATATATGAATGGGATAGGTTCAAGTTGGGAAATGAGAAGGGAAGCGTTCGCGGCCACAATTACTATTATCCGAAAGGAAGGGAAAGATACCACCATATGCTTAAGTTATAGGCCTATTTCATTACTAAATGCCAACACAAAGCTATTTGCTAAAGTGTTGCCAAGTAGGATGAAAGCAGTAATGAATGATTTGGTGCATGCCGACCAAGTGGGATTCATCCCAAGGAGAGAGGGGAGAGATAATGGGGTAAGAACGTTACTGCTGAAAATGAAAGCAGGTAGATCCCCAGGACTACTCCTCTCAACAGATGCTGAAACAGCACTTGATAGGGTAGACTGGGAATTTATGATAAGTACTCTGGAGGCAATGGGAATAGGCCCAAGGATGACCAATTGGATTATACAACCTATACAATTGGATTATACAAGGCATTATACAATCACCCCACAGCCCGGGTTAAGATCAATGGGACATTACCGCTACCTTTTGAGATGCATAATGGAACGAGGCAGGGGTGCCCCCTGTCCACTCTATTATTTGTTTTGTCATTGGAACCACTCCTAGCAGGAATTAGAAAGAACCCAGATATAAGGAGAATTAAGATAGGAGAGGAAGAACATAAAATAGCTCCATACGCAGATGACATTTTGTTTTATCTAGATAGGCCTAGGATAACATTACCCAACTTAATGAAGCTTAATGAAGTCTTACGGAGAAATCTCAAATCCTAAAATTAATCCCTCTAAATCTGAAATTCTGAATATCAATTTAAGGAAACAGGAAGAGCTGGCCCTGAAAACAGAGTTCCCATTTACATGGAAGGAAAAGGAAATAAAATACCTAGGAGTAAAAATTGCACCGGGCATAGGGACAATGTAGCAAGAAAATGTTAAACCGCTACTGAATGAAATAAAAACAGAAATAAATAAATCCGCAACAAGGTATCACTCCTGGAGAGGAAGAATAAATATCATTAAAATGGTAATTTTGCAGAAGATCCTGTATAAAATGCAAATTTTACCAATCCCTCTCCCACAGGCCTATTTTAAATATTTGAAAAACATAATATCAAGGTTTATCTGGCAGAGAAAGAAGCCAAGGATAAGTTACTTCGTTTTGAATAAGGATAAACAGCAATGAGGATTGGGGGTGCCTGATTTAAAAAATTACTATAACTCAGTATTGCTTTCACTGGTGTTAGAATGGGTAGAAAATAACAAAGAAAAAAGATGGGTGGAATTGGGAAACACTATTAGTAATGAACCCCTGGGTATTATGTGCAGCAGCAACTATGAGGAATGGGATCTCCCGGATATATAAAATATTAGTGGGAATAAAAGGGCCGGAGGTACCACCGTTTATAGTAAAATGGGAAAGATAATTGTGAAAGTGAGAAGAGAAGATTTACATTTGGAAAATATATTTAAAATGGTACACAGCATGGCAATAGACAGCAATACTATTGAAATGAATTATAAATGTATTTCACACTGGTATATAACAGCAGAGATAGCACACACATACCAAAGTGAGACATCAAGGTTTTGCTGGCATGGATGCAATGCTGTGAGAACCATGGGCCACATATGGTGGACATGTATTAAAATTTAAATATTCTGGAGAGGTGTGTCAAGGGATAAAAGAGATAACTAATATAGAGGTACCGGAGGAACCATTGAGGCGTTTGTTTCATGGGGTAGAAATGTCAATAAAGCAATGTAATAGGATATTGGTACCCCATATAATGAACGCAGCAAAAAGTTTAATCCCCCAACAGTGGCAAGAAGTGGAAAGTCCCACGATCAGAAGCTGGTGTAAAAAAATAAATGATATTTACAATATGGAATATCTAATGCCCCGTACACACGATCGGAAATTCCGCCAGCAAAAGTCCAATGTGAGCCTTTGGTCGGAAATTCCGACCATGTGTATGCTCCATCGAACTTTTGCTGGCTGAATTTCTGCCTCTATTTTAGGTTTTCTATTTTTCTGTCGGAAATTTTACGACGGAAATTTCGATCGTGTGTACGGGGCATTAGATATACTGGAGATAAGGAAATGGAAGGATTTGAAAATAAGTGGAAAATGTGGAAGGAATTTAAGCACACAAGGAGATTTGTAGAGATGATGGGGACGGGCCAAGAGGGTAGACAGGGAGGAATGGGAGATAAGAGGGAGTAGGGGAGGGATGAGAGATGTAGGGGAGGGGGGGAGAGGAGGGGGTACCCCAGGGATTTACAAAAAAAATGTTAATGTATGGAATCGTTTTTATATATTTGATATAATGAAAATGAATAAAGAGATTGAAAATAAATTAAATAAAATACTGGTTACCTGGGCGTGTCCAAAGGGTGGTGATAAATAACGCATACTCAGACTTGCTTGGAGTGGTAAGTGGGGTACCCAAGGTTATGTCCTGAGACCAATTCTGTTTAATTTATTCATAAATTATATAGAGGTCAGTATAGATAGCTCAATTTCAGTTTTTGAAGACGACACAAAAATAAGCAGGGCAATAACTTCACATCAGGATATAGAAATTTTACAGAAAGACCTGAAAAAAATAATGGAGTGGGCAACTATATGGCAAAGGGTTAATATTGAAAAATGTAAAGTAATGCACTTGGAGCTTAAGAATATAAATCCAAACTATTCACTAGGGGGAATCAAGAATGGAGAAAGATCTGGGGGTCCTGGTAGAAGACAGACTGAGCAATAGCAGACAATGCCAAGCTGCAGCAAGCAAAGCCAACAGACTATTAGCTTGTATGAAAAAGGGAATTTACTCCAGAGATAAAACTATAATCCTGCCACTTTATAAATCTCTGGTCTGGCCACATCTGGAGTATTCCATCCGGTTCTGGTCACCAATTCTCGGGAGGTAGGTGGTGGAGCTGGAGAGTCCAGAGAAGGGAAACTGAATTGGTAGGCGGATTGGAGGACCTCAATTTACGAGGAACGACTGCAATCACTGAATTTGTTCTCCCTGGTGAAGAGACGCTTGAAGGGAGATATGATAGGAACATTTTTAGTCTCAGGGAGTGTAAGAAGACATGGGGCCACACAACAAGAAGGAAAGGGGAGACATGATTGAAACCTTTAACCTTTTCACTGCCAGGTCCGTATGCCGTACGAACCTACAGAACTGTCTGCAGGTGGCCAATACCTTACGCCATATGGACCTACATTCCTCCTCTGATATAAGCTCATGGTCACTTCAGTGACCATAAACTTATATCAGAAATGTTCAGCAGAGTCTGCTAAACAAAACAATAGCTCTGATTAGCAGATAACAAGCTAATTCAGCTAAAATGACACCCACTCTGCCACCGCTGCCTCTCTACCTGTCACCTGCTTCCCCTTCTCCTGCACTGCCTAAAATTATTTTTCTGTCCCCCCCCCCCCCCCCCCCCCACTGTCCTCTGCCTATTGTATATCTACTTTTTTTTTACCCCCTAGCTTCAAAGCACTAATTTTTACCCCCCAGCTTCAACCCCCCCCCCCGTGGATCCGTTGCAATTGCCGGCTCCCTCCGCTGCCACTCCCGCCGGCAATTGCACATTTAAACTTTTTTACATAAATTATGCCCCCCGATGGCACCCCCTGCATCTCTGCAAGCCAACATTCCCTGCAGCTGCTGCCCAGAAGATCTGCAAGTGCAGTGTATCAGAATGGAGAGCGGGGGGGCTGGTAAACATGTGTTTACTAGCTCCCTTCTTTTCCTAGGTGAACATAGTGAGCATTTGGAACCGAACGCTCATATGTTCAGTTGTCACGGTGGCATAGTAAACAGTGTTTACTTGCCACAGTTTATGAATAAATGAAAGCCGCTATTCAGAGGCTTCCATCCATTCATAAGTATTGCAGCTGAGCCTTCAGAGAAAGGGACTGAACTCTTCAGTCCCTTTCTCTGTCTAAAAAAAGAGACATTAGATTTTTGTTTAGACCCCTGATGTCTCTCCAAAGACCCCCCATTAAAAAAAATGTGTAAAACAAAATAAAAAAAAATGTGTAAAACAAAATTAAAAAAAATGTGTAAAACAAAATTTAAAAAAATGTGTAAAACAAAATTAAAAAAAATGTAAGAAAACTTTTTTTTTAAATGTGTAAATCTTTAAAAAAAAAAAGAAAAATGTAAAAAAAAAAAATGTAAAATAATTAATAAAAATCATAGCAAGGCCCCTTTCACACAGGCACCTCCATGGGACGGAATCCACTTGTTCAGCGGGGGGTCGGTCTGCTAATCCCTTGCGGATGACAGGTCTGTCTCTGCTCCGCTGTGCAGAGCAGAGACAGACACAGTTCCACTCTCCTCTATGGGGAGATCAGGTCAGACAGACGGAAAATAGGACCACCATCCATCTGTTTTTTTGAAGGCAGGATCGGATAGCGGCAGATGTCAGCAGACATGTCACCGCTGACATTTGCTGCTCCATAGGGGAGACTGGAGTGTCTGATCAGGTCCACCTGAAATATTGACAGGTGGACCTGATTGGACAGCCTGTGTGAAAGGGCCCTAAGGGTAAATTTAGAAATGCGTCTAAATTGTCCTTGCCTCTGAAGCCCAAGGCTACCCTCCGGAGGCTACTGACAGGTGTTGAGGAAGTGATGTGATGCCTCCTCACCACCAGTTTTAAGCCAACAAATGCATCACTTTTGCCAACAAATACTCCGCAACTGCATGCCACCCCCCAACCGTAAGTCTAAACAAAGCCTAAGGCCTTTTTCATGTGGGGCATACTACTACAGGGCCATGTTTAGCTGCAGAGGGATGCACAGGTGTTCTGTGCATCCCCATGCAGGCAGTCCCATTGATGTCAATTGGGACACAGCAGCTCCACGGGAATGCACAGGTGTTCTGTGCATTCCTGTGCAGGCAGTCCCATTCATGTCAATTGAGATGCAGCAGCTGCAAGGACACAGCCACTGCTCCCATCCATGTGGGTCATGTCCCTGAACTCACTCTGTTTGCGTTTGGGTCTATGCACCTACACCCACATGGATGTCAGATCTGTACTTGCCGCTGCTGTGTCCCATTTTACACGAATAGGACTGCCTGCACAGGGAGGCCCAAAATACCTGCGTATCCCTGTGCAGGTAAACATGGCCCTCCAGGGGGGTACACTTTAGCACATCCCGCTGAACGAAGCCCTAGTAGGAAATTAGCAGTAATTACATACCATATTTATCGGCGTATAACACGCACCGGCGTATAACACCAAGTTTAGGAGGGCATTTTAAGGAAAAAAAGTTTTAGAAGGGAAGTTTAGGGAAGAAAAAAACGTACATTTAAGTGTCATTTGCAGCTTGCCCAGCGTCATTTGCAGCTTGCCTAGCGCCATTTGCAGCTTGCCCAGTGCCATTTGCAGCCTTGCCCAGTGTCATTTGCAGCTTGCCCAGTGTCCTTTGCAGCTTGCCCAGTGTCATTTGCAGCTTGCCCAGTGTCATTTGCAGCTTGCCCAGTGTGATTTGCAGCTTGCCAGCGTCATTTGCAGCTTGCCCAGTGTCATTTGCAGCTTGCCAGCGTCATTTGCAGCTTGCCCACGTTTAAATTTGCCGCCTAGAAAGACCGTGCGAGCGCCGCCAAAAAAGACAGAGTGAGCGCCGCCGGAAAAGACCGAGCTAGCGCCGCTGGAAAAGACTGAGCTAGCGCGGCCAGGAAAAGACCGAGCGAGCACAGCCGGAAAAGACAGAGCCGACTGTTCGCAGTCCCGCCTCCCTGCTGTTTCAGAAGCGAGCGCAGGGAGGCGGGACTGCGAGCGGAGCCGAGCAGTCAAATCTGTCTTTTTCGTGGGCGCTCGGTCTTTTTAGGCGGCGCTCGTTTTTTTTTGCCGGCGGTCGCTATTTGATTGCCGGCGGCGCCGTTTGATTTTTTTGGGGGATCGGCGTATAACACGCACCCACGACTTTTCCACGATTTTAAGGGGGAAAAAGTGCGTGTTATACGCCAATAAATATGGTAAGTTATATTGTGTTTGTGCAAATAAGTGTTTTTTTTTGTGCAACTAGTGATTTAATAAACATTTGCGCAAAAATTGAGTGGCCTTAAAAATCAGTAGCACCTTCTTCTTATTCTACTTGTCATGTGCTTTCAGAAAATACATGGTTTGGGGGGTCTTTCATAAATTCTGAATGCAGTAAGGGAAAAATTAAAATCTTCAGAATTTTAGAGATATTTACATTTTTGCATACGTTCGATTTTAACCATTTTGCAAAAAGGCGCAATTTAAAATTTACAAACATTTGTTATTTATTAACTCAACACAGGATAAACTCTTATATTTAGCAGGAATTTAGTCAAATTGTGTGCTAATAATGGCTTTAGTGTATTTTTAGCGACAATATTGTTTTGATAAACATTTGCGCAAATACAGGCCTAAAAAATCTGTAGCACCTTCTTTTTTTTCTAGAGGTCATATGCTTTCAGAAAATATTTTTCACAAATTCTGAAAGATGTAAGGGAAAAAGGAAAACCTTCAGAATTTTAGGCTTAATGTACACAGGACATTTTAAAACCTCTCCTGAACGACTTAACTTGACGTCCATTTACCAGCTGCAGTGTAAATGAAGCCTAATGCCCCGCACACACGGTCGGATTTTCTGACGGAAAATGTTCGATGGGAGCCTTTTGTCGGAAATTCTAACCATGTGTAGGCTCCATCGGACAGTTTCCATCGGAATTCTGTCGCACAAAATTTGAGATCTGGTTCTCAAATTCTCCGAAAACAAAATCCGTTCATGGAAATTCTGATCGTGTGTACACAATTCCGACACACAAAGTGCTACGCATGCTCAGAATTAATTACGAGATGGAAGCTCTCGGTCTGGTAAAACTAGCGTTCTTTATGGAGATAGCACATTCGTCACACAATTTTTTTAATTGTTTAGTGCAGCGCATTCTTTCTTCTTTAGAATGCTAGAAGAATGAAGTTGTTTTGCTGCTTATATTCACACAGATTTCTCACAAACTGATTTCTTTATTATTTCTCGTGATCTCATGAATAATATAATTATTTTTTTCGTCAGATCTCCATAATAATGTTTATAATTTTTGTTTCTTATTTTTTTATCAAGATCTACATTTTTTTTTTCTAGTGCTCTCCATAATATTATTTCTCATTTTGTGTGTCAAGTTACCACAACACCATTATTATCTTGTATTTTTTAACCTCAAGGAGATTGGTAGGTGTTGGTGTCCCTTGTTAATTTGACATTGTATTTTGGAAATGTACCTGCCTACTCACAAACAAACTGTCCTTTTTGAAGTAAAACACATAGGCAATTATTTCTGAAAAATAAATAGCCATTCATTCTGGGTCATAAGAAAATAAAGAGGAAGGCAACGCTGGAGAAACTGCTGAAATTGGCAAAGCCTTTGTACCCCAGGGCACACATCAACTATTTGCCAGCCAAAATTGGTGGCCTGAGGAGTCCATATAATAGTGAGCACAATCCGGTCCAGGACTACAAGAGGTTAGGAACAGCAGCAGATGATATATCTGTCCCCAGGCTGTGGTCATACAACAGCCTGCATCTTTTGTCAGACCAGACTAAACTCCCAGGCCATCACTCTCTGGTCTTCCTTACACGCTTCCTTTCAGGCTGTGGCTCTGGTGTTGGAGTTGTGGCAGGAGGTGGAGGAGAAGGAGGAGGACCATGGTTCAACTCACAAACGTGGCTTTGGCTTGTGGGTTTGCCCCTCAACCCCTTATTTAGGGCTTGCAAGATCACTTCCTCACATAAGAGGCGTTGGCGTCCAGCATTTTGCAGGCTGTCAAGTAGGCATAGTCCTCTTGAAGACTGAGGGGGTTTCTGAGGGCCACAGTAGCCTTCAGAAATAGGCCAAGTGCTGCCCCCTCCAGGTTACTCCTCTTCCTGGCACTTTTTTGTGGAAGGCCGAAGGGAGGGACCTGAGATTCAGGCAGGCTACTGGGCTCGGGCCACCTCCTGGCTGCCACTTACCCCAACCACCTTCTGGCTGTCACTTTCCACGGCCTCCTGGTTGAGACTTTCCTGTGTATGAAAAAGGGACAGTTTTATTTTTTGGTTCATCAATCACACACAATTTTCAGCTCATGACTGTTGCAAATTGAATGTTAAAAAATAGAAAAGACTATCACTCTGACCCCAGCATTTTTCAGTCTTGTCCCAATCATTTGTGGCCACTACTGTCTATTGATATGTAAAACACTTTGTGAAATCATAAATTAGTTATCAAAACTAACATGTATTATTAATTTGGAAACCAGAATTTTTTTTAAGAATGAAAGAAATTTTTATACCTGACTCAGGCTGGGCTCCTCCACATTTTGCTGCCTGGAAGGCCCATGTTGGTCATCGGAAGCCTCAGCTGGGGGGAAGGAAGCCTTGAAGGAAGACTGGAGAGTGCTGGCCTGGGTTCAGTCTGGTCTGACAGAAAATGCAGTCTGTCATTGTACCACAGCCTGAGTACATAAATGTCATCTGCTGCTCCTGATCACAGGGAATCCTGGACCTTGCGCTCCCCATTATAAGTACTCCTCATGCCACCAATTTTGGACGTTAAATACTTGATGTCTGCCGTGGGGATCACCGGCTTCACAAATTCAAGCAGTTTCTCCAGCGCTGCCTGCCTCTTTGTTGGATGCAAGACACAACACAAGACACTTTATATACACTGTGCATGCGTGAAACTCCATCCGCCCCTGATGTTCATTCTATTCTATTCCCGACCCTTGTCTTTCGGGGCAGTGGGAGAGCACATAGCGGAGAGACAACAGCTGCATGCAGAGGAGAGCAGCAAAGATGAAAGGCCGGAGCCCTGAACCTCCAGACCCCACAGGGGATTGAAGGCCTCAATGATGGCCTTTATAGAGATGGTGGAGACAGTGAACATCTTCAAGAGGGCCAACTATAATGGGAAGTATGGACCATACCCAAACCCAAATGTGAGAAAGACCAAGATCATGCCTAAAGTTGTGAAGAATCTGCACAGGAATTTTGGGGTACGACGATCCAAGGATCAACTGAGGAAACGCTGGTCAGGCTTGAAACTGAGGGAGCACGATCAGTACAGAATAATCAAGAGAGTTCTTCAAAAAAGTAAGTAGTTGTCGTGTGTTCCTATTCTTCTTCTTACGTTTGTGTTGCTCCAGGTGCTTTCCTTTACTGTTGTACAGTTTAAAATGGCAACTTTTTATGTTCTTGGGCACAGTAATCGGTCGTAGGAAACATTGTTTGTTTGCCCACTTATGAGATGTTTTTGGCAGAAACAGGTTAACTACATTTGTTCAGGCCTATTTGTATTAAAATAAGTGTGTTGTCTAGATGGGTTTGTAACTAGAATGAAATGCAAACTTGATTCAGTGAAAGGAGAGGACACTCAGCAGATGTTTACACATCTGGACGCAGGAGCACTAGTGTGGGACACCAGAATCAAACTTTTTTGGGTGTCCCACACAGGTGCTCCAGTGGATACTTGGGGTCTCTTCATGTGTGATACTTTAACAAAAAAGGTAAGTATTCCAGCTTTAGAAAGGAAATAAAATGTTTTTCAGCTTGGAACTCTGCCAAAACAGACAATTGTACAAAACTTCCAAGCAATTTTTCATATTCCCCTTTCTGCCCTCCAATATCTGTGTGCTAAGTAGACCTATTTTTTTGTTTGCAAACCTTTTTATTCAAATTGAACATGAAAATTCCACAGTGTACAAGCATTAAAAGAACATTCAGTATAGTTACAATTGTAGAAGGATCAACAGACATGTACATCTCATATGTTTATGTACCAGATGATTAAACGAACAGTCCATCTGAGTTGAAGGTCCATAGACAGACCACAGTGAAATAACATTGAGAGTAACTGAGAAAAAAATTATAATAAGAGAACCAAAATTCTTGATGTGCGAGCATAGTACAGTACCAGTACAGGCTATAGCAGTACAAGTTATCGTATCTAGTTGCAGTGTCACAAGACAATCAGGGCTGGCCACCTCTTTCTTGTTTCTTGGGTGACAATTACGGTGCTCTGTACCACCATGGTTGTGACCATGATGAGCTAGGGGTCCTCAAGCACTGAGCTAAGTAGGTGGGCCATCCAAGCATTCCATTTACACTCAAATATATGCATGGAGTCCAGGAGAGTATGGTGGATTCTTTCCATTAGGTAGACCAATTTTTTATTCACTTAGGGGAGAAAAGACTCGGGACATCTGAGGACACCAGGGACCCCCATCTCCTAAAGAAGGGAAAACCACAAGCAGAGGATGAGGAGGGAGAGGTTTATGAAGTTGGCAAAATTGTCACCACAACAGATGAGTGTCTGAGACCACAGCTTCAGATAAGAGATCTATGCCTGCTTATTTCTAATACATGGTGTGTATTTTTCTTTTAGGTGATGTGGATGTTGAGGAAGAAGAATCTAATTTCACCAGTGAAAGTGCCCAGATCCTCATCAGGGAGAGAATGGGGTGCAATTGTGATTTGGAAAATATAAAGGAAAATATCAATGATGTTAAACAAAAAATGAAGAACATCATTGATGTTTTAGGCAGAATATAAAACACACAAAAATTGTACCGTTTTATCGTGTATTTTTGCTTTGAAAACACATTTTTTAAGTATTTTAAAAGCCAAATTTTGAATATGCACACAGTGTGTCAACATGTGCTATCTGCCATCACAGGATATCAATGTACGCGTTTTGTGGGTGCAACCCCTTCCTCGCAACTCAATTAGGTGAGAGGAAGGGGTTGCACCCCCAAAACACATCCATTGATCCCCCATGATGGGAGCTAGCACATGTTGACATTAGGCATGGGATCAGGAGGGAAATCCCCAGTTTGAATCCCAATTTGTGTGCATCTTCAAAATTTGGCTTTTACAGGGGTGACATCACCCCATCTGATGAAGGCAATATCAACACAGTTTG
The DNA here is from genome assembly GCA_028564925.1 of Lithobates sylvaticus. NCBI lineage: Eukaryota > Metazoa > Chordata > Amphibia > Anura > Ranidae > Lithobates > Lithobates sylvaticus. The sequence goes on along the minus strand of CM053027.1, from coordinate 200,969,591 downwards.
GACATACTAATGACTGATATTGCCTTCACTTTGTCGTAGTTGAACTTTGTAAATATCCTTTTTTTGGTTAAACAGGCATGTTTAAAAGCATAACATACACAACTCAGGAACTTACAATCTGAAAAAAAAGTTATATACAAAACATGTTGGTTTGTTCCAAAACCCTTTTCTAATGCACATGTGAATGTGCTTTGAGTAAAATGTTTTCTACTTAACAATGTGTGGCTTCTTCTTTCAATGCTCAATAGCAATTTTTGTAGTGTAGTTTTTTACAGTGACAATGAAGGTTAGTTACTAAAGGCAAATCTACTTTGCACTACAAGTGCAGCTCAAAGGGTGGCGCACTTGGTATTGAACTTCCTCTTTCTAGTGCCGTTGTATGTGTTGTACATCACTGCGTTCTTGAAGTTCGCAAATTCCTACCAACTTTGTGTGACCGTGTGTATGCAAGACAAATTTGAGCCAACATTCCTCGGAAAAAAAACATGGATTTTGTTGTCAGAATGTGCAATTGTACGTACGGGGCATTAGAGAAATTTGGGTATTTATATTTTTGCGTATGTTCGATTTCCACCTTTTTGCATTGTAAAAGACGCAATCTAAAAATTATTTTATTTTGTTATTTATTAACTCCATACAGGTTAAGCTTTTATATTTAGTAGGGATTTAGCAGTAATTTTGAAAAATGATATGTGTTTTTATCTGCTAATAATGATTTTAGTGTATTTTAAATGAGAAACATTTGTGCAAATACCACGGGGTCTAAAAAATCAGTAGCACCTTCTCTTTATTCTAGAGGTCATATGCTTTCCGAAAAATATATGGTTTTGGGTGTCTTTCACAAATTCTGAAAGCTGTAAGTAAAAAATTAAAACCTTCAGATTTTTTGAGAAATTTGGATATTTACATTTTTGCGTACGTTCGATTTTCACCATTTCGCAAAAAGGTGCAATTTAAAAGTTACAAATATTTGTTATTTATTAACTAAATACAGGTTAAGCTTTTATATTTAGTAGGAATTTTGTAAAATGTGCTATGTTTTATCTGCTAATAATGATTTTAGTGGATTTTTAGCAAAAATATTGTTTTGATAAACATTCGCGCAAATATTGTAAGACCTTAAAAATCAGTAGAACCTTCTTTTTTTTCTACTGGTCATGTGCTTTCAGAAAATATATGGTTCGTGGGTCTTTTACAAACTCTGAAAGCTATAAGTGAAAAATAAAAAAGAAAAGGAAAAATTGCAAAAATGGGCTGGTCACCTGAGCGTAAAAATGGAGCACAGGGCCTGGCTGCGAAAGGGTTAAATACATTAAGGGGGTAAATAAGGTTCGGGGGCAGTTTTTTCAATATGAAAACAAAATCAAGAACACAGGGACATGACCTCAAACTAACTAGAGGAAAGTTCAAAATTTTTTTTAGAAAGTATTATTTTATTGAAAGGATAGTGGATGCTTGAAATAAACTTCCAGCAGAGGTCGTGAGACATTCAACAGTAAATGGCTTCAAACATGCTTGGGACAAACATAGATCTATACAAAAAAACTAAAAAAAAACAAAAAACATTAAAAAAAATGGGCAGACTTGATGGACTAATAGTACAAAGAATAGTGCAGCGCTAAATATCACAATTAATATATCTCCTCATCCAATAAATCAATACAAAACAGATATAGTTATTGGAAAAGAAAAATCATAAAACGTTTATATAGAAATTAGGGATGAGCTTTCTCTTCAGGTCGAATATGAGTTTGATCCGAACATTGGCTGTTTGTCGAAAACCGAACATAATGGGCCATATATATATATATATATATATACACAGTCAGTCTTGTGTATATATATATTTATATATATCCACTGTATCCAGCTTAGCTAGATCTGACTGCAGTCTGTTCCTGATGTACTGTTTCTAATATACTTCAGGCAGGCAGGTGATTCAGTTAGCTGCAGAGGGGATCACTGAATAAATCACCGGTTACCAGTCATCCGTATGCTTTGTTCAAGCCATATGCTACAGAACCCTTGAATTTTAAGGACTGCACAGGACATCAACAATTCTTTATTATTTCATCATTGTTTGCACACAGGACTTTCTATGTGGGACACACTTTAAAGATTTTATTTTATTCAAAACTCTGATTGAGTATACACGGAACTGAGCACTTTAACTATTAAGTTATCCGAATCAACATTACAATTTATCTGGACTTTGAATATTCACCTATCACATATATATATATATATATAATTAATTAATATTTTTTTATACGTAATTTTTATATATTTTATTATTATTTTCTAATTCACGGAGTCACTTTAATTACTTTTACCATTGATTTATATTTTTGATATATTTATATATTTGCAGTAATATATTCACAGATATCAATTTTTATCAGCATCATTGCACTGAAGTCACCTTTTAATATATATATTTTAATTTGCAATAACTTACTTTGTATATTTGAGTGCGGAGGACGCACTTCTGCACAGCATTGTTATACTGTTCATATGTATACATAGTTTCCTCCCTTTTTTTCACCCAGTATGCATTAATAATTTTTTAATATCTTGTCTAGCAACCAACTTTTTTAGCACACTTTTTATGTCCACCCTGAACAGCGCCACTATCCCTTATTTTATCATATTCATTTTATTACATACTTGTGTGTAGTACTTTTCTGGGAGGCTGCAGTTCTATTCCTAGACACGGATTCTTTAGTATTTTCCGTTATTATACTTCTGTTGGTGTACACAGTACCATGCACCCATAGTGCAATTGCTACTACTTTCCTGGTGGTGTACACAATACATACAGTGCACCCATAGTTGTTATTATACTTCTGTTGGTGTACACAGTACCGTGCACCCATAGTGCAGTTGCTACTACTTTCCTGGTGGTGTACACAATACATACAGTGCACCCATAGTTGTTATTACACTCCTGTTGGTGTACACAGTACCGTGCACCCCTAGTGCAGTTGCTACTACTTTCCTGGTGGTGTACACAATACATACAGTGCACCCATAGTTGTTATTATACTTCTGTTGGTGTACACAGTACCGTGCACCCAATTGCTACTACTTTCCTGGTGGTGTACACAATACATACAGTGCACCCATAGTTGTTATTACACTTCTGTTGGTGTACCCAGTACCGTGCACCCCTAGTGCAGTTGCTACTACTTTCCTGGTGGTGTACACAATACATACAGTGCACCCATAGTTGTTATTAAACTTCTGTTGGTGTACATAGTACTGTGCACCCCTAGTGCAGTTGCTACTACTTTCCTGGTGGTGTACACAGTACACAATACAGTGTAGTGTTTTTTTGCAAAACAAAATTTACAGCATGTCCGGAAGGCCACCAAGGAGAGGCAGATGCCCACAGGCCACTAAAAGAGGGCAAGCAGGCTCTGTGTCTACAGTCAACAGTGCTGTCATGGACACAGTGCATCCTCAGCACGTGGCCTTGGGGCACTCTTGTCCTTTTTTCCTGCAGCTGGCCATGTTATTGAGCCACAACATGCAGAAGTGTTGGTGGAATGGATAACAAAGCCATCCTCATCCTCCTCATCCTCTGTCACCCAGGCTCAGAGTAGTTTGCCTGCCAATGCAGCTGCCAAAGTGGCCTATTCCATCAGCTCCATGTCAACAGTCACTCCTTGCTTAGCCCCACCATCATGCACGGAGGAGTCCCCCGAACTATTCAACCACAGTGTCGGGTACAGGAGGATGCGCAGCGATTTGAAGGCTCTGATGATGGTACCCTGGTTGAGGAAGGGAGTAACGTGAGCCTAGAGAGAAGGGGTGCCCAAGAAGGTCAAGAAACTGGCAGTCATGTTCCTCCAGCTGCAGCATACTGCCAAGTTTGCTCCAGTAAAGAGGAGGAAGGGGATGATGAGGTCACTGACTCAACTTGGGTGCCTGATAGAAGAGAGGAGGAGGAGAAGGCACATCTCCAACGAGGTAGGATGCCCTCCAGGGGGCAGCTTAAGGGCAGCCACCCTATTGCATCACACCGCAGAGCTAAGCAGGTGCAGGGCGCTGCTGACTCACCCGCATATTTTGAAAAGTTCTTTGGTATGGGCCTTTTTTGACATGTGTGCAGCAGATCGCACCATTGCTGTTTGCAACATATGTCTTAAGCATATCAAGAGTGGAAAAAAAAAGCAGCCACTTGGGCACCACATGCTTGACCTATACCTCCAGTCCTCTCAGAAAAGAGGAATGAAGGTATAGAAATAGGTGTCCCAAGTACTTGCAGCCAATCTGCTAGCGGTACACCAACATCGGATTTTAGCAGACAAATTTCCCTACCCCAGTCACTAAACCGTTGAAAGAGATTCAGTCCCAGCCACCCATATGCTCAGCGTCTGAATGCTAGCTTGGCCAAATTGCTAGCACTGCAACTGCTGCCTTTTCAGCTGGCAGACTCTACCCCCTTTCGTGAATTTGTGGAATGTGCGGTACCTCAGTGACAGGTTCCCAAATGCCATTTCTTTTCATGGAAGGCCATTCCGGTTCTCTAACAACATGTGGAAGGCAATGTCTTGGCCTAGTTGGACTGGGCGGTCAGCAGTAAGGTGCATATTACTGCTGACTCATGGTCCAGCAGGCATGGACAGGGATGTTACCTTTCTTTCACGGTGCACTGGGTAACTCTGCTGGCAGCTGGGAAGGATGCAGGACAGGGTTCAGTATTGTTGGAGCTTGTTCCACCACCATGCCTCCAAAATGCTAGTGGTGATTCTGCCACAGATCTCTCCTCCACCCCTCCTCTTTTTCTTCCTCTATGGCCTCTTCCTCTGCAGATTTCTCCTCTGAACCAGCGGTGCTCCGTAGGTGTTCAAGGGGCTACGCAGACACTCAGGCATAAAGATGCAATGCGATGCTTGAGTTGGTCTGCTTAGGGGACATGAGCCACACTGGGGCAAAGATTCTGTCAGCTCTGCAGGAGCAGGCTCAGAGGTGGTTGACGCCACGCCAGCTTCAGCCAGGAATGGTTGTATGCGACAAGGGAACCAACCTCCTCTCCGCCCTCTGAAAGGGACACTTGACCCATGTTCCCTGTTTGGCTCACGTCCTGAATTTGGTGGTGCAGCGGTTCTTGAGCAGGTACCCGGGCTTACAGGATCTCCTAAAGGCAGGCCAGGAAAATCTGTGGTCATTTCCGCCGGTCATATAATGCCAGTGCTTGGCTGGCTGACATTCAAAGAGAATGGAACCTGCCCAAGAACCTCCTCATTTGTGATATGCCCAACAGGTGGAACTCAACGTTGGCAATGCTGCAGCGGCTGCACACGCAGCAGAGTGACATCAATGAGTACCTTTGTGAGCATGGCACCAGGACAGGGTCAGGGGAGCTTGGCTTTTTTTCACCATGCCAGTGGCTACTGATCAAGGATGCATGCACTGTCCTGTCACCATTTGAGGAGGCCACGAGGATGGTGAGCAGTGACAGTGCATACATCAGTGATACCGTCCCTCTTGTCTTCCTGTTGGAGCACACGCTTCATGGAATAATGGACAGGGCACTTGAGGCAGAACAGCGGGAGGAAGAGGAGGACTTTCTTACCTCTCAAGGCCCCCTTTATCCAGATACTAGTATTCCTGCAGGCCCGCCGATCAGACAGGAAGAAGAGGAGGAGGAGGAGGAGGAGGATTGTGTCAGCATGGAGGTGGAGGATAATACTCAGCATCAGCAGCAGTCTTCAAGGGATCGTTTGCAGTCCCCAGAAACCCACAGAGTTGTATGTGGCAGGGAGGAGGTGGTTGAGGATCATGTGATCCTTAGTGACCTAGAGGACTCAGGATCGAATGCCTCTGCAAACTTACGCTGCATGGCCTCCCTGATCCTGCAAAGCCTGCGAAAGGACCCTAGGATTCGTGGTATCAAGGAGAGGGATCATTACTGACAGGCAACCCTTCTTGATCCACATTAAAAGGATAAGGTTGCAGAACTTATCCAGCCTTTGCAGAGGGAGCAGAGGATGAAACATCTTCGGGAGGCCTTGCAGAAAGGTTTGTGCAATTAGTTTCCAGAGCCTGGGAGTTTACAATTTCCTGGTGCTGGACAACGTGTTGCTGAGGCTTTGTTCAGTCACATAAAGAGTGGTGGCGAAGGTGGCCAGCTGACCGATGCCTTCAGGCAATTCTTCAGTCCTCAGCGCCCAGGTCTGATCGGTTCCAGCAACCATCACCAGCGTCTGAATTACATGGTGCAGGAATATCTAGGGGCAAGATCAGACTTGGAGACCTTTCCACCAGAACGTCCACTGGTTCACTGGGTCTCGAGGATGGACCACTGGCCAGAGCTTGCTCAATATGCAATTGAGCTTCTGGCCTGTCCTGCATCCAGCGTTCTTTCTGAACGCACATTCAGTGCTGCTGGAGGCTTTGTAACCGATCACAGAGTGCGCCTGTCCATAGATTGATCGGCTCACATTCATAAAAATTAATCAGTCTTGGATCACCAGCTACCAAGCACCTGATGCTGATGTAACCAATTGATTTTTCTATGGATGTGGGATCCCTTGAAGACTACATATGCTGAGTGACTATCCTATTCCGCCTCAATTTTCATGATCATAGCTCCTAAGAATATTTTCGGTTCAGGGCACCACCACCACTACCTAAGGCCCAATTTTTCTGCCCCTGTTTAACAGGGGCATGTAATTAACATTTTTGATCAAATGTTTAACAGCAGGGCTCATTCCTGTGCTCAACAAGAGTATCTGTGAGGGGTTGCAGTATTGTGGCACCACCTCTGCCTAAGGCCCAATTTTTTGGCCCCTGTTTAACAGGGCATGTAATTACAATTTTTGATCAAATATTTAACAGCAGGGCCTGTTCCTGCGCTCAACAAAAGTATTTGTGAGGCTTTACAGTGTTGTGCCACCAACACCACCACTGCCTAAGGCCCAATTTTTCTGCCCCTGTTTAACAGTGGGGCGTAATTACAATTTTTGATCAAATATTTAACAGCAGGGCTCGCTCCTGCGCTCAACAAAAGTATCTGTGAGGGGTTGCAGTGTTGTGGCACCACCACTGCCTAAGGCCCACTTTTGTCTGCCCCTGTTTAACAGGGGCATGTAATTACAATTCTTGATATAATATTTCACAGCAGGGCCCGTTCCAGCGCCCACCAAGAGTAACTGTGAGGGATTACAGTGTTCTGGTACCACCAACACCTAAGGCCCAATTTCCCGCAGAGTGTATAGGGCAGGCCGTATAGTATATACAGGCGGTCCCCTATTTTCAAACATCCGACTAACAAACGACTCCTATTTACAAATGGTGGGAGACAACAGGAAGTGAGAGGAAATCTACCCCTAGGAAGGGAAATTGTCTCCTGTAAGAGTTAATATGGGAAAAAGGTGTCTCCCCACTGATGCTTTATCACCAATCCTTGTTTCCCTAATAACCCCAAATTTTCTAAATCCAATTGTCTTTGTGCCCCTGTTCAGAAGATTTCACTTCACTTTCTGTCCCAGACAGCAAAACTAATGTTACAGGGGTGATGATAACCCTTCCCTATGTTATCCAAAAAGCTTAAATGTTTTTTTTTTCGGCTGGAGCTACACTTACAAAATGTACCTGTTCCAAACTACAAACAGAACAACTTAAGAACAAACCTACAGTCCCTAATCTTGTTTGTAACCCGGGGACTACCTGTATACTGCTGCTGTTCAGAGTATATAGGGCAGGGGGGCCCCAAACCTTTTTTTTTTATTTGGGTGCAGGGTTCTCCTTGATATCCATACCAGATGACTTTCATTCCTTTAGAAATGTCATTTTGTGAAGGGACTGTTCTAAACACAGGAAAAATGTGTTACTTTACAGGCATACTATAGTCACTCCTCAGGCATGATATTTAAAGGAATATTTCACTTTTATTGTTTCAATTTAAGCATTATTAAAATCACTGCTTCCGAAAAAACATCCGTTTTTAAAACTTTTTTTGCATTGATTCATGTCCACTGGGGCAGGACCCTGGTCCCCAAACACTTTTTTTATGACAATAACTTGCATATTAGCTTTTAAAATTACCACTTTTGATTTTTCACATTCAAGTCCCATAGACTTTAACTGGGTTCACGTGTTCGCACAAATTTTTGGTCTCTTCGCATGTTTTGGCGCAAACCAAACCGGGGGTGTTCAGCTCATCCCTACTGGTGACTCCCGTGACTCGGGTAAGGGAAAATTAACCACTGCAAGTGTTTTTTCAGAGCCAGCTCTGTGTCCTACAGCTGCCTTCTCGAAGCACCGCATGCTTGGCCTGTGTAGCTTAAATAAGCTGGATGTACGCCGAAATGTTCTATGTGTGTGTGCGCACACATGTGCATGGTCCCGGCGTGTGGGGGCGTGACTGTATTCGTGTACAACACAAATATTTGTACGCCCAGATAAAGGCTACGGGCCATGTGTGGGGGCGAAGCCACGTGCGCCATGGCAGCCGAACAAACTGCTGAGCTCAGCTGCGCTCTTGCGAACGCATGTGCACCATGGTGACCCAAGGCAAAATGGCGCACCGTGCGCCATCATACAGGTAAAAAAACAGCCAGACACAAGCAAAAAAAGATACAATTTGCAAACCCCCACAGCTAGCCCCGACTCCCTTGTATGGTCACCTCACACAAGTGTCCAGCCTTTAGCTAGCTTGACTGATTGTTACAATCACTGGGACACCACACAATAATAAAAATAAAGGGGTTTCACTTACTTGTCCGGGCACAGGGCCACTTAGAAACTATGGGCCCAATCTTCACCCTTCACGACAGGTTCCTGTCACTAGGACCTTCAAGGACTGGGTACCCTTTCATGTTTAGGGTCCACTCTCTTCGACCTGTACAGCACCCTGCAGGAAATGCCTTAGCGCTGTAGTGTCCACTCCGCAGGGTCCAGCGCCCGGAGGCCACGTTACAAGCAAAATCTCGCAGGATATTGAGTCTTCTTTGCGAGGCTTGGGTACCATTTATCTAAGCATAAAAGCCAGTGTCAAATGGATCTGATCGGTCAATCCCTTGATTCATTTTTGGAACTGTTTGTGGGACTAGAGACCTGGAGCTCAAAGAGCTCAAACAAACCGTGCCATCCACCTTGCAGACACTGGTAAAAAACTGAAGTGCTTCCTATATGTATATAGGGGATCACTTCCTGTCTGAAGACCTTTGGTAATTAATATTAGCCTGACCCTGTGTCCCATGATGTAGGAAAAAGAAAAGCTGTCCTTGCTAGACCGCTACATGAACATTACTTTGTTTCAAATATATTCTTGAATTTTTTTAGATTGTGGCATGATGTGTGTTTTTTTGTGATCTGTTAGCATGCTTCACTTTGTCAGACAGCTTCTATTTACAGTGCCTTGCAAAAGTATTCACCCCCCTTGGCTTTTTACCTATTTTGTTACATTACAACTTTTAGTTCAATGTTTTTTTAATCTGAATTATATGTTATGGATCAGAACACAATAGTCTAAGTTGGTGAAGTAAAATTAGAAAAATATATACATAAAACAATTTTTCAGAAATAAAAACGAATAATTGGCATGTGTGTATATATGTATTCACCCCTTTGTTATGAAGCCCATAAAAAGCAAATGATGTCCACCTATGTGCAATCCAAGTGTCACATGATCTGTCATTACATATACACACCATTTTGAAAAACTCCAGAGGCTGCATTACCTAAGCAAGAGGCACCACTAACCAAACACTGCCATGAAGACCAAGGAACTCTCCAAACAAGTAGGAGCACCATTAAATCTATCATAACCAAATGGAAAGAATATGGCACAACAGCAAGCCTGCCAAGAGATGGCCGCACACCAAAACTCACAGACTGGGCAAGGAGGGCATTAATCAGAGAGGAAGCACAGAGACCTAAGGTTCTTAGGTCCACAGCAGAGACTGGAGTTTCTGTACATAGGATGACAATATGCCGTATGCTCCATAGAGTTGGGCTTTATGGAAGAGTGGCAAGAAGAAACCCATTACTTTCAGCAAAAAACAAAATGTCACGTTTTGAGTTTGCGAAAAGGCATGTGGGAGACTCCCAAAATATATGGAGGAAGGTGCTCTGGTCAGAAAATGATGTCTGGCGCAAACCCAACACATCACATCACTCAAAGAACACCATACCCACAGTGAAACATGGTGGTGGCAGCATTATGCTGTGTGGATGTTTTTTAGCAGTCGGGACTGGGAAACTGGTCAGAGTTGAGGGAAAGATGGATGGTGCTAAATACAGGGATATTCTTGAGCAAAACCTGTACCACTCTGTATGTGATTTGAGGCTAGGATGGAGGTTCACATTCCAGCAGGACAATGACCCCAAACACACTGCTAAAACAACACTAAGGGAAAACATGTAAATGTGTTGGAATGGCCTAGTTAAAGCCCAGACCTCTATTCAATAGAAAATCTGTGGTCAGACTTAAAGATTGCTGTTTACAAGCGTAAACCATCCAACTTGAAGGAGCTGGAGCAGTTTTGCAAGGAGATATGGGCAAAAATACCAATGGTAAGATGGGGCAAGCTCATAGAGACTTATCCATAGTGACTTGGAGCTGTGATAGCCGCAAAAGGTGGCTCAACAAAGTATTGACTTTAGGGGGGTGAATAGATATGCACATTGACTTTTTCTGTTATTTTGTCCTATTTGTTGTGTGCTTCACTATAAAAAAAATCTTCAAAGTTGTAGGCATGTTCTGTAAATTAAATGATGCAAACCCTCAAATCCATGTTAATTCCAGGTTGTGAGGCAACAAAACACGAAACATGCCAAGGGGGTGAATACTTTTGCAAGGTACTGTATGTGATTTCTTGATTCAACAGGTCTGGCAGTAATCAGGCCTGGGTGTGGCAAGTGAAATTTAATTCAGCTTTCCAAAAAATTGTAGTTAATCACAGTTCATTTATTCATGATTCAGCATGGGAGGGGACAATTGCCTTTTCACATAGGGCCAGGCAGGTTTGAACATCTTTTTCCCCTTGATAAATGAAAATATACATTTAAAAACTGCATCTTGAATTTAATCGGGTTATCTTTGTGTAATATTAAAATTAGTTGATCTGAATCATTTAAGTGTGAGAAATATGCAAAAAAAATAAAAAATGAGGAAGGGGCAAATAATTTTTAACAGCACTGTATGTGTACAGAATCTGACATTCCCCCCGCCCAGTGCCTCAATCAACTGCCCTGATCGGGTAGAGTTGGCACTGTTGATTAAAACACTGTCAAGTGGGGTGTATTGGACCACTGGAGACTGAGACTTTTGCACTTTCTGTTTAGAAGTGGTCTAGTTGTTTAACCTGACACAGGATTTATTTTTCTGTCCTTGCAGACCTGAGAATTACATAGTCCTGCCATATAGGACAACCAGGTCAGTGACCTAGCTTTCCTCTTCTCTAATTAGGAAATATAGTCTTGTAATTTCCCTATGCTGGATATTACAGAAGTCTGAAACCGTGTGAAATCAGGTTACTTACATGAATTACATTTTGTGCTCAGCATTTTCTTTATAAAGAGGTTATTTTAGATTCATTTTTATCTCAGTCACCGTGGAATTAGCATCTGTGATCCAGTGTCCCATAATACCTCTTCTAGCTGTAAAAAAGCATATATGGGTGGCTTTGTGCTATTTGAGAGGCCATTGAGAGGTTGTATCTCATAGCTTTAAATAAGCAACAGGGGATATTTCTGGAGGGTCCTAGCCATAACTGTTTAAATAAAGATTATACTAAAAGGAGGACATACTTAGGCATGTTCATAATCAGTGGGTTAATGGAGTAAAAATGTCTGCATTTTGCATAATGCAAATAATTAGGAGAAACATTTTTTTTTAACAGAGAAAACAACTAATTTGCAAGAGGTTTAAAAAGGTCATGTACTGAAACAGAAACACCCATCCCTAAACAGGTTTATGGGAATTTAACACCATTTGTCACTACATACAATGCTGTTTAAACATATCTACCCTTGTGATTTGACAATTCACATCTTTAGCAATGTAACTCCAATGGTTAACATCTGTTTAAGACTTAATGGCACCAAGGGATTGAATTATGGAATAAAAACCGGGTGGTCCCACAAATATTCACACTCACCTTCCTGTTCTTAGACAACTGACATTTTAACATATTCCGTAGCGACTGGATTAATGTGACTGAGTTACTTTTGTGGCTGAACATGCTGGGGTATGCTTCTGACACTCATTTGATCTGAAGAAAAGACTTGGATAAGTTGTGAAACAATTCCTACTTTACAGAATAGGTCCAGTTTAATTTGTCTAAATATTACTAGTTGTACCATGACCTCCATAAATGAGAAACTTAACAGCCATCTCCTAACTGAAGTTTGCATCATATTTATAAGTTTAAACTGTTCTTGTATATTAGCAATATTTTTTCTAATTGTGTACCATCTAAGAATAAATTGTGTACCATATAAAATACCAGAGTATATATTGTTTTAAGGTTACCCATGGTTCAGATGACATCTTGCAGATGTCAAACTTTATATTCAAAGTGACACTGTGATAGCTCTAAAATAGATAAAAAATCAGCAGTTAGTAAAAGTAGGCACCTATCAGTTCTCCCTTGTATGTTCATTAACCTTGTAAAGTATCCTGGAAGCTCCCAGACCCAGGGTACTCTCTTATTGAAATCTTATGCAACATTTATATTTGAAAGCTTGGGCATACCCTATATGCTCCCATCACCTAGCTATTGGTCAATGGGGTAACCAGTTAAGAAGGGAAGGGGTAGAAAGAATATGCAGGTGTTTCTTTCAGGACATGGAGTCACACACTGAGGTTGTTGCATTTTACTCCTCTGCTATCTAATGATACATACTACATTTGCCACATTTGTGTGTTCCTTTTACTGCATTCTGATTCCCTCCTCTTTCTTCTACAGTAATGGCGTTTATCCTGCCTATTGCTCATGTAGCTCTCCCAAAGAAAACCTCTGGCCTTTCCCTAATGTATTTACTGTCTGTGTCATCACTAGTCAATAAATGCCAATATATGCTTAAGATCATTCATATCCCAAAGCGTATATTGAATAATTTACAAACAAATTTTAATTTCAAATGGGCTTCATCCCACATCACAAATCTGGGTATTTTACTATCCATGGACCTATCCACATTAAACACTCTTATTTTTTCTTCTCTACTATCCAAATTTTGCTCTGAACTATCATCCTGGTCTACTTACAGTTTTTCTTAGACAGGCAGGTATAATGTTTTCAAACAGAATATACTTCCCAGGATTCTTTGCCCATTTCAAATGATACTGAAGAATATCCTTGCTAGTTATTCCAAAACTTTACAATCCATATTCAACAAATATATTTGGGCCTCCAAACCAGTCAGGATTAAACATACTTCTCTATGCAGACCAAAAAATCTAGGAGGGCTAGCACTCCCCGATATTAAACTTTATTATTTGGCCACTCATACTTCCAGAGCCATAGATTGGTGTCGACATTCTGATACTAAACATAGAACAATTTTTTTCTCCTGTACCACTCCCTGTTCTTTTATCGAGTCCTTTTCTTCCACGTTTGACACTACATACTCATCCTACTATTGCAACCACATGGAAACTTTGCAAACAGGCTTTTAATAAATCTGGGATCTCCCCTTTCTCTCTCTGCTCCTAGTCCACCTTAAATTTGCTCCAGGTAGATGAGACAAAACTCTCCACACATTGATAGTTAGGCTAAATATCTTGCATTTCATTTTTTACAAAATTTGACTTGTTTGACTGCCAGTCAAATGTCATCTGACCCCCCTTTTCTTTGATTGGACCATTGCAGATCCTTCATGTTTCAAACTTTCTACACTCTTTATCATCTGTCGATTAATTTGAATGCTCTCATATGACATTTGAACAGGCATGCTAGAAAACAGTCCCTTTCCCCCATGCTCTTTAATTTTCTGAAAAACTCTTAATTTCATATACAATACAACCAGTTTGAGGTTTTATAGATAAGTGGGAACATGATCTAGACATTAAATTTACACCTCAGGCTAGATCCAAAATAGTCACTTTATCGACTCACTTGTCTATCTGCAATCAATACCAGGAATCTGGTTAGAAATTACTTTCTCGCTGGTATCACACCCCTAAATTATTACACCCAGTTTACCTGCCTATTTCAGATTTCTGTTGGCATTGCAAAAACCACAGGCAGACCTACTACATATTTTCTGGACTTGCCCCTGCCTTCAAGATTTTTGGACTCATATCATTACCCAATCCTCCTATTCCTAAAGACCCAGGTTTCTTCTTGTTACATCACAATGACCTTCCTCTTAAAACATAAAGAAATTTGGTCCTCATTAACTTAGTTAATGCCGCCTGTTCCTGCATCCCAGCCTTGTGGAAATACTCTTTGCCACCCACTGTACGGTGATGGCTCCATCAAATTTATGATATTGAACACATGGGAAGTCTCACTAGTTTTCTCAAAGGTACGACCAAAACATTTCTCAATATATGGTCCAACTAAAAGGACTTCTCCCATTCTGATGAATACAGCCATATCCTGACTGACTCTTCCCTCTTTTTTTCAGGAAGCCTTTGATACGAACTTAGTTTATATCATCCATCACCTATAAATTGCCTTCCTGCCTATAGATCTATATATCTTTCCTGTTGGATAAGAGATCCTAATTACCTCCCCACCCCCTATCTTTTACCCCCCCCCCTCCTCTCCTTTCCATACAGCCCTTTTTTCTTTTTTTCTCAATTTCTTTTTTGTATTACAAGCCTTTATTCATAAATACGGGTAAATACCATCCCTCTTGATTTTTATATTCATTGCTTGTACACTGCGTTATGTCATCGTATATTGTGTTATCTCAGGTTGTTATATATTTATCATAACATTTTATTATCTCATCTTATTATCCATGCTTTGAAGAATTCTTAGTTTACCGTTCTTACATTTGTTTATATATTGTTGATGTTTATTATATACACTTCGTATATCCACTTTAAGACCAGGCTTTTTCTGGCACTTTTTGTTTACAAGTTTAAATCAGTATTTAAACTTGTAGGAAAATTATTATTTTTTTTTTTTTTTCAAAGTCGTTAGACTGGAATATTTTCCAAATAATAATTATATATATGGTACCATCATCCCAAATTAGATTAAGAAAATAGAAATATTGGAGATACGGGACTATCTAAGGTACAGAACTACAAAGACATTTAGGTATAATAAAATAGATACATTTTTATTGACATATAAAACCTAAAATGATGAGTTTGTGCACAGCAATATACATATTATGGTTCAGAGGTTATGCATACAATCTCCAATAGAACAAAAATAGTGGTATACTCTAAGTGCACAAATCATAATACTTGTCCATTCATTCTCGACATGTTTCGCCGATATGGCTTCTTCAGGAGAAAGACGTAGGGTACAAGTTTTTGGAATATTGAGGGTATTTTCTCGTTCTAAAATATGCATATAGATATGAGAGAAATATCAAATTAGTACATACCAATAACTAACACATTAGTATTTTCAATTATGCTGCGTGAGATTTGGCAGTGAGTGTGCCGTATGGATCCCTGATATGCATGCAACCTCTTACCTCCAATGACAGAGAGTCTAAGCATCCACGGGTTACCAAGGAAAATTATAATAATAAAATAAATCAGCGCAATGGTATATAAAAATGTCTTGTAGAATTATTAAAAGCTGCTGAACACCAAGGGTCAACCTTCAAAAATCCCTCTGTAGAAACACCTTTTTTATTTATGTACCAAGGAAAATTAACATCACAACAAATTATCACCCAGTGAGATCCACACAAAATGGCATCAGAGAACCGAGACCAGGGAATAGATGGCTGGAGACCCGTAGGGGGGATATGAGATCTTTTTAGTCTAATGGTATGTCAAATAAGCCTGAAATGTACAAAAAGTACTCCTATAAGAAGGGTATATAATGATGTATCACATAAGCCAAAGATGGCGAAACAATTCAATCCAGACCACAGGTCTATCGAATTGTACCTACCTCTTAGCGACTTTTAGAGAAATAAAATACACTGGGGGCTCGGGTTTGCCTCTGAGGGGAAGAGGGGGGTCGGTCTGTCCCTAATTGGCCAAAATCATAAGTGTCATTTTATGCTCTGAAAATATAAACAGAAAACCCCAATAAGGATGCATAGATTTAACTCTAATCACGGAGAATGTTCCCCAGATTGTTTTTCTTCCTACCTTAAGTGGACTATACGGGCCAACAAGGTGTACTCCTAGGGTGTCACGGAGTTTCTGCTATGCAGGAAACCCCGTATATGGGACATCAGACGAAGTCCAAGTCCTACCAATTTAAGATTGAAAAATAAAGTAAATGTAAATGATCTTTAGGAGTGATAAGGGGCAATGTACCCAAGTTTCCAATGCCATGGTTCCATATTTACCTTAAAATCTAGTCCCCAGCACTTCCCGAGCCTCCGAGATACACCACAGCCTGACAGATTGTCAGGCCGGGTTTAAATAGTCCCCCCTGTTGCGCCAAAATGCGCGCCGCGTGACGTCACGCCGCGCTGACGTCACGCCGCGCTGACGTCACACGGACGTAAAGCGTCCCCCCTCTTCCCCTCAGAGGCAAACCCAAGCCCCCAGTGTATTTTCTTTCTCTAAAAGTTGCTAAGAGGTAGGTACAATTCGATAGACCTGTGGCCTGGATTGAATTTTTACGCCATCTTTGGCTTATGTGATACATCATTATATACCCTTCTTATAGGAGTACTTTTTGTACATTTCAGGCTTATTTGACATACCATTAGACTAAAAAGATCTCATATCCCCCCCTACGGGTCTCCAGCCATCTATTCCCTGGTCTCGGTTCTCTGATGCCATTTTGTGTGGATCTCACTGGGTGATAATTTGTTGTGATGTTAATTTTCCTTGTAACCCGTGGATGCTTAGACTCTCTGTCATTGGAGGTAAGAGGTTGCATGCATATGAGGGATCCATACGGCACACTCACTGCCAAATCTCACGCAGCATAATTGAAAATACTAATGTGTTAGTTATTGGTATGTACTAATTTGATATTTCTCTCATATCTATATGCATATTTTAGAACGAGAAAATACCCTCAATATTCCAAAAACTTGTACCCTACGTCTTTCTCCTGAAGAAGCCATATCGGCGAAACATGTCGAGAATGAATGGACAAGTATTATGATTTGTGCGCTTAGAGTATACCACTATTTTTGTTCTATTGGAGATTGTATGCATAACCTCTGAACCATAATATGTATATTGCTGTGCACAAACTCATCATTTTAGGTTTTATATGTCAATAAAAATGTATCTATTTTATTATACCTAAACATCTTTGTAGTTCTGTACCTTAGATAGTCCCGTATCTCCAATATTTCTATTTGTAGGAAAATTACTTATAACCCCCAAAAATTATAAAAAAAAATATTTAAATGCCTTTACAGGTTATCTGCTTAGAGTTACAGAGGAGGACTAGTGCTAGAATTATTGCTCTCCCTCTAACGTTCACGGCGATACCTCACATGTGTGGTTAGAATACCACTTACGAATGGGTTCGCTTCTGCGCATGAGCATGGAGGGATGGGGGCATTTTACTTTTTTATTATTATTATTTATTTTACTTTAAATGTAGCGCTAAAGTGTGGATAGTGAACTAGCACTATTAATGTATGTTTAGGTGTGATAACCTGAACAAGAGACACAAAAGGGAGGAAAAGGGCGAATTCCCAATTATAACTTAACTGTCTTAGTACAATATAAATAGAGATAAAAAACCTTATTTGAGCATAAATATATGAACTGTAAAAAATTTATTATGCAGTAAAACCCAATAAAAGGTTAAAAATACACATGTGGTTAAAAATAGTGAATTAATACCAAGTGAAACAATATGTGGCAAATATGAACAAATAAAATTGTGATAATTATGACCATAAAAATCAAAGTTGAGATTTGGGTGCTGAGTGAAAGAGACTATATAAATGAATATATAGTGATAAAATCCATCTAAAATGGTTGGTGATTAAACGAGTGACATTAATTCAAGTCCATAAAAAGATGGCTGGTGGTCAAGTAGATAACACTGTTCAAGCAGGTGTTCAACGTGCTGAGTGAAGTGATAGTTGTCTGATGGCAACTAAGCCTATAGGAATAATGCCGCGTACACACGAAGGGACTATCCCGCGGGATTATCCGCTGGACCGAAGTCCAACGGATAATCCCCTCGTGTGTGGGCGCCGGCGGACTTTTTGGCGCCAAAGTCCGCCGGACTTTTTGGCGCCGAAGTTTTAAGTTTTGTTTTAAAATTATCCGCTGGACTTGGCAGTCCGGCGGACAATCCCGCCGTGTGTAGTATGGTCCGGCGTACCAAAGAGGACGCATGCTCAGTAGCAAGTATGTCACGGACTCGCTCGGTCTGGTAAAACTAGCCTTCGTTTTGAAGCTAGCACAATCGTCACGCTGCTGATTCTTTTTTGTTATTTTCTGACAGTGGAATTTGTATGTTATCGTACTTGAAGAATGATTTTGCCTTGCTGCTTGTATATTCACGCAGAGTCCTCCCGAACGTTTTTTCTTCAGCATTCTTTAGTAAAGTTATATATTTGTAAATATATCTATATATATATATATATATATATATATATATATATATATATATATATATATATATATATATATATATATATATATATATATCTATATATATATATATATATATATATATATATATATATATATATAGATATATATATAGATATATATATATATAGATATATATAGATGTATATATATATCCAAATCACCAAATTAAAAATATATATATATATCTCAATTAACAAAAAAACTATATATATCTATATATATATATATATATATATATATATATATATATATAGATATATACGTATATATATATATATATATATATATATATATATATATATATATATATATATATATATATATATATCTCTATTTAGATATATTTTATTATTTGTTGGTTAGCAAAAGGATTTGGTATTACACATGATAAAATTGTGGAGTCAGCAGAGCTTGCCCTTAATTCAGATCTTAACCCTCACCTTTCCAGCGACTGCACTTGCAGTTCCATTAAAGTTGCACTTTACACTTGTATTGTCAAATGAATGTGCGTTTTGGAAATGCCCTCCATATAATTTAGACATGTACCTGCCTACTCCTAAATAAACTATGTTTTTGAATAACAAGCACGTATATCATTATTTTCTTGAAATTAAATTACCATTTATTGTGGTTTAAACAAACAAGGCAAAACAAAATAGGAAGGCAACACTGGAGCCACTTTGAGATTTGGTGAAGACTTTTTGCCCCAACGGCAGACATCAAGTTTGTGAATCCAAAAATTAAGCTTGGGCATATTTGATCCAATATAGGGAGCACAAGAAGATTGTCCAGGAATCACACAGACCAGGAACAGCAGCAGATGACATCTATGTCCCCAAGCTGTGGCACTACAACAGCCTGTGTCTTCTGTGAGACCAGACTGAAGCCAGGCAATCACTTCCGACTCTTCCCACCACGCTGCCCTGCACTCTTCCCTGCAGTCTTCCCTGCACGCTTCCTTGGAGGCTGACTTGTGGTAGGAGGAGGAGGAGGAGGAGGAGGAGAAGAAGGAAGAGGAGGAGGAGGAGGAGGAGTAGTTGCTGTTGGGCTTTCATGTGTCAGGCGGGTGGATTCTGTTAATTGACCCCTCAAACCCCCCTTAAGAGCTTCAAAAAATAGGCCCTCGCACAGGTGCCATTGGCCCTTCTCCATTTCCAGCAACCTGCTGGCCAAGTAGGTGGCATAGGCCTCTTCTGGAATGGGGGGTCTTTGGAGAATCTCACTCGCCTGCCGAATAAGGTTGAGTGATTCCTCCTCAACCATGCTCATCCTCCTGGGCCTTCTTTTGGGTAAGCGCAGGGGTGGAGGTAGACTTCTTACAGTCTGGCTGACAGTCTGGCTCGTGCTGGGCCCAGCCACCTCCTGGCTCTCGCTGGTCATGGCCTCCTCCTCCATACCACTTGTCCCGGCATCATCCTGGGTCAGCTCATCCTGTGTGCAAATAAAATCAAAAATCAAACACATGTTTTTTGGTTTATGGCCTCCTCAATCATACAATTGTAAAATTATGAACATGCAGATAAATTTAAAAAAAGATCCAAAAGGCTATCATTTGGACCCCTGCATTTTCCAAGCAGATCACCAATGTTTTATAAGGCATTTTTGGCCACTACTGGATGTATGTATACACTATATATGTATCGATATGTAGCACCAACACTTTTTAGAAGTGTGCGCAATTTTTTGCTGTTTTTTTCCCAATTCTGAGTTCAGGGTGTTAATTGTTTCACATTTTTACGTTGACATCATTAATATTCACCCAATCACTATTTAGGCTACAAAATATATACCTGGCTCCAGCTGGGCGCATCAGCCTGCTCCAAGGTGGAGGGGTCTTCTCCTTCCGTGGAAGCCTCAGCTGGGGTGGAGGGAAGAGTGGAGGGAAGGGTGGAGGGAAGAGTGGAGGGAAGGGTGGAGGGAAGAGTGGACAGTGATTGCCTGGGTTCCATCTGGTCACTTAGAAAAGCCAGTTGGTTGTAGTACCACAGCTTGGGTACATAAACATTCTCTGCTGCTGCTCCTGATCTGACTGATTCCTCAATCTTCTTGCGCTCCCGCTTGTACATGTGCCTCAAACTAGAAATTCTGGCTTCAACAAACTTGATGTCTGCGTTGGGGACTTGAGTCTTCACAAAATCCAAAAGTGGCCCCAGTGTTACCTTCCGGACATCCCTATTTCCATATAAGGGGTTCTTGAGCTGCCACAGGTTGGCATTTTTCCGGTACAGCGCAATAAATTCGGACATGAACTCCTGATCCTTAAATGGGTTTAACTGTGCTGCTGACATGTTTGTTTCTGTTTTGTTAGTAATGGCAATACAAAAGACCAAAAACACAAATGTTACTAAAAACGCACATCCAGTTTTTCAAACAAAACATTACACAACACACCCACACACAGGCAGCAACACAGCCACACAGGCAGCAACCCCTACACACAGGCAGCAACACACCCACACACAGGCAGCAACACACCCACACAGGCAGCAACCCCTACACACAGGCAGCAACACACCCACACACAGGCAGCAACACACCCACACAGGCAGCAACCCCTACACACAGGCAGCAACACACCCACACACAGACAGCAACACACCCACACAGGCAGCAACACCTACACACAGGCAGCAACACACCCACACACAGGCAGCAACACACCCACACAGGCAGCAACCCCTACACACAGGCAGCAACACACCCACACACAGGCAGCAACACACCCACACAGGCAGCAACCCCTACACACAGGCAGCAACACACCCACACACAGACAGCAACACACACATATCCTTAAAAAATGCAGGCCCAAAACCCAATAAACCACAGTAATGCATCCTAGAAAACACTTACCTTCGTACAGAGCGCTCGCTACTTCAGTTCGGGAACACGTGGGGGCCCTCAAACAGCCTTATATACACTGCGCACGCGTCGAAGTCCGCCTGCGTCCTCCGCGTCGCCCGCCCATGACGTTCCTCCTGACGAGTATTCCCCGCCCCGCTTCCCCTCGTTGCATTGTGGGTGAATAAATACATGAAGATGGCGGACACATTCTCAGCCAGTAGCGCGGAGGAAAGCCCAGAAGCCCACACATCTGCATCCAGCAGCAGATATAAGGCCACCAATATGGCCTTTGAAGAGATGGTGGAGATGGTGGACATCCTCCAAAGGGAAGATTACGACGGGGAAAATGGCCCGTACCCTCGACCCAACTTGCGCAAGGACAAGATTCTCACTACAGTCGTCAGCACCCTGGAGCATAAGTTCGGCGTACGAAGGGGCAAGGATCAACTGCGCAAGCGATGGTCCGACAT
Source organism: Lithobates sylvaticus (assembly GCA_028564925.1). NCBI lineage: Eukaryota > Metazoa > Chordata > Amphibia > Anura > Ranidae > Lithobates > Lithobates sylvaticus. The sequence goes on along the minus strand of CM053027.1, from coordinate 200,947,589 downwards.
TAAATCCAGGGAGCACGATCAGTACAGGAGAATTCGAAAAGCCATCAAAAAAAGTAAGTCAAGCACGTGCGCTACTATGGTTATATTTGATATGTCTAATCTTGCGCAGATGTTATTAGCATTCGTACGTGAAACTTGCGCAGATGTTATTAGCACTCGTATGTGAAACTTGCGAAGACGTTATTAGCATTCGTACGTGAAACTTACGCAGATGTTATTAGCATTCGTACGTGAAACTTGCGCAGATGTTATTAGCATTCGTACGTGAAACTTGCGCAGATGTTATTAGCACTCGTATGTGAAACTTGCGAAGACGTTATTAGCATTCGTACGTGAAACTTGCGCAGATGTTATTAGCATTCGTACGTGAAACTTGCGCAGATGTTATTAGCATTCGTACGTGAAACTTGCGCAGACGTTATTAGCACTCGTATGTGAAACTTGCGAAGACGTTATTAGCACTCGTATGTGAAACTTGCGAAGATGTTATTAGCATTCGTACGTGAAACTTGCGCAGATGTTATTAGCATTCGTACGTGAAACTTGCGCAGATGTTATTAGCATTCGTACGTGAAACTTGCGCAGACGTTATTAGCACTCGTATGTGAAACTTGCGAAGACGTTATTAGCATTCGTACGTGAAACTTGCGCAGATGTTATTAGCATTCGTACGTGAAACTTGCGCAGATGTTATTAGCATTCGTACGTGAAACTTGCGCAGACGTTATTAGCACTCGTATGTGAAACTTGCGAAGACGTTATTAGCACTCGTACGTGAAACTTGCGAAGACTTGATGAAAGTTCGTTTGTCTTGATAAAGTTGATTCAGTTTACCTGGCTTTGGGTTGTTGGAGTTGTAAGGTTGTTTATTATTGTCACTATCTATACTATTACTGCTGTAGTAAGGGTTTTATGGGTAACTTACACAGGGACTCCAGAAGATGTTTTTGGGGGGGGGGATAAATCTGTTAAGCAGGGTGTCAAGCTCCAAATTCAAAAAAAATGCTCAGCATCTACAAATACTGTAGGTGATGACTTTTCTAAGAAGTACACTCACCTGTCCCTTGGATGCTGCAGCTACAATCTTTGATATTGTAATCATGAAATTAATCTTTGCGGCTTCACTTCCCGGGTCACTATTGGGCATGCGCCAGTTGCGCAATGCAATAGGACTGGTCCGCGCTAGCTCTGGGACCCCTGTGTGTCCCAGCAGACAGCACGGTGGGACGGGATGTGGCGTATACTTCTGTGGGAGTCTATGGCCGGATGTGTGTGCAAATACCTGCCTTACACAGGTATCTGCAACCCCTCCCCCCTAAAAGGTTCCAAATAAGACACCACAGGGGTGCAGGGATCCAATGAGCGGAAGTTCAACTTTAGGGTTGAAGGGCGGTTTAAGTATTGGAGTTTCATTAGATAGAGATTTCAATTCTGTATTCAAGTAGGATCTTCTAACAAACTGCTAATAATTGGACAACACTTTTAATCACACTGATATTTGAGTGCCGAAATATGATTATTAAACATTGTTTAAAAGTGTACCTTTGTGTTCCATTACCATAGGGGGCAAAAGACTCAGACGTCACTCAGAACATCCCAGGACCTCCCGGCCTCACCAGACTAATTGGGCAGTTAGCCCAAGCCCACGCGTGGATGTGGAGGAAGAGGTGCTTGAAGTGGAGCAAATCTGCACCCCACCAAGTGAGTGTCTGAGAACACAGATTGAGCTACTAAATTAAGGTCTGCATGTTTTTGACACTTTTTTTCTTGTGTTTTATCTACCCAACTTTTAGGTGATGATGATCTGGTTGTGGAAGGACAAGCTGCGGAGCCATTTTCCACAGACAGTGCCCACAGGCTTATTGGCCAGATCATGGCCTGGAATCTGCAGCTGGAAAACATGCAGAAGGAGATGGCCACCATGCAGCAGGGAATGAAGGACATGATTGATGTTTTGGGGAGAATCTAAAGACCCCTTTTCCATTTACTAACATCAATCATGTCCTTCATTCCCCTTTTGATCCGCTATTTTTTTTAAATTTTAGAGGCCAAATTTTTTATATGCACATGGTGTGTCAACATGTGCTATGTGCCATCAGGGGATCTCAATGGACGCATTTTGTGTTTGCAACCCCTAATGCTAGTAGGTGAGAGGGAAGGGGTTTCACACACAAAACACGTCCATTGATTCCCCATGATGGAACATAGCACATGTTGACATTACCCATTTTCATGTTAAATTTGTGTGCATATTCTAAATTTGGCTTCTACTGTACATGGGTTACCTGTTGAACTTTGTAAGTTCCCTACTTTTACATTGTGTAAATATTTTAGAATGCTAACCAAAAAATTTTTACGATTTTAAACCATGTTTTTATGTTTGGTTAAAAAAAAAAGTCAAAAAAAATAAAAAAATGTTGTGAGAAAAATACCAAAAAAATATTAAAATTAAAAAATAAAAAAAAAATAAAAAATCTGTTGTGAAAAAAAACAAAAAAAAATATTAACAAAAATGACAAAAAAAAAAAAGAGAGGAAATCAAAAAAAAAAAATAAAGGTTTGGATGTGCACTATAATAAAAAAAAAAAATGTTTGCACAAATTAAACAATGTGTGGCTTCTTCTTTTTAAATACTACCAGTTTGACCAAAACATGTTGTGGTTCATTGACAAAGGGGCTTATTTACTAAACGCAAACCAAGTTTGCCACTATTAATAAGTGCACTAGGACAACATATAAAACAGGCAAGAATAAAAGCAAAACAATACGAAAAAACCAATCTTTCAAACATAAATAACTGTATTTATTCTTTCCAAATAAATGATGTTTTAAGGGTTTGTAATGGCCCCCCTACCATTAAAATAATTTAAATATCGGTCCCGCACTTGCTGTGCTGATTGTGGGGCCAAACCAAGACGGCGATTATCCAGCCCTGTCATCTCGCCTTCCACTCCGGCCTCAGTCCCTATAGGTAGTGTGTAGCTTCCAGAATGTTTCCGTAGATAATTGTGCATTACACAGCATGCAAGAATAATAGTATTGAGTTTGTACTCTGCCAGATGTATTGATGTTAACAGCAATCTGAAACGGTTGGCCATAATTCCAAAGGCATTTTCCACAACCCTTCTTGCTCTGGCCAACCTAAAATTAAAAATCCTCCTCTCAGGGGTGAGGGATCTTTGGGGAAATGGCCTCATCAGGTGGTCACCCAGACCGAACGCCTCGTCGGCTATGAAAACAAAGGGGAGTCCCTCCACATTCTCTTCATCTGGTGGCAGCTCCAGGCCACCAGTCTGGAGACGATGGCCGAACTCCGTCTGGTTGAAGACTCCTCCATCCGACATCCGGCCGTTTTTCCCCACATCCACATAAAGAAAGTCATATTGTGCCGACACCACCGCCATCAACACTATACTATGGAACCCCTTATAATTCCAATAGTAAGACCCCGAATGGGGTGGGGGCACAATTCGGACATGTTTCCCGTCAATCGCCCCTCCGCAGTTGGGAAAGTCCCAACGGGCAGCAAACTGGGAAGCCACAGTCTGCCATTCCTCTGGCGTGGAAGGACACTGTGAAGTCAAACAGAAAGATACAATTCTAATTAAAAACAAGGCAAAACACCAAACTAAATCCAAGAAATTAACAAACAATTTGGAACAACATATGTATTTATTTTGTTAGTCCTTGAAATAAAGCAAAAAGATTAAGGATAAGGGACAAATCTCTGATTGATGACCCCTCTGATGGCCCAGAGAAGATAATAATGGGGATGTGGGTGGGGAGTAATTAATTGTAAGGTCACACAATACACATGCAATCAATTAAACAGGGTGTGTGTGTGTGGGGGGGGGGTTAATTAGAAGCTGACCAAAACCACATGCAATCAATTAAACAGGGTGTGTGTGTGTGTGTGGGGGGGGGTAATTACAAGCTGACCAAAACCACATGCAATTAATTAAACAGGGTGTGAGTGGGGGGGTTAATTACAAGCTGACCAAAACCACATGCAATCAATTAAACAGGGTGTGTGTGTGTGTGTGGGGGGGGGGGTTAATTAGAAGCTGACCAAAACCACATGCAATTAATTAAACAGGGTGTGAGTGGGGGGGGGGGGTTAATTACAAGCTGACCAAAACCACATGCAATTAATTAAACAGGGTGTGAGTGGGGGGGGGGGTTAATTACAAGCTGACCAAAACCACATGCAATTAATTAAACAGGGTGTGAGTGGGGGGGGTTAATTACAAGCTGACCAAAACCACATGCAATCAATTAAACAGGGTGTGTGTGTGTGGGGGGGGGTAATTAGAAGCTGACCAAAACCACATGCAATCAATTAAACAGGGTGTGTGTGTGTGTGGGGGGGGTTAATTACAAGCTGACCAAAACCACATGCAATTAATTAAACAGGGTGTGAGTGTGTGGGGGGGGGGGGTTAATTACAAGCTGACCAAAACCACATGCAATCAATTAAACAGGGTGTGTGTGTGTGGGGGGGGGTTAATTAGAAGCTGACCAAAACCACATGCAATTAATTAAACAGGGTGTGAGTGGGGGGGGGGTTAATTACAAGCTGACCAAAACCACATGCAATTAATTAAACAGGGTGTGAGTGGGGGGGGGGTTAATTACAAGCTGACCAAAACCACATGCAATTAATTAAACAGGGTATGAGTGGGGGGGGTTAATTACAAGCTGACCAAAACCACATGCAATCAATTAAACAGGGTGTGTGTGTGTGTGGGGGGGGTTAATTAGAAGCTGACCAAAACCACATGCAATCAATTAAACAGGTGTGTGTGTGTGTGGGGGGGGGGTTAATTACAAGCTGACCAAAACCACATGAAATTAATTAAACAGGGTGTGAGTGGGGGGGGGGGTTAATTACAAGCTGACCAAAACCACATGCAATCAATTAAACAGGGTGTGTGTGTGTGTGTGGGGGGGGGGGGTAATTAGAAGCTGACCAAAACCACATGCAATTAATTAAACAGGGTGTGAGTGGGGGGGGGGGTTAATTACAAGCTGACCAAAACCACATGCACTTAATTAAACAGGGTGTGAGTGGGGGGGGGTTAATTACAAGCTGACCAAAACCACATGCAATTAATTAAACAGGGTGTGAGTGGGGGGGGTTAATTACAAGCTGACCAAAACCACATGCAATCAATTAAACAGGGTGTGTGTGTGTGTGGGGGGGGGGGGGGTAATTAGAAGCTGACCAAAACCACATGCAATCAATTAAACAGGGTGTGAGTGGGGGGGGGTTAATTACAAGCTGACCAAAACCACATGTAATCAATTAAACAGGGTGTGTGTGGTGGGGGGGGGGGGTTAATTACAAGCTGACCAAAACCACATGTAATCAATTAAACAGGGTGTGTGTGTGTGGGGGGGGGGGGGGTGTGAGGGGTGTGAGGGGGGGGGGGGGTTAATTACAAGCTGACCAAAACCACATGCAATCAATTTAAAAATGAGGGGCAAGGGGGGTGAAAGGGGTGAGGGGCAAGGGGGGTGAAAGGGGGGGTGAGTAAAGCAGTACAATGGAGCTGGTAAGATACATTTTTAACCAAAGAAAGTGACTAGGCTAGGGGTGTTTAGGGGGCCAAGATTCCATGCTGGGGAGGTTGGTGCAAGGAAATATGCATGTGACCCACTAAATAATACATTCTTAAAGCAATTTCGATAAGTCAACCATAAAATACTATACAAAAAACAAAAAAATAATAAAAAATACAGGAATAGGGGACATTCATAGAATAGTCCTATCATGGTAATTAGCTAATGATGACATTGATGCACTACATTAGCAAACATACAAGACATAGGTAATTTGAAAAGAGAAGACTTACCTTAATGTATTCCTCCTGCAGGACGTGGATAATGGCAGAACAGGTCTCTGGAATAATGAGCCCCAGAGCCTGGGGGGGAGATGCCTGTCGTGAACTTGAGGTCCTGCAAGCTTCTCCCCGTCGCCAAGTAACGAAACGTGGCGACTAGCCTCTGCTCCGCAGTGATGGCTTGCCGCATGCAGGTATTCTGCCTGCTAATATAAGGGGACAGCGAAGCCAACAGACGGTGAAAAATGGGGTCCGTCATCCTGAGATAATTCTTGAAATCATCAGGATTATTCTCACGGATCTCACGGAGCAAAGGCATGTGCGAGAATTGGTCACGCTGGCGCAACCAATTCTTGGTCCATGAACTCCTCCTCACCCTGTTCATGGACTGGGCTCGGGCCAAGGTGTTAACCGCAACACCGAGCCCCTGCACAGCACGAACTCGTTCCCGAGTACGTCCACACTCCATGGCTTCAAAACGGTCGGCTGATCAAACAAACAACTTAACCGAACGCACTGAAGAACAGCAAGGCCTATGAAGAACGACCTGAAAAACAGGAACGAGCGGACCAGAACGGCCTGAGAACAGGTAGGAACTGATCCACACGCACTGAAAGACAGATACAAACCTCACAAGCACAAACTGAACGGCAGAAGCGAGCGAATTAAGCAGAAGTCTGAGAAGCGCGAATCGTCTCTAACCAAACGTCAACTAACACGCGATACACACGAGATTAGCTGACGGTGCCCAAAGGGTGTCGTTTGGGATCTCGAGCTTCCTTTTTCTAGTCCCGTCGTACGTGCTGTACGTCATCGCGTGAACCGCCGGACTTTTTGCGTGATCGTGTGTGGTCAAGTCCGTTCGCTTTTTAGTCCAGCGGACCCAGCTGCAAAGTCCAGCGGATTGTCCGCTGGACTTAGGTCCGCCGGCAAAAGTCCACACGTGTGTACGCGGCATAAGGCTTACCAGAAATTTTGGACTTGAAGGGGCATATGCCTCACAAGTCGCAAAGGCTTATTAGTAGGGGGCTGGCGGGTCCTTGTTCCACACAATGGCTCCAAGGTATGTCTCGATACACCATGGACAGGTGAACAGCAGGAGGATGGACAGCCGGTGGGGAATGGGCATCAATATTCCATATTTCAATCGTGTTTATGAATCATGATAAAAAAAGAAAGCCTTGCATAGTGTAATACCGTTTTGAATGAAATTTAATAGTGTAAAAACAGATTAAAAACAGATTAAAAACACTCACATTTAGGAAGTAAAAACAGGCCTGTTTGTAAATATGAAGAAATGGCGTGGTGCTGTCGTAGTAGGACTACATGCACCAGCAGCACGCTTAAATAGGGAGTGTGACCCCAGAGTGATTTGCAAGTGTGCAGACCGGAAGTGACATCACTTCCGGTCTGGCAAAATTTTTCCATGTTTTCCATATTAAAAATAATAGGATGATGGTTGATTAGTAATTGGAAATATGTTGGAAGACTTATTTGATTTTTATATTATCATTATATTCAGTTTCCTGGCTTATAGGAACAGTATGTATTTTAATCTCGAGTGACCCTTTTTACACAGCGTCATTGCGTCACTTCCGCCCTTTCCATGTGACCGCCTGTTGTAAACCAGGCCTCACTATGGATCTGACCAGAGCGGAAGTGCTGAGACGCTCTGCTGGTAATATCAATGGAGCTGGTCTAAGCCTCGTTTTGAAACAAGGGCGGCGTCATGTCGTGACGCCGCTACGTCATTTCCGGAGTGCAGCTGAGAGGGAGCCAAGCCTCGCTCCCAATTGCAGGGGAAATCAGACTCGTAGTGTCCAGCCTGGTCACGTGACATACTGCGGGACGTTCCTTGCTGACACTAAGTGCTGAAGCAAGGAATCCCGGAGACCATCATAGCTGAAACTGTTTAAATGGGGATTTTAGCAAAACGGAAATACAGACAAAGCAATAGTGTCAATTAGCAATGTGTATAATATGTTTTGGCAAATAAAAAGGAGCACCAATTTAATAGACATATATCTCAATGGGGTCACATTCGTACAGATATATCATTCTATGACAAATACATATATAGATGTAATGTGTAATAAATATATAGTCTTATTAAAATAGAGTGCTTTCTTATTGGGGAAAAATAAATTTGTATTATAATCAGTGCCGTCAAAAAATTTACATTAAAAATATAAATATAAGGACGGAGTATGTAAAAACATAAAATGATCACTTATATGGATGGTTTATGGTAAAATGTAGTATATATGAACGAATAGAGTAAGAAAAATCAAATTTAAAAATAAAGATTAAAAATAAGATTAAAAATTATATATGCCATGAGGTATGAATCGACATTATGCTTTATTCAAAAATGCATTGATGTCCCATTCAATGTTCATACTGAATGGGGAGTAGGACTGCAGCTGGTAAATCCAGAAGGTTTCCAATTGCGAGACTCCTCTAGTTTTGGCTCTAGTTTTGTCAGGGTGTTTTTAATCTGAGTAAGGTACAGCTAACTACTGATGAAAAAGCAGTATTAGATAAAGGCCTTAAATTTGCCCCTCCCCAGAAACTAAATAAATTTGGAACGTTTATAGACGTTCACAAATTCATACGTAAGATCAATATCCAGAGGTATATTGTCTCTAATCCAACCAGGAGCCATGCTAGAGCAGCGACGTCAGGCACAGTTCATTCAGGCCTTGCTAACCCCTCTCTGTTTAATCCTCCAACACAATTAGCCCCGGCCCTGAACATCTTCAGAGACCTGGTACTAAAAGATCTAGCCAAACTCCCTCCAAAACGCATACACCAAAACTCCTTACCAAGCGCAGGATTGAGATCTTTGTGTGACAACAAGGATCTGGTGATCCGTCCGGCCAATAAAGGCGGGGAATAGTACTTTTAGATAAATCTGCATATATGAACGAAATGTACAAGATTCTCAGTGATGCCAGTAAATACAAAGAGTTACCCAATAATCCTACAACAAAATATAAAAAAGATCTTACAGAATTAGTCCTTAAAGGCTATGATTCATTTATTTTAAACCGCAAAGAAAAAGACTTTTTAATTCCTTTAGCACCCCGGATACCCACTATTTATTACTTACCCAAAATCCATAAAGATGCAACACACCCTCCGGGGCGCCCAATCATCAGTGGGATTGATTCAGTCACATCAAGGATTGGTAAATATATAGATCATTACTTACAACCTATTGTTCAAAAAACTCAGTCATATCTGAAGGACACGAAACACGCTATTAACAAGTTATCCTCTATACCCTTAGAAGATGACCTTATTATGGCTACTGCGGATGTAGCCTCTCTATACACTTGTATTGCACATTCACAGGGACTAGAAGCAGTACAAACCTTTTTGGAATGAGAACCTACCCTAATCAGAAGACAAACCAATTTTATTATGGACCTTCTGAATTTTGCGACCCATCATAACTACTTCTGGTTTAATGGTCAATTATACTCACAAGAAAGGGGGTTGCTATGGGGGCGAAATTCGCCCCCAGTCTGGCCAATATTTTTATGGCCAAATGGGAGGAGGATGTCATCTATGCAACCGATAGACCGCAGTTGAAATTATGGGCACGATATATTGATGACATCCTCCTCCTATGGAAAGGTTCTCAAGAATCCCTTGACATTTTCTTTACACATCTCAATGATAATGACCGTGGTATTATACTGACCCACGAATCAAGTCAGACTAAAATCCATTTTTTAGATCTGGAAATTCAAATATTCGAAGGTCAATTTAAATTCAGCACACATTTTAAGACCACGGATCATAATGGCTTTATACCTACAGATAGTTGCCACCACAGAAGTTGGCTCAGATCGGTTCCAAAAAGTCAGTTTCTTCGCCTAAGAAGAAACTGCACCGACCTAGACGTGTTTAAGACACAAGCCAACACTCTACGTGACAGGTTCAAAGAAAAGGGCTATAACATGCAAGAAGTAGATCATGATTTAAAGAGTGCTTTGGAGACAGATAGAGCATGTCTCTTAACAGACAAACCTCAGGCTCCTTCTGATGACAATTTTAAATGGTCTTTCCTAACTGCATATTCGATACAACACAAACAAATAAAATCCATACTGGTAAAACATTGGAATATTTTTAAAAATGATAAAGTCTTGGGTCCACTGATACCGGACAAAGCCAGGGTGATATATAAAGGGGCACCCTCACTCAAGAGTCAAATTGCCCCTACAATTATTAACCCTCCAATAAAACCCTCTTTCTTTCATAATCTCAAGGGCTATTATCCCTGCAAGAGGTGTACGGTATGTCATTATAATGCAAAAGGGAAACGTGCAACAAAAGAATTTAAATCTTCAGTTACGAAAGAAAAATATCCTATTAAGCATTTTTGCACATGTGCAACTACCCATGTAGTGTATCTAATAACTTGTCCGTGCTCTAAACAATATGTTGGCCGCACTATACGTTCATTCACGACAAGAGTATCTGAACACATTACTAAAATAAAAGGTGGTAGTACTAAACACACCGTCCCGAGGCATTACCGGGAATTTCATAACAGAGACCCGAGAGATAAATAGATAAATTTATAGCGCCATGGAGGGGAGGAGCCAAAACTAGAGGAGTCTCGCAATTGGAAACCTTCTGGATTTACCAGCTGCAGTCCTACTCCCCATTCGGTATGAACATTGAATGGGACATCAATGCATTTTTGAATAAAGCATAATGTCGATTCATACCTCATGGGATATATAATTTTTAATCTTATTTTTAATCTTTATTTTTAAATTAGATTTTTCTTACTCTATTCGTTCATATATACTACATTTTACCATAAACCATCCATATAAGTGATCATTTTATGTTTTTACATACTCCGTCCTTATATTTATATTTTTAATGTAAATTTTTTGACGGCACTGATTATAATACGAATTTATTTTTCCCCAATAAGAAAGCACTCTATTTTAATAAGAATATATATTTATTACACATTACGTCTATATATGTATTTGTCATAGAATGATATATCTGTACGAATGTGACCCCATTGAGATATATGTCTATTAAATTAGTGCTCCTTTTTATTTGCTAAAACATATTATACACATTGCTAATTGACACTATTGGGCGGATACGCTAGACCCATCACCACTGCGTTTTTGACTATTTTGTTTCTTGATTTGTCTTTATTTTTACCTTGACCGTTTTTATCTGACAAACAAGAATTTTTAATAAATTTACTCCGTGATCGGATTGATTTACACTATGAGGAGGTTCTCCTTATCTCTTTTATTTTCACGGTCCTGACCCACTGAGTTGATCCGTGTTCCTGTGCAGCCCTCTAAAGTGCGGCTTCTACCACGATCTGTGACTTGGTGAGTATAGACTGTGGTACCGGCCCAGTCTTGTCCTCCCAAGCTTCTGACTCACCACCCTGTGAACACCTACCGGCACACTCAAGCTTTGTCCGACCCCTCACCAAAGGTCAGTGGGTCCATCCTTGACGGTAAGCGTACCAGATCCCATTCTTACAACATAGAGTTCTAGACGCCGTCCAAAATATATGAGGATGTTACGTTGATGAACATTTTTACAGCATTGTGGGAAGATCAGTACACCATCATATATGAGCTTTACCATCTTGGATGCCTGTATTTACATATTTAACTAGTTTCAACATACGTCACAACATCACGTGTTTCAACTTTTTTATGATTTAATTGAGTTTATCACGTTTGTCAAAAGACGTTTTTCCTAACCATTTGGGTGTATTGGATTACTACACTAGTACAATTACACTATGTTCATATAAGTTGATGTTACGGTTGTGGTGTCCAATACCAATTGCAATATATTATATGATATTTTTCTTTTGAACATCACGGGACCCTACTGTTTTACACACACCATCAGATCACTTCTTGATTCATGTGCTACGATATTTAACAAATCTATGTATGTGAACAACCAAAAAGCCTTTTAGGTGTTTTCTTCATTTTTTATTTTCATAAACAGTTCTGACGTGGACTGTTTACCCCTACACCTTTCCACTATCTATGGTGGTCAGTCACTAAAATCTGGACGATGGCAGTGTGATAGAGATTTGATTCTCTTTTACAGCTATCGATCAGATACAAAATTGTCTTAGCGCCACACTTATTCACTTTTATCTTTTTCACAATTTGTCATATTGTCGTGTTGGCAGCTTTTCACAGGGGAAGCGCAGCTGCATCCTTATATATATAATTGACACTATTGCTTTGTCTGTATTTCCGTTTTGCTAAAATCCCCATTTAAACAGTTTCAGCTATGATGGTCTCCGGGATTCCTTGCTTCAGCACTTAGTGTCAGCAAGGAACGTCCCGCAGTATGTCACGTGACCGGGCTGGACACTACGAGTCTGATTTCCCCTGCAATTGGGAGCGAGGCTTGGCTCCCTCTCAGCTGCACTCCGGAAATGACGTAGCGGCGTCACGACATGACGCCGCCCTCGTTTCAAAACGAGGCATAAACCAGCTCCATTGATATTACCAGCAGAGCATCTCAGCACTTCCGCTCTGGTCAGATCCATAGTGAGGCCTGGTTTACAACAGGCGGTCACATGGAAAGGGCGGAAGTGACGCAATGACGCTGTGTAAACAGGGTCACTCGAGATTAAAATACATACTGTTCCTATAAGCCAGGAAACTGAATATAATGATAATATAAAAATCAAATAAGTCTTCCAACATATTTCCAATTACTAATCAACCATCATCCTATTATTTTTAATATGGAAAACATGGAAAAATTTCGCCAGACCGGAAGTGATGTCACTTCCGGTCTGCACACTTGCAAATCACTCTGGGGTCACACTCCCTATTTAAGCGTGCTACTGGTGCATGTAGTCCACACCCCAGACGACGTCTATGAGGACGAATCGCGTCGGGTGGACTACTACGACAGCACCACGCCATTTCTTCATATTTACAAACAGGCCTGTTTTTACTTCCTAAATGTGAGTGTTTTTAATCTGTTTTTACACTATTAAATTTCATTCAAAACGGTATTACACTATGCAAGGCTTTCTTTTTTATCATGATTCATAAACACGATTGAAATATGGAATATTGATGCCCATTCCCCACCAGCTGTCCATCCTCCTGCTGTTCACCTGTCCATGGTGTATCGAGACATACCTTGGAGCCATTGTGTGGAACAAGGACCCGCCAGCCCCCTACTATTAAGCCTTTGCGACTTGTGAGGCATATGCCCCTTCAAGTCCAAAATTTCTGGTAAGCCTTATTCCTATAGGCTTAGTTGCCATCAGACAACTATCACTTCACTCAGCACGTTGAACACCTGCTTGAACAGTGTTATCTACTTGACCACCAGACATCTTTTTATGGACTTGAATTAATGTCACTCGTTTAATCACCAACCATTTTAGATGGATTTTATCACTATATATTAATTTATATAGTCTCTTTCACTCAGCACCCAAATCTCAACTTTGATTTTTATGGTCATAATTATCACAATTTTATTTGTTCATATTTGCCACATATTGTTTCACTTGGTATTAATTCACTATTTTTAACCACATGTGTATTTTTAACCTTTTATTGGGTTTTACTGCATAATTAATTTTTTACAGTTTATATATTTATGCTCCAATAAGGTTTTTTATCTCTATTTATATGGTACTAAGACAGATAAGTTATAATTGGGAATTCGCCCTTTCCCTCCCTTTTGTGTCTCTTGTACAAGGTATCACACCTAAACATACATTAATAGTGCTAGTTCACTATCCACACTTTAGCGCTACATTTACATATACACAATCCTACCTTACCGATAGTCTTTCGGCAATGTTAGCTGCTCTATTCATCTAAATACTCTATATATACAGCGCAGTATTTACCCCATTCTCTCCATTTGTACACTGACCGTTTGCATTTTTTTTAATAGCACTTTTATTTATACATGTCTTGTAATAGAAATAAGGATGAGAGGTTCTTTTTATGTAGAGATCTGAGGTCAAAAAGAGTTTTTAACTGTTTTTAAGTTTTACGTTGTAACTCTTTGATAGCCTTTGGTACCAGACGGCAGTACTGTCGGATCGTTTCTTGGGTGAACCGGCGGTAACGGTGGTACTACTGTACCATGCAATCCTTACCTGAATTTAGGGTGTTATTAAGTAACACTGACACCTGCTGCAGATCGCAAATGCTGTGCGTTTTGGACATGGTTTCGGAAAAGCTGCACAGCGTTCTGGTTTGAACTGGCCCTAAATAAGTACTAATAGTTGGTAAACTGGATAGAAAGGTTATATCTATTTTTAAACTAAAGTGGTAGTAAATCTAGTCTGTTCATTTCCACCATCTAAAGCATTATTAAGCACTTAACTGTTTGTAGCACTTACCCCTGAAGGAGCTGCTGGTAATTTATTGGGCCTGTACTCTGCTCTTTCCACCTCCAATGATTTGGCTCAACCCGCTTGACACAGCTATGTAACAGTGTTGGTGCGAACCCCAATTATAAAAAGACAATTGAAATATTACAGATTATATGCACTTTACCTTTGTTGTCACCTGGGTATACACTGCTACACCTGTCTGGAGAATGAACAAGCCTCACAACAGATTGTATTAAATCAGAATATAAGTTTACTAAAACAGGTTCAAACATTAACACAAGAGCCGTAATGGCATACAATACTGAGGCAAGTAGTTGTGAATGGCTATCACACAAGGGTTACCTGAACGACCCCTCCAGGCGTGTCTCCAAGTGGGACTAATGCTCAGGCGGTAAGATGTCAGCACTGGGCACCTTCCCACTTCCAGCACAGCCGTGCAGACACTATAAATTCTGCTATGTCATACACAGTGCTAACAAGACAACATGCAGTGCAATTACTCAAGAGCTCCCCCTGTGGAGAAATGCAGTTCTTGGTATATAGTGGCAGTACTGCAAGGCTGTACAGTAAAGGATATAGTCTCTTGTCTTCTTTTTTTAGCTAGCCAATATACTGCAGTATTTGTATTCCATAGGGTTTCCAAACAGTAATGTAGTGTAAGGTAATAACAGCAACTTTGATTGTGCAATAGCTTATAAACTCCTTTCCTAGGAATGTACTCCCAGCATCAGTCACTTGTTAATGAAGTCAGACTTTGAGGCCTATATGAGTGCAACTTGATCAGACTGAACTGTTTGGTGGGACTACAGGTCCCAGCAACACTATGCGATAAGTCTTAAGCCCCATACACACGGTCGGATTTTTGCATGGATTCAGTCCGATCGGACAATGTTGTTGAAAAATCAGACCGTGTGTATGCACCATCGGACAGTGTACGTCGGATTGTCCGACGGACAAAGTCCTATCTCCTGCTGGATAGATTTGCCGACAACACGGTCCGATCACACCAAATCCGATCGTGTGTACGGTTGTCCGACGGACAAAGTGCTACGCATGCTCAGAAGAAATTCTGTGACGGAAGCGCTCGGTCAGGTAAAACTACCTTTCCTAATCGACACAGCACATTCGTCACGCTGCAATGTTAAAATGTCTTTAATGCAGCGCATTCTCTTTTTCTTTACAATGCAACAAGAATGACATGTTTTAGCTGCTCCTATTCACCCGCACTTCTCACAAACTTAGTTCTTTATTACTTTTCAGCATTTATACACTACATGTTTATTTGTACTCAGATCGTAAAAGAATCTTTGTTATATTTTTAGCATGATTTGTCTTTTTTAATTTTTTTTTTTGTGAATACATATTTGAAGGAGATTTTTTTTTTTTTTTTGGAGGTGGGTTGTGTGTCTCAACTTAGCAAAACCACATTATTAACATTTGTATTTCTTGCTTAAATTTACTAGGAGTTTGTTGGTTGTTGGTGCCCCTTGTTAATTCTACTTTAGGATTAGTGAAATGTACCTGCCTACTCAAAGAAAAACTGTCATTGTAGAAAAGTAAAACACAATAGGCAATGATTATTTCAAATCCCAAAAACATTTATTTAGGTCTCAGCAACAAACCAAAGAGGAACGCAGCCATGGTGAAACTTGGGGAATTTGCAAAGCCTTGGACCCCCACGGCAACCATCATTTTTCAAGCGTAGAAAATTGGGGGCCTGAGGAGTACGTATATTAAGGGGAGTGCAATCTGGTCCTGAAGTCCAAAGCATCCGGAACTGCAGCAGATGCCATCTCGGTCCCCAGGCTCTGGTACTACGAGAGGCTCCATCTTCTCTCAGACCAGACTGAATCCAGGTCGTCACTCTCAGGTCTTCCTTCCACGCTTCCTTGCACGCTGTGGCTGTCGGGCTGGTGGGGTGGCAGAAGGAGGAGGAGGAGGAGGAGGAGCATGGTAACTATGGCAAACATGTGTGAGGGGAGTCATCTCACCAGCCATCCCCTTATTTAGGACATGGAGGATGAGCCCCTCACACATGTTGCGTTGCCTCACCTCCATACCCATCATCTTCATGACAACCAAGGAGGCAAAGGTCTCCTCATCGGTGGGTGTGGCATGTAGGGAGGCTGAAGCCTCTCTGATCATCCGGAGCGCTGACTCTGCCGCATAACCCCCCCTTTTCGCCCTTCTGTACGGAAGGCGGAGGGGAGGGATTTGGGAGTCAGTCAGGCTCTGAGGCCTAGCCCCCTCTTGGCTGCCACTACCCACCTCTTGGCTGCCACTAACCCCTGCCTCCTCCTGACTGCCACCTTCCACAGCCACCTCCTGGCTGAGGTCTTCCTGTGTATGAAAAAGGGACATAGTTTCAGTTATTTGTTCATCAAACACACACAATTCTCATCTAGTGACTGGTGCAAAATGTTTACAAATAGAAAACCATACAATTCTCAGCCCTGCAGTTTTGATTCTGGCCCCAAATGTCTCCAACACTACTGTCTGTTGATATGTCAAACACGTTAGGAAGTAACCAATTGGGGATCCTGAATTAAGTGAACATCATTCATTATTCACATAAATGGTAACAAAACTACTATACCTGGAACAAGCTGGGCTCCTCCACCTCTTCCAGACTGGAAGGCCCAGGTTGCTCCTCGGAAGCCTCATCAGGGGTGGCCTGCGTGGAAGGAGGAGTCGAGAGTGGCTCCGTGACATCAGCCTGGTCTTTGAGAAAATGGAGACTCTCATAGTACCAGAGCTTGGGGGCATAGACCTCATCTGCTGCAGTTGCAGTTTCTTCCGACTTCCGGACCTTCTTGCGCTCCCTGATATACGCACTCCTCAGGCTGCGAATTTTCTTTCTTATATCATCAACAGTTGCCGCGGGGAACCTTGGCTTGACAAATTCCAAAAGTTCCAGCAGGGCTGCGTACCTCTTTGGTTTGATGCTGTAATGGGGGTGTTTAGCCTGCCATAAAATGGGAAATTCCCTGTATTTCTCAATGAAGAGGGTGAGAAAACTCACGTCGTTGAATCCCTTCATAATCTCTGCAAGACACAACACCACACAAAACACTATAAATTATGTCAGGCTAAACTCTCCTAATCTTCTCCATAAAGAAGCCTCAAGTTCCAATCAGTCTAGGCTAGTTATGTACCAACGTCAAATTGTACCTTCGTTTCTAGCGATCGTCTCGTGCGTGAGCTTTCTCTCCCTCGTCTCCCAGATCGTGGCTACGACACAGGCGTGTGACGTTTTATATCCAGTGCGCATGCGTCAAACTTCGCCCGCCCCTGGCGATCTTTCTCGTCTATTCCCCACCCCTTCTTTTTACGGCGCAGTGGGGAGAGCACATGGCGGGGACACAGCAGGTGCGCCACAAATATCCCACCAACGAGGAGGAGGACGAGGAAAGTCCGGAGGCAGAAACGTCCCGATCCCGGAGCCTGAAATTCAAGGCCTCCAATATGTCATTTGGAGAAATGTTGGAGATGGTGGACATATTAAAGAGGAGCGACTATGATGGGAAGTATGGGCCTTACCTCAACCCCAATGTCCGCAAGGCCAAGATCATGTCTAAAGTTGTGAGAAGGCTGTACAATAATTTTGGGGTACAACGATCCAAGGAGCAACTGAGGAAACGCTGGTCAGACCTGAAACTGAGGGAGGCCGATCAGTACAGAAAGATCAAGCGAATTCTTCAAAAAAGTAAGTAGTTGTGTTTTGTGTTTGATTTCTTGCTTGCATACTGCTCCATGTGGTTTGATTTTTACAAAGTTGTACATTCCAAAATGGCCACTTTCATGTTTCGTCTGTGCATTCGATCGTACTCAGCCTCGATCTTTCTGCCACTGTCATGGTCGTGTGTGTGTGTCCATTCGATCGTACGCAACCTCGATAGTTCGGCCACTTATAATACGAGGTTTGGGGAAGTTTTGATTGAAAGGAAGTTTCTTCTCACTAGAGATGTCATCAAGAACGTAACGCAAATTTATTCAATGTAAAGGAGAGGTCACTCAGTAGCTGTTTACCCATCTGGACTCTAGAGCACTAGTGCTGGGACACCCAAACCCCCTTTTTATTATGCTTTTCCACACATGTGCTCCAGTGGATACTATAGGGGGGTCTCCATCAGACAAACTTCTACCAAAAAGCTAGTAAGTTTAGCACCTTTACAAAGTGACTACATTCATGTTGTTGGCATTTGTAACTGGCCAAACAAAAATAGTGTTCCTCACTTTCAAGCAATGTTTGTCATTTCCTATTTCTGCCCTCAATAGATTGTGTTGCTAAATCTTCCTTTTGTACATTCTCATAGGGGAGCGCAAACTTGGGCCGTCTGAGGAAACCCCAAAACCAACACCTCCCAAAAAAGGGGAAAGAGCAGAAGCAGAGGAGGAGGAGGAGGAAGGAGAGATCATCGAACTTGGAGAACTTGTCACCACAACAGGTGAGTGTGGGAGAACACAGCTACTGGTAAGCTAATCAATGTATGGCTGCCTCATTTCCAACACCCGTTTTTTGTTTGTTTGTGGTTTTTAGGTGACGTGGATGTTGTGGAAGAAAAATCGCACTTTACCACAGAGAGTGCCCACGTACTCATCGGGGAGATAATGGTCTGCAATAGAGATCTAGATTACATAAAGCAAAACATCAATGATGTTCAACAAAAATTGAAGAACATCATTGATGTTTTAGGAAAAATATGAAAACGCACCAAGTAATTAACACACATTTGTGCCTGCTTCTGAACACATTTGCAACTTAAGAACTGTGTGAAATTTGGAACATGCACACATTGTGTCCACATGTGCTAGCTCCCATCATGGTGGATGAATGACAACGTTTTTTTGGGGGTGCAACCACTTTACGAACTACGAAAGTGGTTGTGGTGAAGGGGTTGCACCCCCAAAAAACGTCCATTCATCCCCATGATGGAAAATGGCACTTTTGAAGCTTCTAGGCATGTGTTTTACCATCTAATGACCATTTTCAGCCCCAAATTGTGTGCATGTTCTAAATTTCCACTTTCCAGGGGTGACCCCCCATGTGATGAAGGCAAGATCAAACACACTTTGAACATATAGTCATGTCTGATCTTGTCTTCACTTTACAAAGTTGAACTTTCCTAGTTCTTAGGTTCTGTTTTGCTCCACGCCTGGTTTTACCAATTGCGGAATGTTTGTAAACAATGTTGTAAATAACCAAGATGTTGTCAGTTTGGGCAAGAAGATTGTAAACGCACTTGTGAATGTTTTCCAAGTAAACTTTTTTACTTTTCTAAATGTGTGGCTTCCTTATTTAAAAAACACAATGCATTATGTATGTCAAATGTAAAGGATATGGGGGGCAATGGGTGTTATTTTCTAAAGGCAAGTCCACTTTGCACTGCAAGTTTCTTTTCCAGGGCACTTTTTCACTGCACTTGTAGAGCATAGTGGATTTGACTAATGTAAATGACACCCACAGTGCTTTGTACGAAAACACGGAGCACAGCATTTTTGAGAATACACACATGTCTGACCTGGTGATGAAAAGGAGTATTTTGGGTGTCAGTTATGCACTACAAACCTTCTCTAGACCAAAGATTAGGTATCAAACACACAACATGAGAATAATCTTTTTGGGAAGAAGAGACTGTTACCTCCTTTTGCCCAGAAAGTGCATTCCCACTGTCGAAGGCAAAGGGAAAAAAATTAAAGGTAAAATAAGCTACAAATAATACGGAAATGACAAGAAATCAGAGGTTGGTTGAAAACTAAGATTTATTAAAAAATGCCTCTCACACATCGTCAGGCAGAGCAATGGCCCCCCTACCCACAAAGTAGTCCATATATTGCTCACGGACCGCGCGGGCATTTAGAGGGGGCAAGCCTGGACGTGCCACTTGAAGGGCTGTGAGGTCAGCATTTGGAGGGCCCTCCACATCTGGGCCAACGGGCACCACATAGTTCCTGTTATGTCTTTTGAGGAAGTTGTGCAATATGCAACAGGCAAGAACTATGTGGTTCAGTTTGTATTCCGCCAAGTTAATTGCCGTCAAGAACAGGCGGAAGCGGCCGGCCAGGATGCCAAAAGTGTTCTCCACAACTCTTCGGGCTCTGGACAGCCTGTAGTTGAAGACCCTCTGGTCTGGGGTGAGGGTCCTCATCGGGAACGGCCTCATCAGATGGGGAGTCAACGCAAACGCTTCATCTGCGACAAAGACGAAGGGGAGTCCTTCTGCATTCTCCTCTGGAGGTGGCAAGCACAGACAGCCACTTTGGAGACGCGAGTAGAACTCCGTGTGCGCAATGGCACCACCATCCGAGATCCGGTCGTTCATCCCCACGTCCACATACATAAATTCATATGTCGCCGACACCACCGCCAACATCACTACACTATTAAACCCTTTATAATTATAATAGTAGGACCCCGAGTTGGGCGGTGGGACGATGCGGACGTGTTTCCCATCAATTGCCCCTCCGCAGTTAGGAAAGTCCCAACGGCTGGCAAAGTGGGAGGCCACAGTCTGCCATTCCTGTGGCGTGGAAGGGAACTGTGGAGTGAAACAAGAAAAAAGAATTAGTCACTTTGCACATAAACATTGCAAGCATATTAGACAATCAACATCTTGGAACAAGAGCATTGTATAAAATTGGAGGCTGGAAAGTATTTGCACAGAAAAGTAGAGGCTCCCCTTCACAGATTACTCACCCCCCATCAATCCCCCCACTTCTGATGGGCCATTGGCAATAACTAGGGTTTTGGGGGGGGGGGTTGGACAGGTAACCCTCTGCACTTCATTGATTGGCAAATGGCTCAATAATGTGTGCTAGTTTGGCCAGACCCTCTGTACTTAACACTATTGGCAGCCCCCAGGAAAGCTAAACTAACATTTCAAACCCCCCCCCCCCCCAAAAAAAAGGAAAGCACATTGTGACATTCTGAAATTACCAAGCAAGCTAATAGGAGGGAAAGAACACCAAAAACTAGGAAATGGAAAGTATGGAGCCAGCCCCTTGCACTACATGCTTTGCAGAATTCATCCCTAAAGATGCCCACTATAAAGAGGTAGGTATATAGTGTGTATTGACCTTGGGAAAGCCAGCAGATAGAGGATTGGTACCATCTGACAGAGCAGTTGGGGGAGGGGGTTCCTAATGAGTTTGCCCCCCCCCCCGCCACCAAAAAAAAAAAAAAGGGGGGCTCTACATGAAGTAAACCACACAGCAAACATTAGTGCATATTTTAGGGGGTGTTTGGGGGCAAACAATACTATGCAGCAGACAAAAGACATTGCTTAAGTGACTAGGCTATAGGTGTCTATTGGGGCAGAAGAGCATGCTGGGGAGGTAAGTGAAGGGAAAAATGCTTGAAGGAAAAAAGGGGCACAGCATATTAGAACATATTGCAATCATGGTAATTAGGGAAGGAGGTCAAAAATAGAAGACATTAGCAAACAGAGCATACATAGAAGGGAATAGTAAAGTATAAATGTTACCTTAATATAGTCCTCCTGCAGGACCTCGATGATGGCAGAACAGGTCTCTGGAATAATGATTCCCAGGGCCTGGGGAGAGATACCTGAAGAGAACTTCAAATCCTGAAGACTTCTCCCTGTCGCCAAGTACCTCAACGTGGCAACAAGCCTCTGCTCCGGAGTAATGGCTTGTCTCATGCAGGTATCCTGCCGGCTGATAAAGGGGGTCAGCAAAGCCAAAAGACAGTGAAAATCGGGGTCCGTCATCCGAAGAAAGTTCCTGAAATCATCAGGATTATTCTCCCGGATCTCACGAAGCAAAGGCATGTGCGAGAATTGGTCACGCTGAAGGAACCAATTCTTGGTCCACATACTCCTCGTCACTCTGTTCATGGACGGGTCTTGGCTCAAAGCTAAAAGCCCGACACCAATTCCGCGTACAGCACGAACTCGGCGACGAGTACGCACGGGAAACATCGCTCACAAGGTCACAAAAGGTCGGCTGGTCAGAACGGACAAACAGAAAGCACCGATAAACAGCAAGGCCTGAAAGAACAAAATGAATACCAGAAACGAGCAGACAATAAGCAGTGCAAATCAAAGCGTCCTATATCAAGATATAGGCCGCAATGACCAACAAATGCGAACTGACTACACGCACTAAGAAACAAATACGCACGACAAGCACAAACTGAAGAGCAGTAACGATCTGAGTCAGAAAACTGAGAAGCGCGAATCTTAAGTCACCAAACTTCGACTAACTCGCGATAAACACAGGATCAGCAGAAGGAGCCCAACGGGTGCCTGACGTGGTGCTGAACTTCCCTTTTCTAATCTCGTGGAAGACGACTTACGTCACGACGTTCTTGCAGACCGGATATTACGACAACGTAGTCCGACCGTGTGTACGCAACACCAACATCGGACAAAGTACGACGGACAGGATCCGACCGACCTGGTCCGCGGATAGTCCGACCGTGTGTATGGGGCTTAAGTGTGTGATGTAAGGTACAAAACTGGATGGATGCCTCCGCTCCAATGGTCTTAGTCCTGCTGCACGTCAGCTCTGTCACGTTGCACCGCTCCACAAGATGTCCGGGACCTCCGTCTGGCTCAGTGAGACACTCTGGATCCTCCGGTAATATGAACACCGCTGCTCCAGCACACTGTGGCAAGACTTGTCAGTGGTTGCTGTTCCGCTCCGCACGAGGTAGGCCGCGCTCTTCCAAATGCCCACACACAGATCCCTGTAGGCAGGCCACACGTCCCAGAGACAGAAAATGGCCATGCTGGGCCTTTTATTACCTACCCAGCATGCAGTTCAGCCACTCAGTGTTCATGGGTAGGTGAGTGGGCATTGTGGGTAGGTGAGTCCTTTCACAAAGTAAACAATTGAGTCACTTCCTGCTTAGCTGTTATGTGGAAGTTAAACAAGTCTTTTGCATAGTATGCCAGCAGAGGGAGCCAAATACCAATCTATTAACATAGTCCTATTAATAGCATTACATGGCAAAAATTCCAGCGCTACATATCTTTTCTGAAATCCTTCCTACCTTGCTTGTTTGCTTGTAATCTGTCCCTTTTTGTTTAATTACATCATTGGCGCATGCTCATTTTGTCCTCTTTTTATGCCACACTCTACTTGCTGTAAGTCCTGTAATGACTTGCCGGGGCTACATAATTTCCTTTGTCCACGGCACAGCTCCAAAATCCCACAAGTCTTAGTTCCCATTCATTCTCTTGGCTGAATAATTACTGCGTATGTGCGAGATTAAAGACCTGCAGAAGAAGAAAAGGCAGAAGTCCAGTGCACATTGGATGCGGAAGACAACAGTTAAGCCCCATACACACGGTCGGACTTTTTCATGGATTCTGTCCGATCGGACCATGTTGTCGAAAAATCCGACCGTGTGTATGCACCATCTGACAGTGTACGTCGAATTGTCCGACGGACAAAGTCTTATCTCCTGCTGGATAGATTTGCCTACAACCCGGTCCGATCACACCAAATTCGATCGTGTGTACGGTTGTCCGACCGGACAAAGTGCTACGCATGCTCAGATCACATTACAAGACCAAAGCTATTGGCTACTAGCCTCTACGTAGTCCCGTCGTAGGCAACAAACATCACCACGTTCAGAATGATCGGATTTTTCGACAACTTTGTCCGACCGTGTGTACGCAAAACCAACATCGGACAAAGTACGACGGACAGGATCCGACGCACCTGGTCCGCGGATTGTCCGACCGTGTGTATGGGGCTTTAGGATGGCGGCGGCTGCACCTAGAAAGGAGAATATGAACAAAGAAAATAATAGTAAGGAACATGCAATGGGGCTTCAATTTGCTACACACTTGTTTAAAATGATTTACTATACTTCTTTTAAATTTACGTGGGGAGTGTCAGAGTTTACTACCACTTTAATTGCAAATGACTGTCACAGATACACAGGAATGTCCACCCTAACTTGATTGCATATAATTACACAAGGCACGTACTGTATGTACACACATACTCATAAAATCATCAGAAAGTGTGGACTCCCACACTTATGGTGAAAATACAAAATATGTAGAGTATGTGAAGAACTGCAGCCTCTATCAATAAATTCACCCTAGGGTAAATCTAGAATAATATGGAAAGAGAGGGATAGAAATGGCGCTGTTCTTACTAAAAGGTGATCTGAATTCTCTAATGTCCCATACACACAAGCGGAAATTCCACCGGGAAAAGTCTGATGAGAGCTTTTGGTCTGAAAATGCGACCGTGTGTATGCTCCATCGGACTTTTGGTGGCAGAATTCCACCAGCAAAAGATTGAGAGCATGTTCTTAATTTTTTGGTCGGAAAAAGTTCAGATCGGAAATTCCTATGCATGCTTGGAAACAATTTGACGCATGCTCGGAAGCATTGAACTTATTTTTTTCGGCTCATCGTAGTGTTGTACGTCACTGCGTTCTTGGCGGTCGAAAGTTCAGCGAACTTTTGTGTGACCGTGTGTATGCAAGCCAAGCTTGAGCGGAATTCCATTGGAAAAACCATCCGCGATTTTTTCCGACAGAAATTATGCTCATGTGTATGGGGCATAAATGCTTGAGGAATGTGTGCAAGTGGTGCATAAAAAGTGCAAAAAGAAAGGCAGTATTAAATGTCAGAAAAGGTACAAAATAGAAAAAAATGCACAAAAAACGAATTGATGTCCTACTGTGTGGTGGTGTGTGTAAGCCTCCTAGTCAGAGGACCACTTATCTGTAATAAATGTTACCAAAATCAGAAACTATGTGCATTCAAACAAATGGAAAATGTGTATTCCTGTGCAAAATCCACAATCCTATGCAAAATCCACATTGAAAATAAATATTCCTGTGCAAAAATCGCAATGTAACTAGTGTATAATATTGCTGTGATACTGGACTCAAACATGCATATAAAGTCCTCAGATGCTGGTATGTAAAAAAGTCTGAAAATAAAGTGACAATGAGCTCCTTCATATTATTCTGTGCTTCTCATGCCGCGTACACACTACCGGACTTTCCAGCAGACTAGGTCCGATGGGATCAGTCCGTCGGACATTACGATCATGTGTGGCATAATCCAATCGTTTTTATAAAAAAGAATCTGATGGACCTAGAAATAGAACATGTTTCAAATCTGTCCGACGGTCTCAAATCCTATTGGGAAAACCGTTCGTCTGTATGCTGGTCCGAGGGACCAAATACAACTCAAGGGCAGCTATGGGCTACTGGCTATTGAACTTCCTTTTTTAGTCCCGCCTTACATCATCACGTTCAAAAGCAAAACATTAAAATCAGGAAGCCTGCAACGATCTGACTATTTTACATACCAGCATCTGAGGAGTTTATATGCCTGTTTGAGTCCAGTATCACAGCAATATTATACACTAGTTACATTGCAATTTTTGCACAGGAATATTTATTTTCAATGTGAATTTTGCACAGGTTTGTGGATTTTGCATAGGAATACACATTTCCCATTTGTTTGAATGCACATATTTTCTGATTTTGGTAGCATTTATTACAGATAAGTGGTCCTCTGACTAGAAGGCTAATGCCACGTACACACGACCGGACTTTCTGGCAGACTAGGTCTGACGGTCTTCCCGACAGACTTTCGGCAGATTTCCGATGGACTTTCCGAACGAACGGACTTGGCCACACGCGAACGGACTAAGTCCGTTCGAAAGTCCATTTGTTTTGAACGTGATGACGTAAACGGGACTAAAAAAGGAAGTTCAATAGCCAATAGCTTCCCTTGCGTTGTATTTGGTCCAGAGGACCAGCGTAAAAACGTTTTTTGCGATAGGAATTGAGTCCATCGCACAGATTTGAAACATGTTCTATTTCTAGGTCCGTCTGATTTTTTTAACGGAAAACTTTCAGATTAGCCCACACACGATCAGATTGTCCAACAGACTAATTCCGTCGGACCTAGTCTGCCGGAAAGTGCATTCGTGTGTACGCGACATAACACACACCACCACACAGTAGGACATAAAAGTGTGGATATCAATTTTTTTTGTGCATTTTTTTCTATTTTGCACGTTTTCTGACATTTAATACTGCCTTTCTTTTTGCACATTTGCACTTTTTATGCCCCACTTGCACACATTCCTCAAGAATTTAGAGGATTCGGATCACCTTTTAGTAAGAACAGCGCCATTTCTATCCCTCTCTTTCCATATCATAAAATCATCAGCAATTAGTTGGATTATATGTACTAATACACAGAACATATTCATGGTAACGGAATTTAACATCTAGCATTTAAATAGTCTACATTTACTAGATAGATAGATAGATAGCTAATACATATTGGTCTGCAGATGGATCCGAAGTGTTAAGTCAGGGTAAATGACACACTATTGTTATTTCACTTGAGTGTTTTTTCCATTTTAGCTTTTGTTCGGCACATACAAAAGCTGATTGCTGACAGAAATAAATTCCAATCCTCTACAAATGACACTGTACATAAATATTCAGTAAATTAGCAGCATACTTTTATAGATGTATCAGTCATTGCAGGCAAGCAATGACAGGCAATGTTGTAGTTGAAATATTAATGCTGACAAATTAATGATTTCTGAGTAAATGATGTCATTTTTGCACTGTTTCATTAAAATTTACTCACTTTTGGTGCCAGCATCATTTCATTTCCTAAAAACGTAAAACTATATTTTTTTTACATTTGTACTTGTACAAAAGACTGAAGTTTGGACATACACCAGTTTTCATTCTTTTGAAAGGAAAACTTCTGACTTACCATTTTTAACAGTGTAACATGCGGGAACTGTAAATACTGTAGTAAAAAGTATTTTTTTTATAAGAGCTGCTGGAATCATTAAGATTCCACTGAGCATACAATTTAGTTAAGGCTGATCTCTAGGCAAATAGAAAAACACCATATAATCTAGTTTTGTATTTATTTTATTAAATGTGTTTTTACATGGAGCTTATATTAGTACATGAGGTTTGTCTTTATATTCCTACAATCACCTGCACAGCAGGTATAGCAGCCAAATAGGGCTCTATTTCATTGTCTACAGCTACTAGTCTAACATTCTGTAACTTACAGAAAAAAAAAAAACAGGCAAGGTTTGGATTCTACTCTTTCATTGCTCAGTCAATAAACGTAATGGTAGGGGTGTTTATTAACCAAGCTGTGCTGCCTAAAGCCGAACTAAACTGCCTTGTGCTTCATGGTGTATTGCATGTGCATGTATGGACAGCATACAAGGATAAGATGGGATGGCAAACTGACCTTACAAGTGTGCCTTCTTCTAGCACTGTATTATCCAGGCTATCCAGTCAATAGCCAGTTCAACCCCCTCCACCACCATCACTTCTGCTGCTCTTCATTTTTATTTTGTGAGTTCAGTTAAACTTTAACTGCAACTATGCATCATAAATATGGTTATACTGTCTGGCAGGGGTGACTGCAAAGTTAAAATAATTACAAACCTTTTGGGTAATAAGATAACTAACATACTTATATGTATTTCAAATCTGTATTTATTTGTGTCTGGAGTTCAGCTCTAAATATATTGAGGATTTAGTTAAACCTTTCTAAAATAACAGACTGTACAATAAGATTTGGCTAGGGTATGCAATATTTATCTGCCCCAAGTACCCCAAGAAGTGTAATCTGTCCTGTATTACTGGAACTGAGACTGTCCCATTTTAAATTGATTTAGATATGTCCCTTACACGACACTTAGTTACATAGTTACAAAGTAGGCAAGGTTGAAAAAAGGCCATGAAGTCCAACCTATGTGTGTGATTTTATATCAGTATTACATTGTATATCCCTGTATGTTGTGGTCTTTCAAGTGCCTATCTAATACTTTTTTTAAATTATCAATGCTCCCCGTGGAAAACCACTGCCTGTGGAAGAGAATTCCACATCCTAACCGCTCTTACAGTAAAGAACCCTTTATGCAGTTTAAAGTTAAGCCACTTTTCTTCTAATTTTTGTGAATGGCCGCGTGTCTTATTAAATTCCCTTTCGCAGAAAAGCGTTATCCCTATTGTGGGGTCAGCGGTACGGTATTTGTACATTGAAATCATATCCCCTCTCAATCGTCTCTTCTCCAGAGAGGATAAGTTCTGTGCTCATAACCTTTCCTCATAACTAAGGTCCATCCAATCCCTTTATTAGTTTTGTTGCCCTTCTTTGGACTCTCTCCAGTTCCAGCACATCCTTCCTGAGGACTGGTGCCCAGAACTGGATAGTATACTCCAGTTGTGACCGGACCAGAGTCTTGTAGAGTGGGAGAATTATCGTTTTATCTCTGGAGTTAATCCCATTTTTAATGCATGCCAATATTCTGTTTGCTTTGCTTGCAGCAACTTGGCATTGCATGCCATTGCTGAGCCTATCATCAACTAGGACCCCCAGGTCCTTTTCCATCCTAGTTTCCCCCAGAGGTTCTCCCCCTAGTGAGTAGATTGCATTCATATTTTTGCCACCCATATGCATTATTTTACATTTTTCTACATTGAACCTCATTTGCCATGTAGTGGCCCACCCCATTAATTTGTTCATATAATCTTGCAAAGTTTCCACATCCTGCGGAGATGTTATTGCCCTGCTTAGCTTAGTATCGTCCACAAATACAGAGATTGAGCTGTTTATCCAATCCTCCAGGTCGTTTATGAATAAATTAATTAGGATTGGTCCCAGGACAGTACCCTGTGGGACCTCCCTTTCCACCCTGGACCATTCCGAGTACTCCCAATTTATCACTACCCTCCGAACTCACCCCTGTAGCCAGTTTTCAATCCATGTACTCACCCTCACTTTGTACAGGAAACGTTTATGGGGAACTGTATCAAATGTTTTTGCAAAATCCATATACACCACATCTATTGGCCTTCCTTTATCTAGATGGCAGCTCACCACCTCATAGAAGGTTAATAGATTGGTTTGGCAAGAACGATTCTTCATGAACCCATGCTGATTACTGCAAATGATACCGTTGTCATTACTAACATCTTGTATATAGTCCCTTATCATCCCCTCCAAGAGCTTACATACAATTGATGTTAGGCTAACTGGTCTGTAAATCCCAGGGATGTATCTTGGCCCTTTTTTAAATATTACTGCTTCATTGACTTTTCTCCAATCAGCTGGTACCATTCCAGTCAGTCGAAAATATTAGGAACAATGGTCTTGCAATTACTTGACTAAGTTCCTTAAGGACCTTCAGGTGCAAGCCATCTCAGTCCGCTACCCCTCTCCATGAATCCTTACACTGGCTTCTGATTTCCCAGTGAATTAAATTCAAAATATTAACTACAACATACAAAGCCATTCACAACTCTGCCGCCAGCTACATCACCAATCTTGTCTCTAAATATCACCCAAACCGTCCTCTCTGCTCCTCTCAAGACCTCCTGCTCTCAAGCTCCCTTGTCTCCTCTTCCCATCCAGGACTTCTCCAGAACCCCTCCCATCCTCTGGAACTCTCCATCTCAATCTGTCCTGCTATCTCCTACTTTGGCCGCCTTTAGGCGATCCCTAAAAACTCACCTCCTCACATCTCTAACTAATCTTTTTTATCACTTCCATCACCTCATCCCCCACAGTTATAAACTTTTGTACCACTTGCCCCACCCTCTTATATTGCAAGCTCTCATAAGCAGGGCCTTCTTAACCCTCTTGTATTTTATTGTATTGTAACTGTACTGTCTCCCTTTTATATTGTAAAGTGCTGCGTGAACTGTTGGCACTATATAAATCCTGTATAATTATATTAACTTCACCAGCCCATAGCCCCAAAAATTCAATAATGATTTCAGCCACTATGGGTGATCATTTGTAAATGGATGCATTCAAGACACACAGGAACTCATGCAGGGCTATGTAGTGTTGCATCATTAAAACAATGGGCACTTGAAGGACTTTTTCTTTGTCACACACTGAACTGGCTGCAGAGCATAGATGGGAATCTCTGTGGTGGGAATCAGAATGGTGCTGGCTTCCCCACTTCCTTCAGTTCTGCTTTTCAGTTACCATGCTGGACGTGTGTTACAGTCAATGCCACTCCACCTGTTCCTGGCAAGCTGACACGTAAGAACATGGATAAAACCTGTGAAGGTAAAATCTCATATAATGGAACAGTGAAAGGCTTTATACTGTTCTTTATATAATGCTTTCTATTGTAGTTTACCCCAAGAGTCAACAAACCAAGGCCTCTGCTATCCCAATGCCTATTTTTCAACACCCAGCACTATTATTTAGGGGCTTGTTTAATGGCCACAGGCGTTGAAACTATTTATTTTAAACTGTAATAATTCATGCACTATTTTTTAAACCAAAGTGGACCACAACATACAGAGCAACAACATCTGCATGTTTTTGGGCAATCTAGCATGTTTTATATGTACACCACAGTGCAATTAAAAATGTATTGCATGTCACAAATTCACAAATGCAGTGCATTACTGTGTGGCGTAGTAAGGCATAGATAAGTGTTATGATATGTGTTATGCTTTGGTATAAAGTATGTTTTGTGCTGCCTGCACATTGCTCATCCCTGACCTCATCCCTGACCTGACCATCCCTGACCTCTGCTCATGATTTGGTGCCTTTCTGCTCTACTGTTACTGAATTTGGCTTGGGACCCGACTCTCACCTTCACTGGACTTCTTGTTTTGTTTACAAACTTTTATTGTGCAATAGTTGTAACAGATACAAATTATGGCATACAGTGAATGAATACAAGGAAGAACAATGAAAAACCATACAAATATACATGTCAGTCGTATTAGAGACATAAAGCATAGCTCTATGAAGATAACAAACCCTCAAAAGGGCACCATTACAATATTCAGATGATACAAAAGCAAAATGACATTCAAAGTAAGGTGCATAAGTTTATTTGGCAGGATAAGTACCCCAGATTTTCTAAACATATTCTTTTAAAAGTCTCCTGTCAGTCTGGGTTTACTTTATTTTTGGTTGTATTTTCTAGCGAGCCGCTTCTCTTGAATTGCTCAATGGAACATTGTTAGTCCTAACATTATATGGACTAGATTTTGAGACTGGCTCTACATGCCCATATTATCTCCTAGGAATTTTATGGCCCTCTTTATTTTATAGGTATAGTTTAACCTCCCTTAAGAACCTTGGTCACTCAATCACTAGACCTTTGGTTTCACCATAAAACAAAAATGGGTGACCCTGCTTTTGATCCAGCCTTTACCTCCCCAGAGTATTTCTCTTGGTGGCATGTTAACTCCCGTATCACTATTGCTCCCTTCCAAGTGGGGGAAGTTTACTTCTTTTAACTACTTACTGTACATATGCAGAAAAAATACCAAATCAATTTTACAATTATTTGCAAATCAGACATTTCTATAATACCTGCTATGATCCCTCTCCTACTTCACCAATTACATTTTTTGACAGAATTTGCTGTGACTCCCCTAGAGGTAGGGGTCTTATTTTTGACCTTTACTGCTCTGCTGTTGGTCTTTTGTTTCTAATCTGCTGCCTTATATGATTAAGTGGGAGACAGATTGCGCCACTCAATTTTCTCCTGAAGACTGGGACGCTATGCTGGTTAATTTGCGCAAATGCACAAAATCTTTTACAGTCAAGGAGAATGCTTTGAAATTACTTACCAGATGGTATTATATCCCTTCTAAACCTCAAGCTGTCTACCCTGGAGTCTCAGGGCTATGCTTCCATGGATGTCTGCTTCAGGGATCCCTTAAACATATATTCTGGGACTGTGAACAACTCTCCCCTGTTTTGCGCAAAATCTCCTCAGCAATTCCAGGTACTTTACTAAATCTAACAATGTTTATGTGCCTCCGTTGTGCCTCTATTCTGGGGATATTGCATAGAGAGGAAAGGCCGATCCACACTATTTGTGTAGCAACATTATGGGCTATTGCTCTGTGCGGGAAATCGTTGGTGGTTCCCTTGTCTTTGGTTCTAAACAGAACTGATGCTATCATGTTAATAGAAAAGATCCTCTATACTTTACAAAATAGAATGTGCCTGTTCTCTTCTAAATGGTATGCGTCGACTACCCACCATCTGATGCTTTTAACTTAAATCAGATTTTTCTCCTCTCTGTGCATGCCCACTATATTACGGTCTGTTAGACAAGTGCCTTTTGGCAGTTCTCTTGTAACCTATTTGTCTGACTCATTGCTATTACATTCTTGATGTTCTAGGTACTCTCATTGGGCTTCTAATTCGTTTTTTTCTTTTTTGACTAATTTATTTATTTATTTTAATTGTTTAGTTATAACAATTTTTCAAAAATTATACATTGCAATACAAAGAGATATCATTTCAACTTTTGATAGTACAGAGTGTTGTATATATAAACTTGTGGAGCTAAACGTGGATACAGGTATGTTCACATCCAAGCGTCTTCCAACAATGGGTCATTCAAACATAGTTATTAGGGATGGGCCCGGTGTTCAATTCAAACCCATGTTCGAATCGAGCACCGGGCGTTCGCTCGCTCGGCGAGCCCAGAACTATTGGGGCCGCTCGCATCAAATTCGTGTGATGCGAGCGGCCCGCAATGCATTGCGCTAGTCGCAGTGCAATGCTGGCTGATGATTGGCCAAGCATGCACTGTGACCCCGCATGCTTGGCCAATCACAGCGCCGGCAGCGAGGAGAGCCATAATTGGCTACAGGCAGGATGCCTGTAGCCAATTATAGCTCAGGGGCTTTAGTACACGCCCCACAGTATAAGAGGCCGCGGCGGCGGCCTCACATATTATGTTTCAGTCACAGTGTCAGCGTGTCAGTGTGTTGCTGACTGCTGACAAGTTATGCTCTATTTCTGGGGATTTGTGTGTGCGTGCTGTTAGAACAGCATTGCAGTATCACATCTGGGGGGTCTCTATAGGTGGCCTGTGAAGGGGGGCAGGTTTCCTGTGCTTAGAACTTTCCCTGCAAAAAGTGTCATTTTTGCAGGAAAAAAGCTATTTAAAAGCACTCGCGGCTAATGAATTGATGGCTCCTGTAACACAGAGAACTGTCATTCATTAATAAAAAAAAAAAAAAAAGCATGGGGGTCCCCCCAAATTCAATAACCAGGCCCTTCAGGTCTGGGATGGATATTAAGGGGAACCCCAGCCAAAAAAAAAAAAAAGAAAAATGGCGTAGGGTCCCCCTCAAAATCCATACCAGACCCTTGAGGTCTGGGATGGATTTTAAGGGGAACCCTAGCCAAAAAAATGGCGTGGGGTCCCCCTCAAAATCCATACCAGACCCTTATCCGAGCACGCAACCTGGCAGGCCGCAGGAAAAGAGGGGGGACGAGAGCGGCCCCCCCTCCCGCCTGAACCGTACCAGGCCACATGCCCTCAACATTGGGAGGATGCTTTCGGGGTCTAAGACCCCCAAAGCACCTTGTCCCCATGTTGATGAGGACAAGGGCCTCATCCCCACAACCGTGCCCGGTGGTTGTGGGGGTCTTCGGGCGGGGGGCTTATCGGAATCTGGAAGCCCCCTTTAACAAGGGGACCCCCAGATCCCGGCCCCCCCCTGTGTGAAATGGTAAGGGGGTACAAAAGTACCCCTACCATTTCACCAAAAAAGGTGACAAAAATGGTAAAAATGACAGGAGACGGTCTTTGACAATTCCTTTATTAAAATCTTCTTTCTTCATCCTTCGGTTTCTTCATCTTCTCCTTCCGTCATCTTCTTCCATCTTCTTCCATCTTCTTCTTCCTCCGATCCGCTTCTTCTTGCGCTGGTCTTCTCGTCCTTCTCGTCCGGCATCTTCTTCCGTCGGCGTCGGCGTCGGTGTCTCTTCTTGGGCCGCTCCGCGCAATGGGAGGCTCCCGCTGCTTGAGGCTCCGCTCCGTCTGACTGGTCTTTTATAATGGAGGGCACCTGGTGACCCCGCCCCCTCTGACGCACAGGGACGTCATGGGGAATTCCCTATGGCTTTCCCCATGACGTCAGAGGGGGGCGGGGTCACCAGGTGCCCTCCGTTATAAAAGACCTGTCAGACGGAGCGAAGCCTCACACAGCGGGAGCCTCCCATTGCGCAGAGCGGCCCAAGAAGAGACACCGACACCGATGCCGACGCCGACGGAAGAAGATGCCGGACGAGAAAGACGAGAAGACCAGCGCAAGAAGAAGCGGATCGGAGGAAGAAGAAGATGGAATAAGATGGAAGAAGATGACGGAAGGAGAAGATGAAGAAACCGAAGGATGAAGAAAGAAGAAAGAAGATTTTAATAAAGGAATTGTCAAAGACCGTCTCCTGTCATTTTTACAATTTTTCACACTTTTTTGGTGAAATGGTAGGGGTACTTTTGTACCCCCTTACCATTTCACACAGGGGGGGCGGGATCTGGGGGTCCCCTTGTTAAAGGGGGCTTCCAGATTCCGATAAGCCCCCCGCCCGCAGACCCCCACAACCACCGGGCACGGTTGTGGGGATGAGGCCCTTGTCCTCATCAACATGGGGACAAGGTGCTTTTGGGGTCTTAGACCCCGAAAGCATCCTCCCAATGTTGAGGGCATGTGGCCTGGTATGGTTCAGGCGGGAGGGGGGGGGGCGCTCTCGCCCCCCCTCTTTTTCTGCGGCCTGCCAGGTTGCGTGCTCGGATAAGGGTCTGGTATGGATTTTGAGGGGGACCCCACGCCATTTTTTTTGGCTAGGGTTCCCCTTAAAATCCATCCCAGACCTCAAGGGTCTGGTATGGATTTTGAGGGGGACCCTACGCCATTTTTTTTTTTTTGGCTGGGGTTCCCCTTAATATCCATCCCAGACCTGAAGGGCCTGGTTATTGAATTTGGGGGGACCCCTACGCTTTTTTTTTTTTCATTTTTTTTATTTTTTATCAATGACTTTTTTTTTTATGAATGACTTTCAGTTTCAATGAATCACTGTTCTCTGTATTACGGGAGCCGTCAATACACATTAGCCGCGAGTGATTTTAAATAGCTTTTTTACTTGCAAAAATGACACTTTTTTCAGAGACAGTTCTAAACACGGGAAACATGCGCCCCTTTACATGCATACTATAGACACCCCCCAGGTACGAAATTTAAAGGAATATTACACTTTTATTGTTTCAATTTAAGCATTATTAAAATCACTGCTCCTGAAAAAACGGCCGTTTTAAAAAAAAAAATTTGCATTGATCCATGTCCCCTGGGGCAGGACCCAGGTCCCCAAACACTTTTTATGACATTAACATGCATATTAGCCTTTAAAATTAGCATTTTTAATTTCGAGCGTTCGCATCCATTATAACTAATAGAGTTCTAAAGCTCGCACGGACTTTAGGTCCGTTCGCGGGTTCTGGTGCGAGCCGAACGGGGGGGTGTTCGGCTCATCCCTAATAGTTATCATACCGTATCATATGGTAAACAAAACAAGATGAGAATGTATGGTTCTGAATCATAACAATACAAAAGAGAAGGGGAAGAAAAGTAAAACATAACCAGGATATGGCACCAGGAGGTTTAGGGGGCTTGAAAGTTATCAGATTCAAGGGGGTACACAGATTCGTCCCATGTTTTCCATATTTTATAAAAGAAGGGTAGTGTGTCCTCGATTTTAGCAGTCAAGTGTTCCATTCTTTGTATTTCCGCCATTATGGAAAGAAAGTGATGGAATGTGGGGGGAGAGGTGGAAAGCCAGTGTCTAGGGATAGCTCGTTTTGTGGCCAAAAGGATAAAGGACATGAGTTTCTTTGACACTTTAGATATTCCCGGGAGAGGGAGGCCTAGAAGGAGATGTATGGGGTTCAAAAGGTATTTGTAGATGTATAATTGTAGATAATAATGTTTGTAGAAGATCCTGAATCTTAGTCCAAAAGGGGCCAATGAGAGGGCATTCCCAAAATATATGGAAATGAGAGCCTATGGACTCACTGCATCTCCAGCAAACATTGCAGTGGGCTGGGTTGCGGGCATGCAACAAGTCCTGGGTCCTGTACCAGAACATCAAGATCTTGATGCCAGTTTCCCTCTGTACTACACAACATGAAATTTTTGATGTAGATTCCCAAATTTTCCCCCAATCTAATATAGAGATTTGTCGTTGCAGTATGTGAGACAATTTTTTCATGTAATTATGTGTGAGTCCTTTTAAGGGTGGGGTTTCATGCAAAATTTTGTATATAGAAGAGACTGCTGTTCAGAGTATATAGGGCCTGGGGGCCCCACGCCTTTTCTTTTTTTAATTTGGGTGCGTGGTTACCCTTAATATCCATACAAGACCCAAAAGGGCCCGGTAATGGGCTGGGGGGTTACCCATGCCGTTTTTCTCAATAATTTTCATCCATATTGCCGGGACCTGACATTACATTACAGCCACAAGCAGTTTTAAATTACTTTTATTCCTTTAGAAATTTCATTTTGTGCAGGGACTGTTCTAAACACGGGAAACACGCGCCACTTTACAGGCATACTATAGACACCCTCAGGTATAATATTTAAAGGAATATTTCACTTTTATTTTTTTACTTTAAGCATCGTTAAAATCACTGCTCCTGAAAAAACGTCTGTTTTTAAAACTTTATTTTACATTGATACATGTCCCCTGGGGCAGGACCCGGGTCCACAAACCCTTTTTTGGACAATAACTTGCATGTTAGCCTTTAAAATTTGCACTTTTTATTTCTCACGTTCGAGTCCCATTGACTTTAATGGTATTCGAATGTTCGCGCAAACTTTCAGTCCGTTCGCATGTTCTGGATGCGAACCGAACCGGGGGGGTGTTCGGCTCATCCCTAATAGCCAGACAGATTGGGGTTCCGGAGGATGGGAGAGGCTCCGGAGAAGTCCTGGAGATGAGCATGGGAGAAGAAGACAAGGGATCTAGAGAGCAATGGAGAGGACTGTTTGGGTGATAATTTGGAGATAATATTGGCGATGTAGTTTGAGTTGTAAATGGCTTTGTATTTTGTCCTTAAAGTTTTGAATTTTATTAGTTGGGTAATGGGAAGCCGGTGGAGGGATTGGCAGAAAAGGGTGGCGGACACTGAGTGGTTGGTAAGGTGGATTAGTCTAATGCCGCGTACACACGATCGGAATTCTCGTCGGAAAAAACTCTGATGGTTTTTCCGACGGAATTCCGCTCAAGCTGTGTTGCCTACACACGATCACGCCAAATTCCGACCGCCAAGAACGCGGTGACGTCCACCACGTACGACGAGACCATAAAAGGAAAGTTCAGCACCACGTCTGGCACCCGTTGGGCTCCTTCTGCTGATCTTGTGTTTATCGCGTGTTAGTAGAAGTTTCGTTATAGACGATTCGTGCTTTTCAGACTTGTGCTTCAGATCGTTCATGCTCTACAGTTTGTGCTTGTCGGTGCGTATCTGCTTATCAGTGCGTGTAGTCAGTTCGCATTTGTTTGTCTTTGCGGCCTATATATTTATATATAGTACGCTTTGATTTTCAGTGCTTATTGTCCGCTCGTTGCTTGATTTGAATTTCGTTCTTTCAGGCCTTGCTGTTTATCAGTGCTTTCTTTAGTCCGTTCTGACCAGCCGACCGTTTAGAAGCGATGTTGCGTGTACGTACTCGTCGTAGAGTTCGTGCTGTGCGGGGGCTTGGTGTTGGGGTTCTTACTTTGACACAAGCCCAGTCCATGAACAGGGCGAGGAGGAGTTCATGAACCAAGAATTGGTTGCTCCAGCGTGACCAATTCTCGCACATGCCTCTGCTTCGTGAGAATAATCCTGATGATTTCAGGAATTATCTCAGAATGACAGACCCCATTTTTCACCGTCTGTTGGCTTTGCTGTCCCCTTATATTAGCAGGCAGGATACCTGCATGCGGCAAGCCATCACTGCGGAGCAGAGGTTAGTTGCCACGTTGAGGTACTTGGCGACAGGGAGAAGCCTTCAGGATCTCAAGTTCTCGACAGGCATCTCCCCCCAGGCTCTGGGGATCATTATTCCAGAGACCTGTTCTGCCATCATCCAGGTCCTGCAGAAGGACTATATGAGGGTAAGTTTTATTCTTTAACATCACATTCTATGTATTTACTGTTTGCTACTGTATTGTATTTCTTTCCTCGTTCCCTAATTACCAGGATTTCAATATGCTGTAATATGCTGTGCCCCTTTGTCCTCATGCATGTTGGATTTTTGTACGTTCCTTTTTTGTCCTTCATGCATATTTGCCTTCACTAACCCCCCCCCCCCCCAGCATGCTATCCATATATACCTATAGTCTAGTCACTTAACAATGTATTTTGTCAGCTCCATTGTAATGCTTTACCCTAAACACCCCCTGAAATTTGTACAAATGTTATAGTTGTCCTTAAATTCCTTCAGAGTGCCTGAGGCTTTGTTTTGTGGTGCCCAAAATCTTTTGGGAACCCTCCCTCCCCCCAACTGCTCAGTCAGCTGATACCTATCCTCTATCTGCTGACTTTGCCAAACCCAATACACACTATACTTAACTCTTTAGTGGTCATATTTATGGATGAATTTTTTAAAGCATGTAGTGCCAGGGCCTGCTTCAATACTTTCAAATGCTACTATTTAAATTTTTCTTCTCCTGTTATTATTGTGATAAGTAATAGCAGAATCATTTTTTGGAGGCCACTTCTTCTTACCTGTCCAGTGGGCTGCCAATAGTGTAATTAAGGAGGGGCTGGCCAAACTATCACATATTATTTTGTTACTCTATTACGTAGTGGAGAGGGTGGTTACCTGTCCAAAACATACCTCCCCCCAAAAATATTTACAAGGGGCCATCAGAGGGGGGAGGAATCTGAAAAGTGGACCTTATATTTTAGCCTTTAAATACTACAAGAAATGTTATATTGATGTTTGCCAACAATGTTTTTGTATAATCTGCTTATAATGTTTATTATCAAATGTACTAATTATATTTTTCGTTTGACTCCACAGTTTCCTTCCACGCCACAGGAATGGAAGATTGTGGCCTCCCGGTTTGACCAGCGGTGGGATTTTCCTAACTGCGGAGGGGCAATCGATGGGAAGCACGTCCACATCGTCCCACCACCCCATTCGGGGTCATACTATTTTAATTATAAGGGGTTCAATAGTATCGTGTTGATGGCGGTGGTGTCGGCGACCTATGAGTTTATATATGTGGACATGGGGAGGAATGGCCGGATGTCGGATGGAGGAGTCTTTTGCCGGACCGAGTTCTACCGACGTCTCGAGAGTGGTGGCTTGGGATTGCCACACTCGGAGGAGAATGTCGAAGGACTCCCATTTGTGTTTTTTGCAGATGAGGCTTTTGGTTTGGGAAACCATCTGATGAGACCATTCCCCCAGAGGACCCTCACCCCAGAGAAGAGGGTATTTAATTACCGGCTGGCCAGAGCCAGAAGAGTCGTGGAGAATGCGTTTGGTATTCTGGCCAGCCGGTTCCGCCTATTTCAAATGGCCATTAATATGGCGGAATACAAACTTAACACCATTGTGGTAGCGTGTTGCATCTTGCATAACTTTTTAAAAATGACCAAACCCAATTATGTGGTTACACTTGGGCCTGACGCTGGACTGCAATCCCTGACGTCCCTGGAAGCGGCCTGTCCTGGCTTGCCCCCCCCAAAGCGCCCGTGAAGTGCGCCAAAATTATTCTGAATATTTTTCGAGGAGGGGGGCCATTGCTTTGCCAGTACTTTTGGAATAAATTTTACCTTTATTTATCTTAAAAAATCTTGTTTTGAATTTCCTGCTTGTGTTTCTTTTTTGTGTCTCCTAGTGCACTTGTAGTGCAGAGTGGTTTGCACATTATTATCTAAACACCCATTGTCACTGTAAACACCAATTTCAACACAAAAAACTGGTATTGATCATTGAAAGAAGAAGTCACACATTGTTGAGTAAAATATACTTTTTTTTACTCCATACACATTCACATGTGTTTTTATTTTTATTTTTTTACAAAAATAACAAGTTTTGCATTTTCACCCCAAAAAATTGTGGTTACGTTACATAAACAGCCATGTTTCCAAACACAGCATACACAACTCTGGAACATAACAAAGTTCAACGTAGAAAAACTTTTTAAGCCAAGATCACACATTACATTGTCCAAAATGTGTGGATCTTGCCTTCATCAGATGGGGTGAAGTCACCCCTGTAAAAGTCTAATTTTAAAGATGCACACAAATTGTGAGGCAAACTGGGGATTTACATCCTGATCCCATGCCTAATGTCAACATGTGCTATCTCCCATCATGGGGAATCAATGGATGTGTTTTGGGGGTGCAACCCCTTCCTCTCACTGACTTGAGTTTTGAGGAAGGGGTTGCAGGCACAAAACGCGTACATTGATATCCCCTGATAGCAGATAGCACATGTTGACATACTGTGTGCATCTTCAAAAGTAGGCTTTTTAAAATGTTGTACAATTTAAAACTAAAAAAACAAAATGGTGGCAATTTTTGTGAAGATTAGATTCTTCCAAGGACATCAATCATGTTTTTAAGTTTAACTTCAATATCCCTAGTTTTTTTGCGAATAATGTCTAAATCCTGACTACACCATATGATGTCCTGGATTAGCCTTTGGGCACTGTCACTGGTGAAATGATCTGATTGTTCTTCCACAACCTGTACTTCACCTAAAAATAAAAAAAACACACCATGTATTATAAATAGGCAGGCATATATATCTTATTACCTGAATCTGGGGTGTCAGACACTCACCTGTTGTGGACTCAATCTCGACCACTTCTCCTTCCTCCACATCACATCTTGTGGTGACCTCTGTTCCCTTTCTTCAGGAGGTGGGTGGTCCCTGGGGACATGATATTTCCCGATTATTTGTTCCCCTATGAGAATAAAACCAAAGGTATACTTAGCACACAGATATTTGAGCCAACAAATATGAATGATAAACATTGCTTGGAAGTGGGGGACAATTGTCTGTTTGGGCAGAATTCCAAGCTGAACACATGATTTATTCCCTTAATTCCTCAGGCTGGAATACTTACCTTTTTTGGAGAAGTTTCCCACCTGGAGACACCCCAAAGTATCCATTGGAGTACCTGTGTTTGACACCCTAAAATGTTTGTTCTGGTGTCCCACACTAGTGCACCAGTGTGCACCGAGTCCAGATGTGTAAACAGCTGCAGAGTGTCCTCTACATACATTACACTGAATGAAGATTGATATTCCTTCTAGGTTCCAATACATCTAGACAACAATGTCCTAAAAACTTTGGATTAACTAAAAAATTTGAAGCAACAAATGTATTTAATCATTTATCTGTGAAAACATCGTATTTTGGATAACGAACGAGGTTTACAACGAACGATTACTGTGCGTATGACCATGAAAGTAGCCATTTTGGAGTGTACAAGACCTTATTATGGCTCAGCATGCAATATTAATAATAATAGGAACACACGACATATACTTACTTTTTCAAAGAACTTTCTTGATCTTTCGGTACTGATCCTGCTCCCTTAATTTGAGGTCCGACCAGATCGTCCTTGGATCGTCGTACCCCAAAATTACTGTACAGACTCTTCACAACTTTATTCATGATCTTGGCCTTTCTCATATTTGGGTTTGGGTATTGACCATAATTCCCGTCATAGTCGTTACTTCTCAAGATGTCCACCATCTCCAACATCTCCACAAAGGCCATATTTGAGGCCTTAAATCTCCTCCTCGATCGTGACATTTCAGGCTCCGGGCTTTCCTCCTCCTCGTTACTGCTATTATGCACCTGCTGTGTCTCCGCCATGTTCTGCTCCCACTGCAACGCAAGAGACGGGGCGGCGAATATTCTAGAAAGAACGTCAGGGGCGGGCGATGCGGGCGGAGATTCACGCATGCGCAGTGTATATAAAGCTTCAAACACGTGGCCTATACTGAATCTAGATTGAGGCCAATATTGTGTTGTAAAGATTATCCTGAGATGTTTATTTTTGTATTTTGTTTGGTCTTGCAGACATAATGCTGCCATTTAAGGACCCAGAATTCCTTGGGGAATTCATTGATAAATATCGGGAGATGAGAAATCTCTGGGAGGTGAAAAAAATTGCTAGAGAAATTGCTAGAATTTGTAAAGACCCGGGTCCCCGATGCAGACATCAAGTTTGTTGAAGCAAAAATTAAGAAGGAGCACCAGAAGGTCCAGAAGTCCCTGAGGTCCGGAGCAGAAGCAGATAAGGTGTATGTACCCAGTCTGTGGTACTACAGCAGAATGCGGTTTATAGATTGAGGGCAGGGAATCCCTTTCCGCTCCAACCAGCATTCCATCCAGCCTTCCCTCAACCCAAGCTGAGGCATCTGTGGACCAACCTGGGCCTTCCATACAGTAAGAGATTGAGGAGCCCAGATGGAGCCAGGTATAGGTTTTTTATACATAATTTTTCTGTGAAAAAAATAGATTGTTAGTAAGTAGATGTTAGTATTGCTAATAAATGAATGAAGTAACAAAAAGTGTTTAACATATTTATAGACAGAAGTGCCCAAAAAAGATTAGGACAAGAAGGAAAAATGCTGGACTCACAATTATAGTCTTTTCTATTTCTTTAACATTAAATTTGCAACAGTCATGAGCTGAAAATTGTGTGTGTTTGATGAACAAAAAACTAAAACTATGTCCCTTTTTCATACACAGGATGACCTCAGCCAGGACGAGGCTCTGGCTAGTGGCACACAGGAGGAGGCAGGGGGAAGTGTCACCCAGGAGGTGGCAGGGCTCAGTAACACGCAATCCCAGGTGCCTCCCCTCATCCTTCCCTACAAAAGACCCAGGAAGAGCACAAAAACAGAGGAGGCAGCACTGGCCCTCATCAAGGAGGCTAAGGACGCCTTTAGATCCCCCCTCGATGCTATAAAGGGCTATGGCATCTACATAGCCTCAAATTTACAACAAATGGAGGAGGGCCAATGGCGGAAATGTGAAAAACTCCTTTTTAATACAATTCACAAGGGGTTGAGTGGGGAAATCTGTGAAGACGAACACCTGTGTTCTCTCCCCCATCCTCCTCCTCCTCCTGCCACAATGCCACCTCCAGAGCCACAGCCTCCAGGGAAGGCTGCAGGGAAGGCTGCACAGAAGACCAGAAAGTGATCCCCTGCCTTCAGTCTGGTCTCAAAGAACCCACAGCGTGTTGTAGTACCACAGCCTGGGAACATATACCATCTGCTGCTGCTCCTGTTCTCTGGGATTCCTGGACCACATTGGACTTCTCAAGCTACCAATTTTTTTGATGTCTGCCTTGGGGGCCAAAGGCTGTGCAAATTCAAGCAATTTCTCCTGCGTTGCCTTTATCTTTATTTTGTTATTATGATGTTAAATAAATTTAGTTTTTGGTTTCAGAAAATACTTGCCTATGTGTTTTTCTACAAATAGCAAATCAATTTATTTTGGGTGAGTAGGCACGTACATTTCAAAAATACAATGTTAAAATTAATAAGGGACACCAACAACAAACAGGTTTACAAATAATACATAATAATGGTGTTGTGGAAACGTAACATAAAAATAAAAAGGAGAGCACGAGAAAATAATACAATAATACAAATATTGTTATTAAAGAAAAAAAGCACTTAAAAAAATGATATATATTTTATGCAGATCTGGCTTAAATTCTAATATAAATATTATTCAGGAGAGACCTAGAAATAATAAAGAAATACGTTTGTGAAAACTCTGTGTAAATATGAGCAGCAAAACAACTTCATTCTCCTAGCATTATAAAGAAGAGAATGTGCAATGTAAACAATTAAAAAAATTGCAGTGTGATGAATCTGCTAGCTCCATTACGAACGCTAGTTTTACCAGACCGAGCGGTTCCGTCTCGTACTGGATTCTGAGCATGCGTGATTTTTGGCGTGTCGGAATTGTCTACACACGATCGGAAAATCCGATAGAAAGGTTTTCCGTCGGAAAAATTGAGAACAGGTTCTTAATCCAAAGTCTGTTGGAAATTCCGACAGAAAACGGTCGGAAAATCCGATGAAAAGCTTCCATCGGACTGTTTTCATCGGAAATTCCAACCGTGTGTACGCCGCATAACTGTAGGATTCATGATAGACTGAAATGGGGATAGCCTGTGAATAGGTAGTCCTATGAGCAAGGAGTTACAATAGTCCAGGCAAGAGATAACAAGGGAGTGAATAGGTTGTTTATTGGTTGCAATTATTACAAAGGGCATATTTTGGAGATTTTACAGAGGTGAAGTTTACAATATTTGGATAGTGACTGAATTTGGAGCTCAAAGCTCAGGTCAGAGTCCAGGATTGCACCTAGCACCCTGGCATGAGGCGAGGGACTGATAGTTATATTATTGATCTTGAGCTCAGACAGTTGTAGACTAAACTTTCTATAAGTTTAGAGGTAAACAGGAGCAAGGAGATGGGTCTTAAGTTGTTCAGACTGGTGGGGTCCAGTGAGGGCTTTTAAGTATGGGGGTGATCAACGCAGGTTTTAGAGGGGAGAAGAAGGTGTCAGTACAGAGAGAGAGATTGAAGATGTGGGTGAGGGAGCATAAGATAGAGGAAGAGGGTGACTGTAGTAGTTGTTAGGGAACAGGGTCCATCAGACAGGTGGACAAGGCAGGCTTCTGATAAAAGTTTAGTGACCTCTTTGATAGTAGCATTGAATTATTGAAGTATTGAATGTGGTTTTGTACAAGGTGTGTTACGTAGGATAGATATCTGTGCAGTTGAGATGCCCCCCGAATTGCATCAATCTTGTTTTGGAAATGATTGACAATCTTGTAAGCAGTGAG
Source organism: Lithobates sylvaticus (assembly GCA_028564925.1). Classification (NCBI taxonomy): domain Eukaryota; kingdom Metazoa; phylum Chordata; class Amphibia; order Anura; family Ranidae; genus Lithobates; species Lithobates sylvaticus. The sequence goes on along the minus strand of CM053027.1, from coordinate 200,902,671 downwards.
TTGCTGCGTGGAGTTGGTGGTGGAGAAAGTAAAGATTTAAAAATAGAGAAGAAATGATAAGGACTGGGTAACAGAGTATTAATGAGAGTTACAAAGTAGGCTTGCTTGGCTGCATGGAGGGAGGAATTGTATTTTAGGCAGGCAGATTTATATAGGGTGAATGCTTGCTGGGATTTGATTTTACTCCACAATTGCTCCAGTGCACGGCTATGTCTCTTAAAGAGGGATTGTACCTGAAATTTTTTTTTTTTAAAAGCCAGCAGCTACAAATACTTTTAATAAATGGATACTTACCTCTTCCAGGGTCTCTGCTGCTGCCGGCACCATTCTCGGTGATGTAATCAGGAAGTGAAGCGTTGCGGCTTCACTTCCCGCTTCCCTTCTGCGCATGCGCGAGTCGCGCAGTGCAATGAGAATCATCCGCGCTGTCTCTGGGACCCGTGTGTGTCCCAGCAGACAGCGCGGTGGGACAGGAAGAGGCATAGACTCCCGTTGGAGTCTATGCCCGAAAGTGGGTGTAAATACCTGTCTTAGACAGGTATCTGCACCCCCTCCCCCCGAAAGGTGCCAAATTTGACACCTGAGGGGGGAGGGTTCCGATGAGCGGAAGTTCCACTTTAGGGTGGAATCACGCTTTAAGATTTCTGGAGTTGTCTGCCAAGGTTGTAATGGCCGGGCCTGATACTTCATGTAGTGAGAGGAGCAAGTTAGTCCAGTGTGGATGAGAGTGAACTGTTGTAGACGAGAAGTGGGCAGGACATGGGTGTGATCTTGTCCCAAAGGTGTTCATTTGCAGAGTAGAAGAGAGGATTAAAGTGGCAAAGGTTCCTGCGGGTAATTTTTTGCTGCTTGGTAGACATATGCAATGTTTTGATCCAAATATAAATTCAGGCAAATTTTGGGTTATTTCTGAGATTCAAAACATATGATAAGAAAAAGAAAACCGCGCCACCCTTTACTGTTGTTACCCAATTTTTTTAAAATGCTATGTGCTCAAAGAAAATATAAGTTACTTTGTTCTCCCTAACTAGGCAAAGTAAAGTATTAGAATTCTAGTTAGTAGTGTGTTTTTACTATCCCTTCATATGGGTACAGAGTGCTAGGTGAAAAAATGCTATGTGCTATTAGCTATTTTAAAATTTAGACTGCATCAATCATGCGTTTTATAAAAAATATATCATCATGGTGCTTTTACAATATTTCAAGATCCATACATCTATAACAGTGATACCGTCAATAATGTGAAAAAAATATAATAAAAAAATGATATTCAATGGTAAATATTAGGTATAAGTATAAAGGTGAAAATAAAAAGTTCCAATCCGTGACACCACTGTGTGTTTGCAGTGCTTCTATTAGACATTCATTGTGCAAAGTCATTCTAGTGTATCCACCACCTGCTATGCAATGGGTCACTCACCACATCAAGGTGAGTGTAGGGCGTATGGTTTATTTCTGGATAACCTGATGACGCAAAACTAAGTTGCGAAACGCGTAGAGGCTGCTGGGTATTTTCGCATACATCTCACTTCAGGTAGAGGTGGTTCAGGCGAGGAAGAGGCTTGGTACACATACAAACGAGAAATCAGCATAGAGACACCAGCGAAAGGGTCTCACAACACACACGGCTGGAAACGCTCAGTGCCAGCGCAAGGCACCTAAGCATGTGAGTTTATTAAATGCTTTCTTTTTAAATAAAAGTTTTTAAGACATACTTCACCATTGGAGGCATATGTTATTATCTTTTTTTGGGGAGAGTGGAGCATATGTGACCCCCCACACCAGGAAATAGGAAATTGCAGGAACCAGGAACTATGAACTTGCAGGAACCTACAGATAGGACTGGTTATCCAGAAATAAACCATACGCCCTACACTCACCTTGATGTGGTGAGTGACCCATTGCATAGCAGGTGGTGGATACACTAGAATGACTTTGCACAATGAATGTCTAATAGAAGCACTGCAAACACACGGTGGTGTCACGGATTGGAACTTTTTATTTTCACCTTTATACTTATACCTAATATTTACCATTGAATATCATTTTTTTATTATATTTTTTTCACATTATTGACGGTATCACTGTTAAAGATGTATGGATCTTGAAATATTGTAAAAGCACAATGATGATATATTTTTTATAAAACGCATGATTGATACGGTCTAAATTTTAAAATAGCTAATAGCACATAGCATTTTTTCACCTAGCACTCTGTACCCATATGAAGGGATAGTAAAAACACACTACTAACTAGAATTCTAATACTTTATTTTGCCTAGTTAGGGAGAACAAAGTAACTTATATTTTCTTTGAGCACATAGCATTTTAAAAAAATTGGGTAACAACAGTAAAGGGTGGCGCGGTTTTCTTTTTCTTATCATATGTTTTAAATAATCACTGGTGGGTGAATATTATTCTCAAAACTGCTGCACACCATAATAATAAAATAACAACTAATAGAATTACCAAACACAATTAATTGGCGCCGGTACCTTATACCTGTATATTTCTGAGATTCGGATGTATTCGAATCTCTGAGTAAAATAGTAATGAATTTAGTTGAAATTCGTTTAATTTAACTTCATATATTCATTTTATAACTTATTCAAATTTTTCAAACGATTCGAATTCAGATAGGTCAAAAAATGATCAACCAATTTGAATTCTGTGTGAAGAATAGCTGGTTCCCTAGAAGCGGGACGGGAAGCTTGCCACTGCATTGTTAACAACCGATGAATCATCAGCTGGCCTCTTTCTGGGTGGTGGTTGTGGGGCTCTGCGGGCAGGGGCTTATTGGAATCTGGAGGCCCCCATATCCCGGCCCCTCCCCTATGTAAATGTGTATGGGGTACATTGTACCCCTACCCAGTCACCCCCAAAAAAGCAGTGCAATGTAAAAAAAAAGATGGTTTTGACAAGTCCTTTATTAAAAATCTTCCTCTGGCCTTCTCTCTCTGGTTTTCTTCCTCTGGTCTTCTTCCTCCGGTTCTGTCTTCTCCACTGCTGCTGTCTTCTCTGTCGCCGATCCGATACTCCTCCAACGCGGTCTCCTTTCTTTGTGCCAGCTCTGCTCTCTGTCGGTTCTTATATAGCCATGGGGCATGGCGTCACGTGACATCACAAGGGGTGGGGTCTCATGGTCACCAGATGGCCATGCCAGATGGCTATATAAGAACCGGCAGGGAGCGGAGCTGGCATAAAGACAGGAGAGAGCATCGGAGGAGGACCAGGTCACCGGTGGAGAAGACAGCAGCGACAGAGGAGACAGCAACAGAGGAAGAGGACGGGCAAAAGAAGACCAGAGGAAGAACACCAGAGGGAGAATACCAGAGGAAGAAGTCATATAGTACAGAGTGCTGTGATTGGCCCAGGTACCATGTGATAGATGTTGACCAATCACATGAATAGAAACCATTCATGATTGTTTTGTTGACATTGTAATCATGTGGAACTGACTTTGTAGGCATTATAATAACAACGTTAATAAAACCCAAATATCTTCATTACATATTATAAAAGTTGACAATGCTAAAAAACTTTTTCCATTCACAATATAGCAATTGTTGCCTAATTGGCAGATAACACACCACATATTGCACCAACATTGGTAAACTGTCTATTCATCAAAAAAAATTGTAATCTTCATGATTGACAATGTAACCACAAACTTGGTGTTGAGTGGTTGGAGGTGTGCTGTAGCTCAGCTCTACATGTTATGCGTAAGAACGCTTCTTTGCGTATTCTACATGGATAGAAAACAAACAATAACTCTCACAGGCATTGATATCTAAATATATATAAAACTAAACAAAAAACTGCGCTGTGTACAAACCTACAACTATTGCTGCAACTCAAAGTGAAACACACACACAAGCAAAGATAAATAAACATAAGGAGCTGCGCTCTCAAAATGACATGTGACCCAATAATAAGTGCAAACAAACTTATATAAAATTATTCCCAATAAGTGAATCATGTTACATATAAAAAGTCCTCCAATGAATGAGGAAATCTTGAAAAATCCTCCAATGGAAGAATGGGTGAATAAAACAAACGACAAAATATGGTGACTTTATAATGTGACTTTAGGACAGACAAAGTGAATCTGCCATCACATATAGTGCATACTTACCAGCTGCACAAGCTTTAAAGCTTGTGGCTAACACCCAGCCAGGGCCTTTTCCTCCAGAGACCTCAGGTGACCGCGCAAACCATATGGCATTATGGACTGTTGATCGTGAAGGTGGTCAGAAGCCCAACATTCAAATCCACACCCGATGTTAATGGTCATACCTGTCAAATGTCACCCCTCTGTCTGTTATAGGAAATATTTACCTATTTGCCTTTAGTAACAACCCCAATACTTACATGGTATAATAAGTGTGCTTTTTGTTTGTAAACTGTACCCAGTTAGCAGTCACCAACCAGCTTCCCAGACTGAGGACAGATCATAACTATGGGCACCACTACCAAATATCAATTCAAAAAAGAAAAATTTACTTTTGAGGTACCTACTCCATAATACAATCAATAAAATTACACATTTTATTTAATATTTGAAGGTTAAACGATATGTAAAAAAATCTTTAGAAAAAAGGAAAGGGGAGAGAACCGATTTGTGGACTATATCGGTACCAGAACACAATGTGCAAACCAAAAAAATATATATAAAATAGTTTATTGGATACAAATATAAAGAAAAAGTCTACAATCTCATTAATCACATATACATAAACATAAAAAGAAAAACTTTCATGAATGTCATATGATAAGTCATAAATGCTAGTTGACACGTTTCGACCGGAGGCTTCTTCAGAACCAGGTAGACAAAATCATAATGTTTAAGAGGATGACAAAAGTCTGAAAAGATACAAGGCATAGAGGTCAGGTCCATACAAAGCACAGCGATAATAGTATTCTGTCTAAACAGATATCAATAGAATCAATCATAGGTGATTTTGAATAAGCCTACCTTCAGATTATATGCAAGTCTGACCTGACCACCAAAATAGGAGGTTCAGGAAGACAGAACAAGTTATTATGAATGTATATATAGGGAGGCAGCGTTATACCCCTAAATGAAGGTATAAGGAGATAATGTCCATACAGGCAGGGGACCCAGGTCAATCCCTATGGTGAATCTGTAGGCAGAAGCAGAGAGGAGTAATTATATTACCTCCTTACATGAGCCATATTAAGGTAACAGTGAATCAAACACAGAAAAATAGATGGACTATCCAAGTAAATAAAATAAATTAAAATTAAATTGCAAAATAATAAGGAAATCACTATTAAAATGGCGGCTAAGGGGGGTAATGTTGTAGTGATGGATACTGAGAAGTATCGACAAATGTGCTTGGATATCTTATCCAATAAGGATTGGTATTGTCTTATCTCCTTGGAAGATATATCAACATATAATAGTGATTATGAAATTATCATCACTAAGGCTTAAAACCAGGGAATAATAGACAAAAAGATCTTTGAAGCACTTAGAATAGTCTACCCTAGAATACCATAATTTTATTCACTACCAAAGACTCATAAGAATATACAGAAGCCCCCTGGACGCCCGATCATATCTGGCATTGAAGCCAAAGATGAAAAGGGAATCCATCTGGTGGATGCATTTTTACGTCCTTATGTAATTAGGCTTCCGTCCAATCTCTAGGAAACTCTAGCTCTACTTAGGGTACTGTATAATAAGAAATTTTCCGCATCAAGTATCTTAGTATCCATTGATGTCGAGGCACTTTATTGTAGCATTCCACACTCTTTGGGGATTTCAGTGGTGGAGAACTTTCTTAATGAGAGTGATTCTACATATAGACCTTATAATGCATTTATAATACAACTTTTGAAACACATCTTGACTAAAAATGTGTTTTCTTTTGATGGATCCCACTACCTCCAGGTGCAGGGGGTGGCGATGGGGACATGTTGTGCCCCATTGTACGCCAACCTGTACCTGGGGGGGTGGGAGCGGTCACTCTTTTTACGAATTTCGTCACCAAATTATTCGAATCCGACTACCAAATATCGAATTTAAACTAATATGAAAGAAATTATTATAGCGGATATAACGAATGATTCGTAAAACAAAGTGTAATTTTTACAGGAAAAATTCTGTTTACGAATTTCAGCTCCAAATTATTCGATCAAACTACCAATATCGAATTTCAACTAATTCGAAAGAAATTTTCAACTAATATGAAAGAAATTATAATAGCGGATATAACAAATGCTTCGAATGATTCAAATGAATTTGAGATTCAGTATATGTAATATCGAGAACTGTTCCTGCACAGTGTCATTTTTGCAGGAAAAAAATCTATTTAAAATCACTTGCGGCTAATGAATTGCCGGCTCCCGTAACACAGAGAACAGTCATTCATTGAAAGTCATTTATTAAAAAGAAGCGTGGGGGTCCCCCCAAATTTAATAACCAGGCCCTTCAGGTCTGCTATGGATATTAAGGGGAACCCCACTTCAAATTTTAAAAAAAATGACGTAGGGGTCCCCCTAAATATCCATACCTTCAGGTCTGGGATGGATTTTAACCACTTCAATACCCACGTATAGTCATATGACGCCCACAAGGTGGATCTACCATCCTGGGTGGGCGTCATATGACGTCCTCGGATTGCCGGCCGCCTGGGGGGGCGCGCGCGCGCCGCCGGCGGGCGCGCGCGCGCGCCCGCGGCATCGCTCGGGACCCTGTGCGAGTGCCCGGCGGCCACGATGTCCGCCGGGCACCCGCGATTGCCCGTTAAAACAACGGGACCGGGCGGGACCGTGGAGCTGTGTGTGTAAACACACAGCACCACGTCCTGTCAGCGGGGAGGAGACCGATCATGTGATCCCAGTACAGAGGATCACATGATCGGTCTCCTCCCCTTAAGTCCCCTCCCCCTACAGTTAGAATCACTCCTATTAGGGACACACATTAACCCCTCCAGCGCCCTCTAGTGTTAACCCCTTCCCTGACAGTCACATTTACACGGTAATCATTGCAATTTTATAGCAACGATCGCTGTGTAAATGTGAATGGTTCCAAAAATGTGTCAAAAGTGTCCGAAGTGTCCGCCGCAATGTCGCAGTCATGAAAAAAAAATCGCAAATCGCCGCCATTACTAGTAAAAAAAATAAAAATAAAAAATTCAATAAATCTATCCCCTATTTTGTAGACGCTATAACTTTTGCGCAAACCGATCAATATACGCTTATTGCGATTTTTTTTACCAAAAATATGTAGAAGAATACGTATCGGCCTAAACTGAGGAAAAAAATAGTTTTTTTTTTTTAAAAAATGGGATATTTATTATAGCAAAAAGTAAAAAATATTGTGTTTTTTTTCAAAATTGTCGCTTTTCTTTTGTTTATAGCGCAAAAAATAAAAACCGCAGGGGCGATCAAATACCACCAAAAGAAAGCTCTATTTGTGGGAAAAAAAGGACGTCAATTTTGTTTGGGTGTAACGTCGCACGACCGCGCAATTGTTAGTTAAAGCGACGCAGTGCCGAATCGCAAAAAGTGCTCTGGTAAGGAAGGGTGTTTAAAAGCCCTGTATTGAAGCGGTTAAGGGGAACCCCGGCCAAAAAAAAAAAAATGGCGTGGGGTCCCCCTCAAAATTCATACCAGACCCTTTATCCGAGCACGCAACCTGGCAGGCGGCAGGAAAAGAGGGGGGACGGGAGCGCCCCCCCTCCTGAACCGTACCAGGCCACATGCCCTCAACATTGGGAGGGTCCTTTGGGGGTCTGTGACCCCCCAAAGCACCTTGTCCCCATGTTGATGAGGACAAGGGCCTCTTCCCCACAACCCTGGCCATTGGTTGTGGGTGTCTGCGGGCGGGGGGCTTATCGGAATCTGGAAGCCCCCTTTAACAAAGGGGACCCCCCGATCCTGCCCCCCCCCCTGTGTGAAATGGTAAGGGGGTACCTATCATTTCACCAAAAAAGTGACAAAAATGGTAAAAATGACAGGAGACGGTCTTTGACAATTCCTTTATTAAAACCTTCTTTCATCTTCTTTCTTCTGGTCTTCTTCCTTCTTCCTTTCTTCATCCTTCGGTTTCTTCATTTTCTCCTTCCAGCATCTTCTTCCATCTTCTTCTTCCTCCGATCCGCTTCTTCTTGCTCTGGTCTTCTCGTCCTTCTCGTCTGGCATCTTCTTCCATGGCGTCGGCGTCTCTTCTTGGGCCGCTCCTCGCAATGGGAGGCTCCCGCTGTGTGAGGCTTTGCTGCGTCTGACAGTTCTTTTATAACGGAGGGCGGGGCCACCTGGTGACTCCGCCCCTCTCTGACACACGGTGACGTCATGAGGTTATAAAAGACCTGTCAGATGCAGCGAAGCCTCACACAGCGGGAGCCTCCCATTGCGAGGAGCAGCCCAAGAAGAGATGCCGACGTCATGGAAGAAGATGCCAGACGAGAGGGACGAGAAGACCAGAGCAAGAAGAAGCGGATCGGAGGAAGAAGATGGAAGACGATGCCGGAAGGAGAAGATGAAGAAACCGAAGGATGAAGAAAGGAAGAAGGAAGACCAGAAGAAAGAAGATGAAAGAAGATTTTAATAAAGGGATTGTCAAAGAACGTCTCCTGTCATTTTTAAAATTTTTGACACTTTTTTGGTGAAATGGTAGGGGTACTTTTGTACCCCCTTACTATTTCACACAGGGGGGGGGCGGGATCTGGGGTCCCCTTGTTAAAGGGGGCTTCCAGATTCCGATAAGCCCCCGCCCGCAGACCCACACAACCAATGGCCAGGGTTGTGGGGATGAGGCCCTTGTCCTCATCAACATGGGGACAAGGTGCTTTGGGGGGACCCCAAAGCACCCTCCCAATGTTGAGGGCATGTGGCCTGGTACGGTTCAGGAGGGGGGGCGCTCTCGTCCCCCCCTCTTTTCCTGTGGCCTGCCAGGTTGCGTGCTCGGATAAAGCGTCTGGTATGGATTTTGAGGGGGACCCCACGCCATTTTTTTGGCCGGGGTTCCTCTTAAAATCCATCTCAGACCTGAGGGGTCTGGTATGGATATTTAGGGGGGACCCCACATCATTTTTTTTTTAATTTGAAGTGGGGTTCCCCTTAATATCCATAGCAGACGTGAAGGGCCTGGTTATTGAATTTGGGGGAGCCCCCACGCTTTTTTTTTTTTTTTATCAATGAATGACTGTTCTCTGTGTTACGGAGCCAACTATTCATTAGCCGCGAGTGATTTTAAATAGCGTTTTTTCCTGCAAAAATTACACTTTGTGCAGGAACAGTTCTCGATATTACATATACTGAATCTCAAATTCATTCGAATCATTCGAAGCATTCGTTATATCCGCTATAATAATCTTTCGTATTAGTTAAAATTCGATATTTGTAGTTGGATTCGAATTGTTCTCTGTGTTACGGGAACCGGCAATTCATTAGCCACGTTAACCATTTGTAACGATTCGAAAAAAATTAACGATTCGTACGAAATTCGTATTTCGTACGAATTCAAGCGGAATTTCGTACACGAATTATGAATTTTTTTTATATACGAAACGAAACGAAACTAATTTTTTGACAGTTCCCATGTCTAATTGAAATTCATGGAACGAATATCCATTAATGACTAAAATCTTAAGTTCACAATGGAACATAATGTGAGATCGTTGCCATTTCTGGATTTAACCATATGTAACCGGAATGATGGTACTATTGACACATCACTTTTTAGGAAAAAAACTGCAGGGTACACCATCCTTCATGTGGAAAGTTCACATCCAATATCCTTAATAAGAAGCATCCCATATTCGCAATATTTGCGACTAAGACGAAACTGCTCTAGTGAACAGGATTTTTGGGTTGAGGCAAACTCTGAGGGATCGCCTCAGTAAATGAGGCTATAGTAAGACCATTCTCAAAAAGGCCTTTAAAAAGGCTATTGCAAAGGATAGGCTCAAATTACTATTTGAGAAAGAAAATAAGATTGAACAAGGAGACGTTACATGTGTCATCACCACATACTCCAGTAATCATGAGAGTATACGTGAAGTGATTACCAATAGGGTTGAGCGAACCCGAACTGTAAAGTTCGGGTCCGTACCGGACTTTTGGGTGTCCGGGACCCGGACCCGAACCCGAACTATTGGCTGTAAGTTCGGGTTCGTGTCCGGTGTTCGGCGATGTATTGGCGCCTTTTTAACAGCTGCAGGGCAGCCAATCGACGCTAGTTTCACTAGTGTGCCCTTAGAAGCCATCACAGCCATGCCTACTAATGGCATGGCTGTGATTGGGCAGTGCAGCATGTGACCCAGCCTCTATATATAGTCCAGACACACAGCACACAGCGTCATTCTGCTATAGACAGGTTCCTGTGCTGCTGAGAGAGAGGATTTTAGGAGTTAGTGTGATAAAGTCAGTCAATCAGTCAGTCCACATTCCTTTAATTTTCTTCTAATTAGTTAGATCAGTGAGCGATCTAGATAGCTAGAGTAGAGTAGGGAGTTTCTTTATTAAGCAAAAGAAAGAGGCAGAGAGAATTATTGAAGAGATTCCTAAATCAATTGTACCCTGGCTGGGGTGCAGTGCACAGTCTTTTAACAGTGCCATGAGGCCAGTGCCAGACAAAATATAAAAGTTTAACCTGCAAGCTCAGTGCACCATTAGGACCAACACTGCATATAGTAAGAGATACACCATAGTCTGTGTGTATTCTGCTATTGGAAAAACATTGCAAAAAAAATTAATTTTGCTGTGTTTTTTTTTCCCCAATAGCATTTACTGCGTGTTCATACACGCTTTAGATACTGTCCGTGTATTCTGCTATTGGAAAAACATTTAAAAAAATTAAATTTTGCTGTGTTTTTTTTCCCCAATAGCATTTTCTGCGTGTTCATACATACACGCTGTAGACACTATCCGTGTATTCTGATATTGGAAAAACATTGCAAAAAATTTAATTTTGCTGTGTTTTTTTTTCCCAATAGCATTTTCTGCGTGTTCATACATACATCCGTGTATTCTGATATTTTCTGCGTTTTCTGCGTTTTTATAAACCCTTAAGATACTGTCCATGTATTCTAATATTGGAATAACATTGCAAAAAAATAAAATTTTGCTGTGTTTTTTTTCTTCCCAATAGCATTTTCTGCGTTTTCATAAACGCTTTAGACACTATCCGTTTATTCTGATATTGGAAAAACATTGCAAAAAAATTTAATTTTGCAGTGTTTTTTTTCTTCCCAATAGCATTTTCTGCGTTTTCATAAACGCTTTAGACACTATCCGTTTATTCTGATATTGGAAAAACATTACAAAAAAAATTTAATTTTGCAGTGTTTTTTTTCGTCCCAATAGCATTTTCTGCGTTTTCATAAACGCTTTAGACACTATCCGTTTATTCTGATATTGGAAAAACATTGCAAAAAATTTTTATTTTGCTGTGTTTTTTTTCTTCCCAATAGCATTTTCTGCGTTTTCATAAACGATTTAGACACTATCCGTTTATTCTGATATTGGAAAAACATTGCAAAAAAATTTCATTTTGCAGTGTTTTTTTTCTTCCCAATAGCATTTTCTGCGTTTTCATAAACGCTTTAGACACTATTCGTGTATTCTGATATTGGAAAAAAATTGCAAAAAATTTTAATTTTGCGGTGTTTTTTTTCTTCCCAATAGCATTTTCTGTGTTTTCATAAACGCTTTAGACACCATCCGTTTATTCTGATATTGGAAAAACATTGCAAAAAAATTTAATTTTGCTGTGTTTTTTTTCTTCCCAATAGCATTTTCTGCGTTTTCATAAACGCTTTAGACACTATCCGTTTATTCTGATATTGGAAAAACATTGCAAAAAAATTTAATTTTGCTGTGTTTTTTTCTTCCCAATAGCATTTTCTGCGTTTTCATAAACGATTTAGACACTATCCGTTTATTCTGATATTGGAAAAACATTGCAAAAAAATTTAATTTTGCTGTGTTTTTTTTCTTCCCAATAGCATTTTCTGCGTTTTTATAAACGCTTTAGACACTATCCGTTTATTCTGATATTGGAAAAACATTGCAAAATTTTTTTAATTTTGCTGTGTTTTTTTTTCCCAATAGCATTTTCTGCGTGTTCATACATACATCCGTGTATTCTGATATTTTCTGCGTTTTCTGCGTTTTTATAAACCCTTAAGATACTGTCCATGTATTCTAATATTGGAATAACATTGCAAAAAAATAAAATTTTGCTGTGTTTTTTTCCCCAATAGCATTTTCTGCGTTTTCATAAACGCTTTAGACACTATCCGTTTATTCTGATATTGGAAAAACATTGCAAAAAATTTTAATTTTGCTGTGTTTTTTTTCTTCCCAATAGCATTTTTCTGCGTTTTCATAAACGCTTTAGACACTATCCGTTTATTCTGATATTGGAAAAACATTGCAAAAAAAATTTAATTTTGCAGTGTTTTTTTTTCTTCCCAATAGCATTTTCTGCGTTTTCATAAACGCTTTAGACACTATCCGTTTATTCTGATATTGGAAAAACATTACAAAAAAAATTTAATTTTGCAGTGTTTTTTTTCGTCCCAATAGCATTTTCTGCGTTTTCATAAACGCTTTAGACACTATCCGTTTATTCTGATATTGGAAAAACATTGCAAAAAAATTTAATTTTGCTGTGTTTTTTTTCTTCCCAATAGCATTTTCTGCGTTTTCATAAACGCTTTAGACACTATCCGTTTATTCTGATATTGGAAAAACATTGCAAAAAAATTTAATTTTGTTGTGTTTTTTTTCTTCCCAATAGCATTTTCTGCGTTTTCATAAACGATTTAGACACTATCCGTTTATTCTGATATTGGAAAAACATTGCAAAAAAATTTCATTTTGCAGTGTTTTTTTTCTTCCCAATAGCATTTTCTGCGTTTTCATAAAAGCTTTAGACACTATTCGTGTATTCTGATATTGGAAAAAAATTGCAAAAAATTTTAATTTTGCAGTGTTTTTTTTCTTCCCAATAGCATTTTCTGTGTTTTCATAAACGCTTTAGACACTATCCGTTTATTCTGATATTGGAAAAACATTGCAAAAAAATTTAATTTTGCTGTGTTTTTTTTCTTCCCAATAGCATTTTCTGCGTTTTCATAAACGCTTTAGACACTATCCGTTTATTCTGATATTGGAAAAACATTGCAAAAAAATTTAATTTTGCTGTGTTTTTTTCTTCCCAATAGCATTTTCTGCGTTTTCATAAACGATTTAGACACTATCCGTTTATTCTGATATTGGAAAAACATTGCAAAAAAATTTAATTTTGCTGTGTTTTTTTTCTTCCCAATAGCATTTTCTGCGTTTTCATAAACGCTTTAGACACTATCCGTGTATTCTGATATTGGAAAAACATTGCAAAAAAATTTAATTTTGCAGTGTTTTTTTTCTTCCCAATAGCATTTTCTGCGTTTTCATAAAAGCTTTAGACACTATCCGTGTATTCTGATATTGGAAAAACATTGCAAAAAAATTTAATTTTGCAGTGTTTTTTTTCTTCCCAATAGCATTTTCTGTGTTTTCATAAACGCTTTAGACACTATCCGTGTATTCTGATATTGGAAAAAAATTGCAAAAAATTTTAATTTTGCAGTGTTTTTTTTCTTCCCAATAGCATTTTCTGTGTTTTCATAAACGCTTTAGACACTATCCGTTTATTCTGATATTGGAAAAACATTGCAAAAAAATTTAATTTTGCTGTGTTTTTTTTCTTCCCAATAGCATTTTCTGCGTTTTCATAAACGCTTTAGACACTATCCGTTTATTCTGATATTGGAAAAACATTGCAAAAAATTTTTATTTTGCTGTGTTTTTTTCTTCCCAATAGCATTTTCTGCGTTTTCATAAACGATTTAGACACTATCCGTGTATTCTGATATTGGAAAAACATTGCAAAAAATTTTACTTTTGCAGTGTTTTTTTTCTTCCCAATAGCATTTTCTGCGTTTTCATAAACGCTTTAGACACTATCCGTGTATTTTGATATTGCAAAAACATTGCAAAAAAATTTAATTTTGCAGTGTTTTTTTTTTTCCCAATAGCATTTTCTGCATGTTCATAAACGCTTTAGACACTGTATGTGTATTCTGCTATAGACAAAAACACCCATTTAGGGCGAGATCCTAAATTTTGAAAATATGAGAAGATCATCAAAAAGGGGACGTGGCCCGGGTCGTGGTGCTGCTGGTGGCATTCCTGTTGCAGGGAGAGGACGCGGTCGATCTGTGCCAGCTACACGCACTAGTGAAACACCTTCCTCAGGTGCAAGTAGGCGACAGAGCCTGCAGTGGTATTTTGGGGTGCCTATTGAGGCTGTACGAATGTTGAGGCCAGGACAAGTACAGGCGATAGTAGATTGGGTTGCTGACAGTGCCACCAGTTCCTTCACATTGTCTCCCACCCAGTCTCCTGATGAAAGTTAATAATTTTTTCCAGAAAGTGCGTATTCTGGGGTATTCCCACCATATGTGCGGCATCGTGCCGTTGAGTTTCTGAGGTTCTTAATGACTTCCTGTACCTCTTCTGCTGAGAAGGGGGCCTCCAGCATTTTATTTTTATGTTTTATTTTTTTATGTTATTTTAAGTTATTTCCCTATCCACATTTGTTTGCAGATCACTTGCCATGCTCTTAACAACATGTTGTTGCCATTTGCAGCCCTCTAGCCCTTTCCATTACTTTTTTACAGCCATTTTAGTGTTCAAACGTCCGGGTCCCATTGACTTAAATGGGGTTCGGAGTTCGGGGTCAAGTTCGGGTCAAGTTCGGTCCCGAACCCGGACTTTTTCCCGAAGTTCGGCCGAACCCGAACATCCAGGTGTCTGCTTAACTCTAATTACCAAACCTGTTAACGGGTGATTGGATCATTAACAAGTATGTTGGTGTGGTCCCCCAAATTACGTATAAAAAATGCCAGTGGCTAAAAGACCAATTGGTTCACACTCATTTCCAAGACATTTCAGGAAATGAGAGTGAACCATGGGGGGGGGGGGGGGGGGGGGGGGGGTGTTTAAATGCCATGGATGTGAATACTGTGGCTGGATTTTGGAGGGTTCCTCCTATACACTCCCGAACGGAGAGATTTACAATATAAGATTTTTTGCTAACTGCCAAACAAAGGGCATTTTCTACATAGCGTTCTGCAAATGTGGCTCATTCTATGTGGGCAATACCTTTAGAAACTTCTGGAGACGGATATATGATCACATCTATTATATATGGAAAAACTTACTATATACTCCAATAGGCAGACACGTAGCTCTACAGCATAAACATCATACCTCAATGGTATGCTTTACAGCATTGGAAAGGATAAAAGAGGACCCAAGAGGGGGTACTATAGACCAAAGGCTACTCCAACAGGAAGATAAATGGATATTTAAGCTAAATGCGACCAGAGCACCAGGCTTGAATGACTCTTAGTTACAGACCCTTTCTCTAAAGCCCCATACACACGGTCGGACTTTTTCATGGATTCTGTCCGATCGGACAAGGTTGTTGAAAAATCAGACCGTGTGTATGCACCATCGGACAGTGTTCGTCGGTTTGGCCGACGGACAAAGTCTTATCTCCTGCTGGAAAGATTTGCCGTCAACCCGGTCCGATCACACCAAACCCGATCGTGTGTACGGTTGTCCGACCGGACAAAGTGCTACGCATGCTCAGATCACATTACAAGACCAAAGCTATTGGCTACTAGCCTCTACGTAGTCCCGTCGTAGGCAACAAACGTCACCACGTTCAGAATGATCGGATTTTCCGACAACTTTGTCCGACCGTGTGTACGCAAAACCAACATCGGACAAAGTACGACGGACATTATCCGACGGACCTGGTCCACGGATTGTCCGACCGTGTGTATGGGGCTTAACTGTTGCCATTATCTCTATAATGATAAGCAACTGCTATAGCATTGAGTAAAATGCTCTCCTGAACTGAAAAGGATAGTTATCAAATAGATGCCCGCTATCTATATGCTCCGTTTAATTTTGGATATCTTACTGCCAATTTAAAAATGTAATTATGTAATATAATATATGTATTTTTGTTCTGTTTTGTTTTATGTCAATTAATTGTTGATCCTAATAACATATTTTTGACAACAAAGGTATGAGGATAACAAGGAGTGAGTTATTTGTCCAGCAAAGATTCTATTGAACAACCACTAGAACTATTAAAATAATATGTCCATGACTCATGGGACCTAATGTCAATTTGGTGAACGGCGGGCTGGTCCTCCCCGGCATGGATAGCATCGGGTAAGAGGACAGTATATACTGCCCTCTATTCCCTTGGTGGTGGCGTTGTGGTGGTGGCGCCGGGTAGGACCCACCCTCCTTTCTGCCCTTTTCCCCGGAGGAATCTGGTTGGGCTAATATTATATAATATGTCAGGGTTTTGAGGATTGTGCATCTATTCTCTGCAGGGATAATTTTTTTGGCTATTGATGCCTCTGGGATTGTATTTTGCATGGAATGTGGTGTGCCTTTACTGGAGCATCTAGCTGCCGTGATTGCGTTGGCGCATGCGCATTTGCGCATCTTCCATTTCCCGGTCCCTGCGCCTGTGCGGGGACTTAACACAGTAAATTTTGATGTGGCGCGCCTCGCATATTGGTGCGCATGCGCCGCACCCTTTGTGGTTTGCGGTGCGATTTGTGATCGGCATTCAGTGAGCCCGTGCGCCCATTGAGGACATTGGTGTGCGCGCGCACGGCTCTCAGCTGCCCTCATTAGGAAGTTTTCGTCTTGATTTTAGCGCCAAAACACTCCGATATAAGGAGGTAGTCTTTACACTGTCAGTGTGAGCGGCATACATTGGAGACAATAGAGGTGAAAGTTAAACTATCATTCAGTACTTGGCATTGTGCTACTGGTGGCTGACATTGATAGCTATTTGATTGCAATTCAACAGGAGATTATATTATTATACTCTTCTCCCCTCTTTTCCCTAGTGTCTGGTAGTGCTTTGAGGATCTTTCTGATCTGGAACTGTATTCCCATGTTCGGGCTTTCTCTGCATACCTGATTATATGCATGGGCTTTTCCAACCACCCATTTCCATTATTGGACTGTGATAGGCTATTGGGCCAATCCTTGAAATTCAATATTCGGGTATTTTTATTTTTTTATTGATACATTGGTTATTATCTTTTATAGGACTGGCAATACCTGCATCTTCTTTGAAAACCAAGTTCCAGCCTACTTACCTAGGCCATATTTAAACCTGAAGTCTATCTAGCAGTCACATATGTAAGTGGGTTATAGCCTCTTAATTTTAATTTATTTTATTTACTTGGATAGTCCATCTAGTTTTCTGTGCTTGATCCACTGTTACTTTAATATGGCTCATGTAAGGAGGTAATGTTATTACTCCTCTCAGCTTCTGCCTACAGATTCACCATAGGGATTGACCTGGGTCCCCTGCCTGTATGGACATTATCTCCTTATACCTTCATTTAGGGGTATAACGCTGCCTTCCTATATATACATTCATAATAACTTGTTCTGTCTTCCTAAACCTCCTAATTTGGTGGTCAGGTCAGACTTGCATATAATCTGAAGGTAGGCTTATTCAAAATCACCTATAATGATTGATTCTATTAATATCTGTTTAGACAGAATACTATTATTGCTGTTCTTTATATGGACCTGACCTCTATGCCTTGTATCTTTCAGACTTTTGTGATCCTCTTAAACATTATGATTTTGTCTACCTGGTTCTGAAAAAGCCTCTGGGCAAAACTCGTCAACTAGCATTTATGACTTATCATATGACATTCACAAAAGTTTTTCTTTTTATGTTTATGTATATGTGATTAATGAGATTGTAGACTTTTTCTATATATTTGTATCCAATAAACTATTTTATATATATTTTTTGGTTTGCACATTGTGTTCAGGTACCGATATAGTCCACAAATCGTTTCTCTCCCCTTTCCTTCTTTTTTTCTAAATATTACAGGATGAGGTACCGCCCATAGCGTTTTTATATACCATTTTTTTCTTATGTAATAAAATCTTGTATTTCCATACAGCTAATTTTCAGTTAAACAGAGCAGTGGGTGGTATGGAGAACAATCTACGCATCTTGCTGATATAAAGACTGTTTCTTCAGGAGTATGATAGAGATGTGTAAGGCTTGATTCACGCTAATGCGTTTTTTGATGCATTTTGCTTTTTGCAGAAATGCAGGGACATTTTTTAACATGGGTTCCTATGGAACATGTTCACATCAATGCATTTTTGTGCCTCTGCGTTTTTGGAAAGGGTTCGGGACTTTTTTTTTTTACACTGTATATAGCTGGTTGCTAAGCAACCACAGTGTAAAAAAAGAAAAAACGCAAAACGCGGCAAAATCGTGTGTCCAAAAACGCGGCAAGCACCGCAAAAAGCACTGCAAAAACGCTCAAAAGCAACATGCATAGATGTGAATCGAGCCTTATGCATGTTCAATTCATAGTTGCTACTAAAGCAACTAAAGGCTTCTGCTTGACAAGCTCTGGGACATACCAGGGGAGACTGAATGGAAAAAGCTTTTCAGATGTAACTTTCTCTTCAAGTGGGATAAAGTATTTAAAACTAACAGATATTCTAAAATATAGGCTAAAACTTGACTCTTGAATACAGCCAAATCATTCCTTTCTCATATAGCGAAAGATCACACCATGAAAATAGAAACCCCCATGCAAGTTTAAGAGTTGTGGATTGTAATACAGCCAGCAGAGCATCTGCAGCCACAAATCCTCACAGTACAGTCATTAAGGACGGGATATACCAAAATTGTAAGTTAAATATAACGCCCAAAGCCTGCAGGTAAGTTCAGCCCACAAAAGGGTACATCATACATCAAGTGCTAGTTCACACCAGATGCAGTTCTGTGCGCTTTTTACCTGCACTAAAAATGCATACAGTGTTTACCATGTATTCCAATGGCTCTAGTTCACACCAGTGCAGTCAGTTTCCGGTGCAGAAAAAAAAGTAGAGCGTGCTGAATTTTTTCTGCACGGAATTCTACTGGAATCTGCACTGGAACTACGTGTGGTGTGAACTGTAAGCAAAAACTGATCCAGAAGGTATGAGTGCATTTTTGTGGTGTGAACTGGCCCTAAAAATGCATGCACAGTGTTTTCCATGTATTTCAATGGCTCTAGTTTACACCAGTGCAGTCAGCTCTAGTAAGTTTCCGGCCATTTTCCAGTGCAGAAACTGACTGGAACTGACTGCATTGGTGTGAACAAGAGCAATTGGAATACATTCAAAACACTGCATGCATTTTTAGTGCAGAAAAAAAGCGCACAAAACTGCATCTGGTGTGAACTGGCCCTAAGTGCCTCTTAGAAATTTATCAGTGGAATAGCCAGAGTCCATAAAAAAGGAGAAACATTCCATAAGGAGGAGTAGTTATAGTACCTAGGTACTCCCAGAGAAGATATGCAGTGCCAGTGCAATATAGTGACACAAATGCATGGTCCCTCATGCACAGTACAGTAAAAAAAAAAAAAAAAAAAACAGGTAAAAATTTGGAACCAAAGGTTTACTAATATTATGAATTTCATTTATTTACATAAAACTGTGATGAAAATCAGTAATTAACTGATGTGTTTAAAAAGAATGACCGACATTTTATAGATCCCCCATATTTTCACACTTAATTTCACTTGCAAAAATATCCTGCATGCTGACTTTTCACGATTGTGTTGGTATGCTAATCAAACCAAATTATTATGCAGCTTCTGATTTAGGTATGTATTTTCTACTGAAATGAGTTCTGTGAAGCTGAATCAATAAATATTTGCCAATGCAGAATATCTCTAGCCCTGTGTTCTGTGCACAGCACACAGCAGTCTTATATTTTATGCATTGTTCTCTGAAAAAAAAAACATGAGGAGTTAAATATCTGCACATACGAACATGAATCAAGCTTCAGATCTGATTCAAATTATGTGCATGTAAACAGTATGTTTGTATTAACCTATGTACTGTACTATCTTTTCTGTATTGTGTTATCTAAAAATATAACATTAGCAATGTTATGCAGCAAACGAAATTATCTGTAGAAGTATATGTGAAATTATGGTCTATAGACACAATTTCCAGTTCTCAGTCAAAATACTAAACCTAACACTGTGGTATTGTACAGCTGATATTAACTGTGTAAGCATATAACATAATATGATGTGGAGGTCCTAACTATAAATTGGTTTCCACACTCTCAAATACAGTATATGGACATAGGCTATTTCAGAATTTTAAATATATTTCAAAGTTGGAGATTGTTATATTTTACAGTGTCTGTACGCATGAAGTTTAATTTTTGCATTGAGGGAAACACAATGCAGGCCTGGGAAGATTTTGAAGCAAAGCTATATGTCTCCAGGCAGGCTACACAGCAAATATTTCCATGGAGTTGTGACTTAGCAAAGTATAAACTATAATAAAAATATTCAAAAATAAGGGGGACCAGGTTGGGACAGTGCACTAAAGCCAATAAAGGCATTAGGCCTTTAACCACTTGCCGTCCGCGCTATAGCCGAATGATGGCCACAACGCGGACCTGAATTTCCGGGAGGCCATCATTTGACAGCCTCCCCTTTGCACGCTCCCTGCGCGTGCCCTGTGATCACCAAGTCACTGAGACTTGGGTGATCACAGATCCTGGCCCCTTACCACGTGATCAGCTGTCAGCCAATGACAGCTGATCACATTATGTAAACAAAAGCCTCATCAGCGTACATCAATGAAGGAGAAACCTTACCTGTTTGCAAAATTTTATAACAAAATATAAAAAAAAAATTTGGTCTTTTAACATTTTTTTAACAAAAAATAAAAACCGCAGAGGTGATCAAATACCACCAAAAGAAAGCTCTATTTGTTTGGAACAAAAATTATAAAAATTTAAATTTGGGTACAGTGTTGTATAACCGTGCAATTGTCATTTAAAGTGCATTAGTGCTGAAAGCTGAAAATTGGTCTGGACAGGAGGGGTGTTTAAGTGTTTAAGTGCCCAGTAAGCAAGTGGTTAAAGGAGTCTGTCACAATTAATACCCATTTGCCAATATCTAATTCATGGGCTGCATAATATACCCAGATTAGTAAGACTGAATTTGTTCATTATAGGCTCTCCTCACTTAACGACCAGGCTCCGTCCCAAAGACCAGATCGTTAAACGAATTGGTTTGCTGGCCAGCCGCCGTCATTATACAGCGGCAGGTCGGCACGATCCCGCGAACCGTCATAGCTGTACGTCGGCACCTTTAAGCAGGATAGCAGGCGCACGCAGGCCGCTGCATTGTGGGGGTGCCGATGCTTGTGGCCGGTGGTCACGATGACTGCTGGCCCCGTGCAATCGCGGGCACAAGAGGCAAATAGAGGCAAAACAGGGATGTGTGTGTGTACACACACACATCCTTGTTCTGTGAGGAGAGGCAGATTGTGAGTTCCTAATAGCTAGGAACCATGATCTGTCATCTCCTATAGTCAGTCCCCTCCCCCCACAGTTAGAACACACAGTCAGGGAACACAGTTAACCCCTTGATCGCCCCTAGTGTTAACCCCTTCCCTACCAGTGACATTTACACAGTAATCAATACATTTTATTAGCACTGTATAATTGTCAATGGTTTCAAAAATGTGTCAAAAGTGTCCAATGTGTCTGCCATAATGTGGCAGTCCTGATAAAAATTGCAGATTGCCACCATTACTAGTAAAAAAAATAATAATAATAAAAATGCCATAAATCTATCCCCTATTTTGGCAGACACTATAACTTTTTCGCAAATCAATCAATATATGCTTATTGCAATTTTATTACCAATAATATGTAGAAGAATACATGTTGGCATAAACTGAGGAAAAAAATTAGCTTTTTAAAAAAAATATTGGGGATATTTATTATAGCAAAAAGTACAAAATATTGTGTTTTTTTCAAAATTATTGCTTTTTTTTGTTTATAGCGCAAATACTAAAAACTGCAGAGAGGATCAAATACCACCAAAAGAAAGGTCTATTTCTGGGAAAAAAAGGACGTCAATTTTGTTTGGGTACAGCTTCGCCCAACCGCGTCATTGTCAGTTAAAGCGACACATATTAAAAAATGGCCTGGTCATTGAGCAGCCAAATCTTCCGGGGCTGAAGTGGTTAAACAAGGAGCCACAAGTAATCAATATTTTAAGCATTCACACAAAACACAAAACTCCAACTTAATAATGTTGTTTTAATTTGCATAAGTACAGAACACAAATGACAATTCTATACTGTACTGTACAATACAATGATGTACAGCACGTTGTCCGAGTGGGGAGAGCTGGTCGGAAGTCTGAACGGTCATTAAACAGGTAAGTCATTAAACGAGGCGTATCTGTATTAGGGGACATGCAGACTTGAGCCATTGGGCCTATAGATTTCACCAGGACAGTGGCTATCCCAGTTTAATCAGCAGGGCATCACTTTCACTTTGAGGCAGGCATAAACTAAAACAAAAACGGTGTGCACGGTAAAAAAAAACATAATAACATAATAACATATTGCACGTACCGTATATACTCGGGTATAAGCCGACCCAACTATAAGGCGAGGCACCTACTTTTACCACAAAAAACAGGGGAAAATGTATTGACTCGAGTATAAGCCTAGGGTGAGAATGCAGCAGCTACTGTAAGTGGAAAAGTGGTCACATCTGCAGCCTCACTGTGTCCATTTGCAGCTTCACTGTGCCCATCTGCATGCCTCAGCCTCACTGTGCCCATCTGCATGCCTCAGCCTCACTGTGCCCATATGCATGCCTCAGCCTCACTGTGTCCATCTGCACATAATGATAAAGAATAATGCCACATCATATAAAAATTCCATATTAGATAATAAATGGCCTTCAGCTTTCACTCGTACTTGTTTGGAATCCATAGATATACATTAAAATATCCAGGTTATGCTATTATGGAAGCTGTGCCTCAGCCTCACTGTGCCCTTGTGTACCTGATCCCGGGGCTGTCCTCATTCTGCAGCCTTATTATCTCCCGGCGCTGTGAGGGCACAACACAGCTGCACCTACTAGACTGAATATATCACAGCGCCGGCACATAAGAAGGCTGCAGATGGGGACAGGACCAGGAAGACTTGAGTATAAGCCGAGGGGGGCATTTTCAGCACAAAAGAATGTGCTGAAAAACTCGGCTTATACTAGAGTATACACGGTATATAAAAGTGATTTTACATAGAAGTGACTTGATCAATGTGTGTCACTAACAAAAAATTCTTTCCAATGAGGTCCTGAGTGCCTCTGATGAATGTACACAGCCAACTGAGCCAACATGTTTTTCGAGCCTGTTTAACCCACACACAAATTTGGATCTTGCTCTAGTCCCAGCTTGGGACACTTCTCCAGCTTATCTTCCAGTCTCTCTAGAGCAGGGGTCTCAAACTAGTGGCCCTCCAGCTGTTGCAGAACTACAAGTCCCATCATTCCTTTGCCTATGGGACTCATGCTTGTAACTGTCAGCCTTGCAATGCCTCATGGGAATTGTAGTTCTGCAACAGCTGGAGGGCCACCAGTTTGAGACCCCTGCTCTAGAGTCAACCACAGCATTTTAATTTTGATTGCCTCCTATTGCTAGCTTCCAGTGAGAGGACTTTCTACTTTAGTTGGTGGGTCCTGGCATTCATAAGATGAGTTATTGTTGGTGATATACACTAATCAAGTTGTTTTTGTCCAATTCCAATTTTAATCTTTTGTTATTAAAGCGTTTTTAACTTGAACTACCCAGTGCAGCTTTTGCTTCTGTTTTTACCAGGTTTATTTGGCCAGTGGAAATATAGAGCTGCAGAGATACAAGAATTACCATGGGGCCGTCATCAAACTCATTGTAAATTTTAAAAGTTGTAAATCTAAATCCAAACCCCATTGAAGTCCTGGACATCTGGACATCTGGAAAATCAATTCTGGCCATCGTAACATTGAAAAAATACCCGCCACCTCCTTTAATTATATGCTTGAGAGATGTCTAAGCTGTATGTGCTGTTATGGAATAGTACAGTTCTTATGGACAGCGTCAGCGACACTGCAAGCTAGCATCACATAATTTGCATGCATAATACTTTTTAAAAACATTTAAAAACACTGTTGCTTCTTTGCTTTTTTTTTTTTAATAATGTAAT
Organism: Lithobates sylvaticus; assembly: GCA_028564925.1. Classification (NCBI taxonomy): domain Eukaryota; kingdom Metazoa; phylum Chordata; class Amphibia; order Anura; family Ranidae; genus Lithobates; species Lithobates sylvaticus. The sequence goes on along the minus strand of CM053027.1, from coordinate 200,878,506 downwards.
TTTGTATTGAAAAATGTTTTCAATTTACAACAAAACTAAGACATACAATACATTCCCACTAGACATAGAGGAAGAAAACCCCCCCAAAAAAACTAAAATGAGATATGCAACTTCCAAATTAACAATCTGTTACTTGATACTTTTTAACATAACAATAGATTAACTATTACTTTTTCCTATGTAACGGTAATAGCAATATAAATCAAAGAAGTATACTTAGTTTCGGGTAGATTGCATTTCCTATGTTTGTATGTCAGTTCTTACCTTTTTGATCGCATCGGACCATTGAGAAATTTTTGGTGGGGAGTTTGATAGCCATTTCTGCAATGTGAGTTTACGAGCTTTATACATAGACCGCAACCAGGTGGGAGAAGAACTTCAGATACAATCCCTAGCAAAGCTATTTTTGGATCAAAATAAACATGTGTAGAGCATAGAGTATTTAATGTATCAAATATATACTCCCAATATCTATGTAATTTAGGGCAGCGCCACAACATATGTATAAGTGTACCTGTGTCAGTAGTACATCTTGAACAATTTGGTGTAGTTGCTTTACCCCAGGAATGTAGTGTAGCGATACCCCCAGTTAAGAGGGCCGCTGGTTTGTTTTGGGTCCCTGAGTACAGCTCCACCAACCCCCGGCAATTTGCTCTACCCGCTCTGGCACAGTTAGTAAGGGGTATGTATCTATGCACATACAAATATCACTTATACTCTAAGTGTAATGGGTATGAACTCACAAGCAGACTGCTGAGATAAGAATAACTGGCTTTACTTTGGCAGTAAGGAAAAGGAATAATAACATGCATTTAAACATATGACTTACAATACTTTAGCAGGTCCCTGCAATATGCACTTTAACATGTACACATATATGTATCAAACTAGCAAGTGGGAACGGAGCGCCAAGTGTAGCGACCGTCTGCTATGCACCCCTGAGGTGCAATAAATCTATCTGCGCCTACCTAACGGACCAGGCCTGATCCCTAGCAATAGAGCTCAGTCCTTGAATAAGTACAGTGTTCTTCACCGGCAATAGATCTGTAGAGGTGGTGCACATGTAGCTTTAAATGGTGTATTTGTAATCCACAGAAAGTAACATCTGCTGCTCTGAGGTAAATTGTGCCTTGGCAGTTCAATAGGCATGAAAATGTGTGTAGCAATGCAGAATGAGCCTTTCAGCTCTCTCACCAATCCTGGGGTACCGTCCTCAGCTCCGGTCCCTCCAATGGCGGCGTCCGGTCTCCTCCGTCACAGCCCCTGCGTTCCGGTCCTCTCTCCGACCGACCGTCTGTAGGGAAAAGTCTCCGCTCCGCTGCTGCTGACTCTGAGGGATGAGAGTCTCTCTCCACCTGCTGCAAGGCCCAGGCTTCAGGCCTTCAGCAGTCCCGGTCCGCACAGGTGTTTCCTCAGGAACAAGTCTCCGCGTCACCAGCACAGTCAGAAGAGGACGACCAGTCACAAGAGGAAACCCAGTCAGAAGAGGAAGAGGCGGTCTCTCCTCTTCCTTTTTATCACCTCCCCCAGCAGCCTCTCGGGCGGAAACAAGCAGCCCGGGAGCCTGGGGAATTATGGGGAATGTAGTCTTTTCCCCTAAAAGGGGTACGACCCCGCTACAGTAGCTTTAGGGAAGTGTAGTGAGACCTGTGAATAATAAATAACTGGGTCAGACATTGTGAAGAGGATGAGGAGACTCTGGTCAGATTCTTCAAAACTTGCTCCCATTTCTCCTCATTAAGAGTCTCCAGATCCCTACACCACCGCCCCAAACTACCATCCTGTGTGCTAGCACTAGCTGTTGTTTGTAGGGAAGAACATATGTCACCAATCAATCCCCGTTTTTTTAGAATCCTGTAGATAGTGCCATAGTTAAATTTAAAGAAAGATTATATTTTAATGGAAAAGTCGCTGCCTGACTTTGCAGGGCATGCCGCAACTGCAAATACTGAAAAAAATTGTTTGTTAGACAGATGATATATCTCTGCCAGTCTATTAAATAGTTGTAGTTCCTCATTATCAAAAATCTGATGAAGAAGCACAATGCCAGCCCTTTTCCAATGACCAATGTTTTCTTGGCTTTAATGGAGCAGCAGTATCAACCTTCATTCAATTACTATAACTAGCAAAAAATACTAGCAAGAAATGATGTATGGCAGATAAAATATACCCTAAATGGTGAGAGGGGCCACAAATCCATGGTGCCAGCCACAAGCCTGGCTTGGCAGCATGGAGACTATGGATGAGCCGAACACCCCCCGGTTCGGTTCGCACCAGAACCTGCGAACGGACCGAAACTTTGCGCGAACTTTAGAACCCCATTAAAGTCTATGGGACTCAAACGTTCAAAATCAAAAGTGCTAATTTTAAAGGGTAATATGCAAGTTATTGTCCTAAAAAGGGTTTGGGGACCCGGGTCCTGCCCCAGGGGACATGTATCAATGCAAAAAAAAAGTCGGGAGCACTGATTTTAATGACGCCTGAAGTGAAAAAAATGTGAAATATTCCTTTAAATATCGTGCCTGGGGTGTGTCTATAGTATGCCTGTGAAGTGGCGCGTGTTTTCCGTGTTTAGAACAGTCCCTGCAAAAAATGACATTTGTAACAGGAAAATAGTCACTTCAAACTGCTTGCGGTTTTAATGTAATGTCTGGTCCCGGCAATATGGATGAAAATCATTGATAAAAATGACCTTTTGGGTATTAAGGAGAACCGCATACCCAAATAAAAAAAAGGAAAGGTATGGGGCCCCCAGGCCCTATATACTCTGAACAACAGTATACAGGCGGTGAAAACAAGACAGGGACTCTGTAGGTTTGTTGTTAAGTAGAATCTGTTTGTAATTTTGAACTGGTAGATTTTTAAAGTGTAGCTCCAGTCTAAAAATCTATTTTTAAGCGTCTAAGTGCGGAGTACCCCTGAAGGTGGTGACAGAGGGTGGTATGCCCAAAGATGCACGGGTTGCCTGAAGGTAAAACTGCCTGATGGTTCCAGATGGGAGGACAACCAAATGCAGAGAAGTAGCCAAGGCAGAGGATTCTCTGGAAGCAATGGCGGACCTTAACTAATGGGTAGAGCAAGAAGCAAACTCAGAAGACAGGCTTAGGGTGAAAATCAGGAGCTTAGGCAGAAGTGTGGTTGAGATTGGGCCAGGGTCAAACACAGGATATCAATCAGGATCAAGGCAGAAGAAGATCCATGGAGCAAGCCAGGGTACAGAGCCAGGGGAGAAGCCAGAACAATTCAGGGGTAAGCCAGGTCAGTAACAGGTAATCAAGCAGAAGCACAGGATTCAAAGCCTGACGATTAACCAGCAATTTGTGAGAGGAGCTGCTGTCCTTATATAGGCCAGTGGATGCTGGCAATTAGTGTGCTTTGCATGTGCCGATGTGCCATCATGTACGAAGACTCCCCACTGTGTGCTGTGCCTAATGCAGATGTGTGAATGTGCATGGCCATACTGAATATTGGCATGTTTGCCAGGTCTTCTATGAATTATTCCCTAACATGTGTCCCAGTTGGATCCGCAGCTGGGTGTATGCATACATGTATAACAGTTGGTGGCAGCATATGTAGGTTAATATAAGAATACAGTCCCTGGTATATGAGTCGATAGACAGTGCTTATTACTGCGTCCATGGTCCAGCCTGTGTGCAGCAGTGTCCAATCTAGTTAGCATAAGTGAAAACAGCTGATATGACATGGAGATACACAGCCAGGTATCCAGTCTTCACAGCTTGTCACCTTTCTCACTGATTAAAAAGAGGCGCTGCCTTCCAGCTTAAAGTAAATTATAATCCTAATCCAACTAGTGGTATGGTGATAAATGCAAGTGGCAGTTGCATATGTGTGTATCCCAAAGCTACTTTGCCAAACTTGAAAGTGATGTGTGAATAATAAAAAATTTTTTTTTAAAGACTACATAAAAAACCTCCTATGGGTAAATACGTACTGCCTCTAGTGTGGTATTATCTATAGACAAAAGTGTAAAAATAAAAAAATATATATAGATATACCTATATATAGATATATATATAGATATATATATATATATATATATATATATATATATATATATATATATATATATATATAGATATATATATATGTAGCGCCGGGCTCCTGAAGAGTATGCGCTATATTTTTTGTCAATTTAAATGTTTCAAAAACCACAGTTGGGTTTTAGGCTAATTGTTTTAAATTATGGTCTCAGTACCAGTTTCGCTGGACTGTATTGTGTTCTGCTTGGCCATAGGTGTCGGTGTCACCTATGGCAGGCATTGGAACGCAGTCCGGTTGGACGCATTGGGTGCCAGTCTTTCTTGGAACCAACCAGTGAGTGAGTTGTCTCGCTGTGCATTGTGAGAGAGGGTACTTAGGGTACTGAGGTCACGTGATTTGTGGTTCCGCTCCAGAAGATCTTTCTGATTGCTTGGTCCTGGTCCTCCTGGCCAGTCCTCACGGCCCCTTAATGGCCTGGGGTGCGGATCCATCCATTTTCGAGTCTCGGGGCTGACTGGCCCGAGGCGCAGTGACTGGAAGGAGGGTTCCAAGGTGGTCTGGTGCCGTTTCGGTTTTGGAGAGGCCCAGCAACTGAGAATGCAACCAGGGGAGGACTCTTCAAAAGAGGGCCACGCACAAGGCTGGCTGCTCAGTTGAGAGGACACCAAGTGAATCCATGCTCATACGGTATCGCCGGACCGGCTGCAAGATACTGGTACCATGTGAGGGTTCTCTAAGTTCACTTATCCTTCAGTTACAACCAAGTCTGTGGCAGAGACTTTTCTTTCTCAAGTTCTACAACCAAGTCTGTGGCAGAGACTTTTCTTTCTCATGTTCTACAACCAAGTCTGTGGCAGAGAATTTTATTTCTCAAGTTCTACAACCAAGTCTGTGGCAGAGACTTTGCTTTATATGAATCACCTGTCGGTTGCTAAATTCACCAAAAGGGGATTTATCCGATAGCTGTAATATCCAGCTGCTAATGGCTATTCCCTGGATTGTATAGTGAGAGACATTCGAGTGTCAGCAGTTCCAAGAGTACCTGAACTTCCTACCCATACCCTCTATTCCTTCATTGAGAGACTGTGTTTTGTTCAACGGTTTGCAAATAAAAATCCCTAAAGTGGATCCAGTGTCAGTTCTTTGGGCCATCTACCTCGGGAAACCCCTAGACGCACACGAGGTCAAGAAGGTAACGGTAAGCCCAAATCAAACCAGCAGCTCCTTCGGGGGTTAGTGCTACATATATATATATATATATATATATATATATATATATATATATATATATATATATATATAAGACAGGAAGTTGCAGATGGGTGTGGAGGAGTGCAGAGGAGATAGTGGTTTGTGTGTGGCTTGATTTGCAGCAACCAAAGTCGACAGCAGCGTTCGGCCTGGAAGCCTCCTAGCAGTTGAAGTCACCTGCGACAGCACCCCAGGACTGTGTTTGATTGCGATAGCAATTCTGGACTTTGATAGTCGGTGAGACTGAAACCTTTTTCTTTTGTTTTGGTGCTGTGAAGCTGTTTAAGTTTAAAAAAACCTCCTTTTGAACTAAAAGCCTGTGTCCTGCGGTCTAGCTGGTCCCCCGAACTTTACAAGTGGTGCTCGAATGCGGGCAGGACAGAGTAACAGGCGTTTTTTTTTTACTGGTTTTTGCATTTGAATTTAAAACTGACATTTAAAGGTACAGTACAGTGGATTTATGTCCTGGGTTAAAGCTGCCCAAACCCTGAAAGCTGAAGCAATGGAGGAACTAATTAAACAACTGTCCCTGACTAATATACAAGCGCAGACCCGCCATGAGGAAGCTAATCAGCGCTTAGCAACCCAGCTGGAGGTCCAGCAAGAAAATACTCGCCTGTTGGTGGCTCAGTTGGCAGCCCAGCAAGCAACCCAGCAAGGGGTTATGCAGGCTCAGGTGACTGCCTTAAAAGAAGTAGTACAGCA